>BSBK01002152.1:2500-602500 GCA_027943335.1 Chamaecyparis obtusa | reverse complement strand
TACATTCTCTCTTTGGAGAGGTTGATAGATCATAAGTAGTTGACATCATAGATCTTTGTGAGATAATCATTGTCTTAGTGTGTCAGATTAATCTGTCTGCTTTATTTTGGTTAAAAGTGAAAAGGCTAGAGGACTATGCTCTACTCCCTTTTTGGGTAGTATCAAAAACTCAGATCCTTGAATCTAGAACCAGTCTCCATGTGGTATCTTTTGTGAGTCACCTTTAGAGAGGGTTAACCATAGTGGACATTCCCTTAATTGGGTCAACCACGTGGATAGAACCTCAAGTGGTAATAGCCATTTTTGTCATGGTAGTAACAACCACTATATAAATGTCCTTATGGAGGAAATCTTCACAGGTGTGGTCTCTTGTTGGGCTGTCAAATCTCCCTAGTAGCTCCTGATTGATTAATTTCTCAGACTGTGTCAAAACCCCAGTGTGCCTGGAATGGATTTTTCCCTCTTGAGATCACAAAAGTTGTAGAGTCAGACCATTACTACAAACCTTAGAGAGGCCAAATTTTCATTTTCTAGGAATATGTGCATTATTGCAAAACTTTTTGGAACATACACTGTTAGCACTCCTAGGGATTAGCACATTCAGTCACTTGGTTGTTCATGTGTAGGGTTGCTTTGTCCCCTGTTCATTATTTTTAGACATGCTTGAAATCACTTGCTTACTATTTTGCATGCCTATTTATCTATCTAGTTACTAAGAATGAATCAATCCGGTACAATCTTCAAATTTGGACAAACAATTTTGTGAATAGTTTGAAATTAAAAACCTAAAAATTGCAAAATCTAATGTCAAACACCTTTCTAGAGTCAAAAGTCATCTCATAAAGTTAGAAAGTCGTACGAGTTTTGGCTATTGTCATTTCAAAACCCCCTGATTGTCGTATGATAGTTGGTATAGTGTTGTATGAGTTTTGTAGACTATGATTTTGAACCTGTTACCTGTCTTGAAAGGCTGAAACATTCAAACATTAGACTAATCTAACATGTTCATGAACTAAAAAATAGCATAAGACATGAAAACAAAACCAAAGCCACCTCAAGATTGTTGCTAAAAAAACAAGTGCTATAGAGCAAATGTTTGATTCGCTTCAATTAGAGGGATGTGGGTGTGCTCTCTAAGCACTTGGAGCATATTCTAATGCATACTAAGATTGATTTTAGACCAAATATAGGTGTGATATGATGCTATATGCTATGCAAAATAATAAAAGAAACTATGTTAATCCATTATTGCTAAGCTATGATGTTCTTTAAGAAAGCTTGAAGATGATAAAAAGAAACTAACAATTAGTATTGCTTATGCTAAGTCTAGAGCTAAATGGACATGATAACAATGCATAAAATGAAAGGTGAATGGATATTTTGCTCTTGGAAATGAGGACTATTTATAGACTTTTGGGAGGATGAATGAGTGGCTAGGATCAAAATCCTTAAGAGAGGCCAAGATTCATTCAAAGGGGAGCACATGGATTGTGCTAGTTCAAGGCCACCTCCTTGTGACAAGTGTCACAAGGGCATTGGGTTGAAAGATGGGAGGAATGTGCACAATTTGGGAAATGTGCCTAAGGTCAAAGGGTGTAAGAAAGGGGTGAGGGGCTTCTTAAATGCATCATAAATGCATGTAAGAGGGATAAGGAGGCTTTAAATGCACTTAATGCATGTAAGAGAAGCCTCTAGAAGTTTGTTGACTTTGGGTCAAGCTTAGGAGTTGGCTAACCTTGTTTAAGGAATGTGACAAGGTTAGGGGGAGGATTAGGATTAGGATTAGGGGATTTTAGGATTAGGATGGGTGAAGAGGTTGGGTTGAGAAGTTTCTAAAAGAGTCTAGAGTTTTCTTAGGTTTTATGGAATAAAAGTTTATTCATTCCAAAAGCTTAAGTTTGGGAAAATTTATTGAAATATTTTCAATAAATATGAAAATTAAATATTTAATCTTAATTAAATATTTTGAGTTGAGATTAGGGTTAGAAAAGGTGGGATTAGCCTTTTAATCGAAATTAAGAAGGGATTAGAAGATTTTGGAAGAGGTTAGTGGTTTTAGGAAAAAAGGCTAACTTTTGGTCAAAAAATAAATTAATTATTTTTTGGGGGATTTTTGGTCAATTTATTAATTAAAATAATTAATAAATAGGGGATTAATGTTTAAATAAGATTTAAACATTTTTGGGAGGGATTTCTTAATTAAATATTTTTAATTAAGATAAAGGGATTTAATGACATAAAAATAAATAAATTAATTAAATAATTAATTAATTAATAAATGATGATGTCATCAGGGATTTTTCAGAAAATAAAAATAATTTATTTTCTAAAGGATTTTTAGGTGTCTACATTTTGCCCCTCTTTGATGCGATGTCGCAAGTGGCATGGCGTCAAAGACAAGAAAATAAGATGCCCAAGGCTAGAATTTAGAGGAATAAGGGATTGTGCCCCCTCGAGAAAATAATGCAAGGAGCAAACATTGTGAAATTTTCTCGAAAGGAAACAGAGAAGGAAGGACCTAGGAAGAAGGGGAGATAAATAACCAAGCTTCCAAGAGCAAAGATGAGTGAATGCAAGATGAGATGGAATGCAAAATGCAGGATGCAGCTACATGAGGATGCAAGATTAATCTATATGATGCAGGATGCAGGGGAGATGGGGAAGCTCCAAGTGCAAATGTGGAGAGCACAACCTAATTTAATATAGCAATGCTAGAGACCTGCCAAGGATACTGGGATCACGAGGCCTTGTCACCAGTGTTGCATAGGACTGACGTGAAAAAGACACGCAGGGTTGCCCCAGCATCGCACATGAAACCCGAAGGAGGCATGGTGGAAATGATGCTGAAAAAACCACAAACACACGACTGACTCACAGGCAGAAGCAAAAGATCAAAAGACCTTGCCCCAGATTATCCTCATTCGCAGCACACCATGATATAAAGGATCGTGGTGACGTTGAGTAGAGAACAATGAGAGGCTGTAAAAGATTAACAAGACCCAAAGGACAAAATCCAAGGTCAAAATGAAAACTCCAAAAAGACATCCTTTGCCAAGGAGAGAGATTTGATGTGATTGATGGTGGGAAGATTGGTCGGACAGGAGGAGATATATCCTCAAGGACCAGGATGGAAGATTAGGTCAGACAGGAGGAACGATATATCCTCAAGGACCCATGGGTTGGTGAGAGAATAAGTGTAGTTGTTCGCTGGCAAAAGCTGAAGTTCAAGGAATAATCAGGATGAGCAAGGATAAGTCGACAATTGATGTTGCTGAAGCACAAGGCCTGAGTGGGACTAAAAGTTTTCTGAGGCAAGGGATGGGACAAGATATTTGATCAAATGCTGCTGTAGGACGGACAAAGGTTATGTACAACAAGGAGGAACGATATGCACAAGGGATATGTACAGAAGCTCAGGATTGGGGATAGGAAGATCACACTCGGCGGGACTCTCACTAGGACGGAGACAAGAAGGATATTTACAGAAAGGATTGCGCTATATAAGAAAGGGATAAGGATATGGTACAAGATATGGTACAAAGCTTTGGAATAGGATATGGATTGCAGATGGGTTGGAGGAGGATGGAAGCCGAATGCTTGGAGGATAGGGGAGATGGAACTGCTGGGAGATCTGTTATGGATGGAGGAAGAGGACGGTAGCTGAAAGGACAACTGAATAGATAAATAGCTCAGTTTACTATGTTGGCACCTGTTTGCCAGGTTTTCACCAACATACTTGTCCAAGGTGCTTGAATTGCCAAGTTTTCACCGTTGGACGATTATTTTCTCTTTCTCTTTTCTTTTTTTTTCTTTTTTTCTTTTTTTTCTTTTTTTTGCTTTTTTGAATGTTTTTGGATTTTCTGATATATGCAGGATCAGGTTCAGGCATAGAACCTCTTCAGATGGATGATGTTGATAGGATCATTCAAGGGCTCGCCTTCTGGTGTTGATAGCTGATAGGCTCCGGAGCCGAAGGATGCGGTGACAATATAGGGGCCCAACCAAGTAGGCTCAAATTTGCCTTTCTTTTCTCTATTTGCTAGGACCTTCTGATTTTCTTTAAGAACCATGTCACTGACTTGGAATTGTCTAGGATGGACCTTTTTGTTATAACTCCTTTTGAGTCGATTCTGGTATGCAACCAAGTGATCGTAGGCTTGCTGTCTCTTTTCATCTAGCAGATCTAGCTGTGTGAGCCGGGCCACACGATAATCTTCATCAGTGGTGTAGTTCTTCATGGAGACTCGCAATGAGGGGAGCTCAACCTCGATCGGTAGAACAGCTTCAACACCATATACAAGGGAGTATGGGGTGGTGCCTATGGGAGTGCGATAAGAAGTGCGGTAGGCCCAAAGGGCGGGATTGATTTGGAGGTGCCAGTCACGACCAGAATCATTGACAACCTTCTTGAGGATTTTCAAGATAGTTTTGTTAGTTGCCTCAGCTTGGCCATTTCCTTGAGGGAAATATGGACTGGAGAAACGGTGATGGATGTGGAGTCTGGCACATAGATCATCCACATGCTGGTTTTCAAAAGGTGTGCCATGGTCTGTGAAGATGGTAGATGGTATGCCGAAGCGGCAAATGATATGGTAGAGGATGAACTTGGATATTTGGATGCCAGTAGTAAGGGTGAGCGGAATCGCTTCAACCCATTTGGTAAAGTACTCTGTGGTTGTTATGATATACTTGTGTCCATCCGAAGAGAGGGGGGTGATCAAGCCAACGAGGTCGAGGCCCCAACATGAAAAAGGCCACGGTGGTGCAATAGGCTGTAGATCCTGTGCTGGTGCATGTATCAAATTGGCATGCTGTTGACATGGGAGACATTTCTTGACAAATTCACATGCATCATGTTCTATTGTTGGCCAATAATATCCAACTCTAAGCAGCTGCTTTGCTAGAACCATGCCACTCATGTGGGCACCGCAAATTCCAGCGTGAACTTCTTGTAAGGCCAGGACGGCCTTCTTTGAGTCTAAACATCTAGATAGGACATTGTGATACCCACGACGATATAGGGTGTTGGCTACAAGAGTGTAGCGGGAAGCTCTGCGAATAAGGTTTTGGCATTGGTTATTGGTGAGATGGGGAGATATGATACCAGTTTTTAGATATGCATGGATGTCGTGGTACCATGGGGATTGGGGACCAACCAAGACACATACCATTTCTACATCAGCGTTCTCATAAGCTGGCGTATGTAGCTGCTCGACTAGGAATTCATATTGTGATGCGTCGCGTGGGATTTCTAACAAGGATCCAATGGTTGCCATTGCATCCGTTGCTTTATTCTGAAGTCTTGGGATCTGTGTGAACTGTAGATGTAGGAAATGCTCTTGCAGTTTGTCCACCAGCTCTTTGTAAGGTAGCAACTTGTCATCCTTTGTTTGATATTCATCTAGGACTTGTTTGATAATCAGCTGTGAATCTCCAAATACTTGTAATTCTGTGATGTTCCATTGGATAGCTGTTTTGAGACCTAAGATGAGTGCCTTATATTCTGCAATGTTGTTGGTACAGGGGAATCCCAACTTGAATGATTTTGGAATATAGTCACCTTGAGGTGTGACGAATAGGATTCCTGCCCCAGAGCTATGGGATGTGTTGGAACCATCAAAGTATAGTTTCCACATGGGCTGCTCTTCAATCATGCATAAGTGTTCATCAGGGAATTCCATGATTAGTGGATAGGCATCCACCAGTGGTGCTTCTGCTAGTTGATCGGCAATGACTTGCCCTTTGATTGCTTTGTGATCAATATACTGGATGTCAAACTCACTGAGTATCATGACCCATTTTGCCATACGGCCTGTGAGAGTTGTCTTTGATAGTAGATATTTGAGGGGGTCCACCTTTGAAATGAGCTTGATTGTGTGACTGAGCATGTAATGTCTAAGCTTTTGAGTGGTAAAGACCACTGCAAGGCATGCTTTTTCCATAGGTGAATAATTAAGCTCATATCCGACAAGAGTGCGACTGATGTAATAGATGGCTCTCTCCTTGTTGTCATCATCATGCTGAGCTAAGAGTGCCCCCAGTGCTGTAGTGGTTGCCGAGATGTAGAGTATGAGAGGGTGTCCTGGAATTGGTGGTACTAGGATTGGAGAATTGGCAAGATAATCCTTGATCTTATCAAAGCTTCTTTGACATATGGGATCCCATTTGAAGCTTGTGTCTTTGCATAGGAGATGCGTAAAAGGTTGGCACTTGTCTGCTAACTGAGAAATGAACCGACGCACTGATTGAAGCTTTCCTTGTAGGCTTCTGAGCTGTTTGAGTGTTCTTGGTGGAGGCATCTCTGTTATTGCTTTGACCTTCTTGGGGTCTATCTCTATGCCTCGTCGCGATACTATGAAACCTAGGAGCTTTCCAGATGTAACACCAAAGACACATTTCTTTGGATTAAGCTTTAAGCCATAATGATTCAGATGATCAAACACACGCTCTAAGATGTTGAGGTGTTCATCCCTTGTTTTGGATTTTGCAAGGATATCATCCACATAGTCTTCAAGGATCTTGTGGATCATGTCATGGAAGATCACTGTCATTGCTCGCTGATATGTTGCTCCTGCATTCTTTAGCCCAAAGGGCATCATATTGTAGCAGAAGGTACCCTATGGGGTTGTGAATGCTGTTTTATGTTGATCTGCTTCTGCTATATGAATCTGGTTGTAACCGGAAAAGCCATCCATGAGTGATAGCATTTCGTGACCCGCTGTGAGGTCTACAAGCATGTCTATGTTTGGCAATGGGAAATCATCCTTAGGGCATGCCTTGTTCAAGTCCCTGAAATCAGTATAGATTCTGATGTCGCCAGAAGGCTTTGTGACTGGCACCATGTTAGAGATCCATTCTTAGTCAATTGCTCTGATGATTTTTGCTTGAAGGAGCTTCTCAAGCTCTGCTTTGACGAGCAATGCTACCTTTGGATGCATTTTCCTTAGCTTCTGCTTCACTGGCTTGACATTAGGATCCACTGCTAGATGATGAACGACAAGATTAGGATCAAGCCCAGGCATGTGGGCGTATGACCATGCAAAGTTGATAACTGATTCTTTGAGCAAGGCACTGAGAGCGATTTCTTCTCCTTCTGTTAGGTTGACTGCAATGTAGGTGATCCTTGGACATTCTTCTGTTCCCAAGTTGATTGGCTTGGTCTCTTCTATGATGATTGGAGATTGCTCTGGTCTATAATCTTGGATAGGGGGAAGAGGCAAGGCTTCATCTTCTAGCGCTTGAATTGCCAAGTTTTCACTAGAAGATACACCCTTTATTTTTACTGTTTTGGAGTCAGAATGTGCCCCAGAAGGGTTTTCACATAAAGAATCATGATGTTCTTTTGCTTTATCATTTTTGCGACTAAAGCTTGCCTCTTCCCCAAAATATCCTTCTGGGTGAAGCTGATAGACAGAGGTTGATGTTGGATCTTGATTGCTTGCTGGACCTGATGCCCCCATGAATTCTAGGAGTGCTTGTGCGCTTTGGAACTCATCGATGTGTGCAATGCTTGGTTGGTCCCAATCTATGAGGTCGGGGTTTGTGAGGGGAAGATCTATGAGGTTAATGGAGAGTTGTTGGAGAACAGAAGTCCCCAGGAGGGTGTCGTCGGCAAAGATATCGTCGTAGGATCGGATGTCTTTCTCTTCGGGGATGTCTTCGATTTCCACGAGGTCATCCCGGCTATTCGAAAAGTTCACGTTGGTCATGTTAGTGCCCTCAGTTGTGGTATTGGGCTCTTGTTCAAGTAGGCGAGAGGTATTAAAGCCAAGTCCTTGCTGTTCTGGATTCTGGGATGGTATGATAGGAAACAAATTTCCGTCCTCTTGTGGTCCTAGACCACCACCTTGATAGTTATAGTGTTCTGTGACATTTTTGAAGGGGATTGGATATTTCTCTTTGAAGTACTCAAGAAGTTGTGTGTCACGTGATGGGGGATCTTTGTATAACCATTTGTTAATATCTGGATCCATTTCTTTGCTGTTAATGGTACCATGAGACTCAAAAGTCATATTTCCTATCTTCTTGAGCTTATGATGTTCCTTAACATGCTTATTTTGACAACTTGGGCGCCCTTGAGTATGTGGATCACGTGGAAGAGCTCCTACAGCAAATGCATCACTGAGGCTGTATTCGCCACAACCCTGGTTGTTGATCTTGATGGATGATAAGGTGGAAGAAAGGATGGTCTCTGGATCGCGATGGGATCGGGATGAGCTAGCAATAGAAGTACCAATATCGGTTCCAGGACAATGAGTAGAATGAGGGAAAGATGCTTCCATCGCAAGGCAGTATGCGAAGGGGTTAGGGTCAGTGTGGATGGTAACCTCAGTGCCTTGATGTGGAAACTTGATGCACTGATGGTAAGTAGATGGTACGGCCTTAATGGAATAGATCCATGGACGACCAAGGAGGATATTGAACGGTAGGTCAAGATCAACAACGTGGCAGAGAGTATCTTGCGTTGCTGGGCCTAGCTGGATAGGCAAAGTTATAGTACCTTCAGAGGTACGCTCCAAGTTATCATATGCTTTGATAGTGATTTGCTCATGCTGTATGTTGGCCTCCGTGAACCCGATCTTCTTGATGAATTTTAATGTGCACAAGTTGAGGGCTGAGCCATTATCCACTAGAACTCGTTTGATGGCGAAATCTCTGACCATGACAGCAATGCGGAGAGGGAGAGTATGGTCAGGAGCGACATCTGGTATATCAGATTCTTTGAAGGATAAGGCACATGCTGCAGATAGGTGTCCCACAAGAGTTTCAAACTGAGTTGTGTTAATGTCCGTGGGGACATGACCTTCTTTTAGAGCTTTGTCCAGGATCTCTTGATGGATGGGTGATGTGCGGAGCAAATCCAAGATAGATATTTGGGCTGGCATGTTCCCAAGATGCTCTATGATATTGTATTGTGCTCTTGGTGCATTATGCTGTGTTGCGCGTGCATTTGATGCTAACCTAGTGTTAGACTATGCTGTGGATGCAGTAGATGTTGGCCTTGGAGGAGCAGCTGACCTTGGAGGAGCACCGGCAATAGTTATCCTACCACTGCGGGTAGTTGCAGCACATTGTCGATCCGGCCCTTTGACATGGATGGTATTGATGGTGGGCTCATCTTGGATGGGCTCAACTTGAGTTATGCATCCGACATACTTGTCATAGTTGATGTAGGCCGCTGTGTGATCTTCTTGCTTGCCTTTGCCATGATTTTGGGGCTGATTGGCGTTAGCTTGATTCTTCCCGGTATCGTGTTGAGGGAACACATTTTGATATATTTGTAAACCGGCGTTAGGTGAAGCTTGAGCTGGTGCATCGACCTGGATCTCCTTGCAATCAATGAGATCCTGGATGTAGTTCTTAAGCCGCATACACTTCAATGTTGTGTGCCCCTTCACACGATGGTAATCACAGTATTCATGTTCTTTATACCAATCAGACTTTGGTGCGTTGTCATCCTTCTGTGGGATGGGCGGATATGTGATCATATTTGCCTTGGCTAGCCAATAAAAGATCTGATCCAGAGGCTCACCCAAAGGTGTGAAAGTCCTCTTTGGATTGTTCTAATTGTTGGGTTTGTTCTGCCTTGGGGCAACGTTAACTGCGTTAACAGGATTGCCCTGACATGCTGGCTGTTGCTGTTGGTATTGCTGCTGATACTGTTGCACGGGTGGTTGATGAGCTTGAGGAGGCTGCTGATAAATAGGTGCTTGATATGCGGGAGCTGGGGGTTGCTGATAGATGGGCGCTTGTGGCGGTTGGTATGTTTGAGCTGGTGTAGGACTAGCCACAACGAATTGTACATTTTTAGTGTCAGTGGCTCCATTTGTAACAACATTCTTGTTACGATTCCAGTAACGGGATTTATCATTGTTGGGTTTGTTCTTGGAATCATCCTTGAAGTGACGAATAGTGCCTTCATCTAGGAGAGCTTTCTCGATGCCTATGCCTTTGCTCTTGATGTCTTGGTATGTCTGGAGACAGTTCATTTGCATGTGATGGGATAGCTTTGGATGTAGGTTATCAATGAAGATCTTTGTTAGATGCTTCTCTAGCGGCTGATATGATAACCTGGTTGTAAGATTCTGCCATCTTTGCAAGTATTCTGCAAGGCTTTCTCTGTCTTTCTGCTTTGAGTTGCATAGGTCTAGCAAGGACAACTCATTCTCCACATTATGGGCATAGTGTGTGATGAACTTCTCAGAGAGTTCAGCAAAGGTGTTTATTGTCCCATGTGGTATTTTGTAAAACCACTCAACAGCAGCTCCTCCCAAGCTTTTGGGAAATAGGCGCAGGAGATAGTTATCACTGTAAGCCACTTCTTGGCACGCCATGTAAAACTCTTTGATATGGTTTACTGGATCTCCTTTCCCCTGATACTTGTCGAACTTGGGCATCTCAAAATGCTTGGGGAAAGGGATAGTTGCTATGGACCGATCGAAGGGATATGAGCACACCTCTTTGAACTTGTATGTTTTATTCTCTGTTCCACTTTGTAGCTCCTTTAGAGCATTTTTCATTGCTTCCCACTCAGCATTGAGTGGCGAGGGAACTGGGACTTCTGCTTGTGATGGAAGCTGTGGAACTGGATATAGCGCTTGCTGTGGATAAATGGGTTGGAACTGATTTTGGGGCAATGGTTGCTGGGGATATTGCTGGTGTGGCATAGGGGGATATTGTGGTAAATGATATGGAACCGCTTGATGTTGTTGGGCTACTTGCTGTTGTTGAACTGGCGGTTGTTGTGGGACTACTTGCTGATATTGGACATTTGGAACTTCCTGTTGTAACTGATGGGTGGGAACTTGTTGTTGCTGGGGGATGATAGGGATTTGTTGCTGAGGTTGATAGCAAGAGACTTGTTGTTGTTGAGGAATGATGGGTGTTTGCTGAAAGGGGACATGTGGTTGCTGTGGGGGAGGCTGTTGGAACGATGCTGCTTGCGGGTATGATGGTGGTAGTTGCTGAGGTTGGCTTTGGGTTTGGCTGATATAAGCTGGGTGCATGCCTGCGTTACTTAGAGGTGGAACAGATGTGGGGAAGCTAGAAGCAAAGGGTGATGGGGTAAGATAGCTGGGGAAAGTTGGCTGTTGAGGTGGTGGAACTTGCTGGAAGATATTTGGGATTTGGGATGAATAGCTTGAAGCCGGCGGTGCTTGGGGTAGTTGCTGCTGTGCTGCTTGGGTGAAGGCGGTTTGTTGACTTGCAACCATAGATGTAGGGGATTGAGATGGGATCCCCCATGCCTTCATTTCTTCTTGCGTAAGGCCCCATTGAGAGCTTGTGTTAGGGTGCATTGCAGTGGATGATGGAATGGTAGGAGCAACAGGAGCTTGGGACACGAATGATGGTTGAGAGAGAGAAGCTTGTTGAGGTTGTGGTTGAGCGGATGCTTGTGAGGAGGAAAATGAAGGAAACACCCAAGAGAAAGATGAGGTTGGAATGGGGAGCGATTGCGCTAACCCCAAAGAAGAAGGTACGGGTGCTTGGGGGGTGAAGGGTGACGATGCTCCTTTGATGGTGAAAGGCATTGCTTGACTTGTGAATGGTGGTGGTGTAAAAGCTTGTGTGAGAGGTGGAAGCTGACTTTGGGTTTGGATTTGGGCTTGGGCAGCCATAGCAGATGATGAAGCAAAAGGGGTATGAGATGGAGCGGATGGTGCTGCAGCTTGTGTTGCGGGACTGGCGAGGCTTCCTTGCAAGAAAAGGGGAGTGGTGGAAAGCTCTTGGGGTGTTTGCATGATAGGATCGGGAAATGATTGGACAAACGAAGAATACGCTTGTGCTGGAACTTGGATAGTTTTGATGGGGATGCGTGGATAGAGAGATGGTGGGATGGAGGTATTTTCTGGTAGGTAGTGAACAAACGTGCTTTGCTGATGTTGTGCTACAAGGGCATTGGTTGCTGATGGGCTTTTTGGAGGATTTACAAATGCTTGGTTTGCCAAGGGGGATGAAGGGATGTTTGGATCTTCACATGGGTTACTGGCTTGGATGTGGGGATTATAGGTCATCATGGCGTTGGTGAAAAGTTTGGGATCAGATGAGGTTGTTGGTGGATAAGGATTCATGCTTCTTCTTTTCTGAGATCTGGTCTCAACAGGCATGGAGATGCAAGTGCTAAATGGATGCAAGATGTTTGGCTAAAAGATGTTGATGGATGCAAAGTTGATGAACTTCTAAAGATGATGACTTTCTAGAATGCAATGCAAGGATGGATGAACTGCTCGGATTTGGATCAAGGATGGTGGAAGATTGGTGAGAGATGGTGGCAAATTGGTAAAAGAGCTTGGTGATGATGGAGGATTGGTGGGATGCTTTGATTTGGGTCAAGATTAGGTGGAGGAAAGATAGGTTACTGGTGGAGAGCTGGTGAAAGATTACTGAGTGGTCAATAAATGAGCTGCTGTTTTTCCCAAATGGAGGATCAGAGATATAATGGGGTCAACCTAAGATAGACTGATGATCTTCGGTCAACAAGTTTCTTATCAATACACTCCAATCTCTTGCTCGAGATGATGGCTATGCAAGGACAAGGTTTGATTTCTTTATGACAACACGTTGTGTCAAAAAAGAGGATGATGGTCTCTGATCTTGGATATGGGATAGGAACAACTCAAAAGGGTAAACACTAAGTGTTGGTGGATCTCTGGATTTGGAACAAAGGATGGTGGATCTGCTGCAAAGATATGGAAAGCTGATGGGGGGATGCTGGTGGAAAAGGTATCGAAGGTTGAAGGGACAATGCTCTATGCGAATGACAAGGATTGATTCTAGAATGCTGGTAGGAAGATGAATGCATATGCAACTTTATGATGTTCTGAAATGCAACTAAGGTTTTAATGCTGATGCAAAGGGTGAAACTAGGATGAAACTAAGATGCAAGGCATGTTGGAGACAAGATTTCAAGATCTGAAGATGGAACAAGACATGAACAAGGATTGGCTAATCTTCTGGCTCAAGGTTGACAAAGTGATGGTTAACTCAGAAATGGAAGGCGAACTGTTTGATGCGGGCGTTATGGGCAATGTTCTCAAGTCTGGCTTGAGACTTTTCTTCTGCTTGGGTTGCTTGGATAATGGATTGATAGGTCTTGGCGTTCTTCTTGGCAACTTTTTGCTCTTGATAGGCTTGGGATTTGGGCAACTTTGCTTTAGGATGTTTGTTCTTGCTGGGCATCACTTGGAAAAAGGGCTTCTGATTTTGAGGCAAAGGTTTCCAATGGCAAAAGTTAAAGTCAAAGTAATCTCCGCAAGGGACAAAGCAACCCTGCGAGATACAAACAAAGGCAACTTACTCTGACAAAGCTTTGAAAGTGTATGTTTCAACAAGTGTTTTCACGGAGTCTTTGACTGTCAAGCACTTCAAACAGATCTACCTAAGGAAGGTGAGTATCAAAATCGCTTGCCCACAGCTTGGTATCCCCTAGAAGGGAATACAAATGGTGAGTAATCTTGAGGCGACCCGGTAAACCCCTTGGAATTGGTCCTTGCACAAGGATTTTGATACTTTCGGATGTAGATAGGGTAGCCTCTATTTTATCAGGTTGCTAATGATTCCGTGGTGTCTCCATACCTGGTTATGCTGATCATCCGTGACTCACTTAAGAGCCTTGCCAATTATGCTGGGGGAGAGGAATGTTTACCATCCCCAGTCACGTGTTTGGCACGAACGCCCGGCGATTAGGAGATGTAAGTGATTCTTTTGGTATTCACTTATTTGTATACCGGCCGGGGGGGATACCGGTTTGAGGTCGTTCTCCAAAGAGGAAGTGCTTCTCCCTGGACAGGCCTCGCTAAAAGTAGAAGAAGTGGACTTTTTCGAGTCCAAGTGTTCTACGTTGCTTAAGTTTAACAGAATTTTGCAAAAAGTAAAACTCCTAAATGCACATCAAGCAGTTGTTCATTTTTCCAAATTTGATTAAGTTTGTTTGAACTTTGAAAAATGAAGACACACGTGTTTAGATTTTGATTTGTTCCTTTCTCCAAAATGTAAATAAATTGAACGTTTGCAAGTTCTTTCCTTTTGTGCATTCAAGATTTGATTAGCGAGTTGATTTAAGAACTTTGAAAAAGCTTTGTTTTGTCCCTTAGATCATTCAAGATTGAATTTGGCTTGCTTGCTTTGAAAACTGAAACAGATGAGGGAATAGAGTTGTTTGTTCCTTTTAGTGCATTCAAGATTGACTTTGATTTTCAAATTGACAATGACACTTAGGACCTAAGTTCTTCCTTTTAGCTTCATTCAAGATTTTGTTTTGACTCGTTTGAATGCAGATTTGATGTTCTTTTTTATGCCCAAAAAGATATGATCATTCCTACTTTGCATGAATGCATTGTTAAAAATCCTTGATGTTGCAAGGATGCAAATGCCTTGATTAATTTTATTTTTTTGTTTGTTAGAACAAATTTTGCAAATTTTAGTCCTTAATGCATTCAAGAATGATTTGGGGGTTCATTTTAAGCACTAAAATAAGGTGTGTATGATTTTGCTTCCTTATGGATATTATTATTATTTTTGAAAAAAAAAAAAATAAAAAAAAAATAAAAAAATGGCCATGACCTCCTTGCTAGAAGAAGAAGAAGAAGGAGATGGAATAGAAGAAGAATATAGACAAGAAGAGGAAGAAGAATATAGACAAGAAGAAGAAGAAGGGATCGAAGTGCTCCGTCCACCTATAAGCTTGAAAAATCTGAAAATGGTCTAAAACCCATCAGAATGTTTGCGAAGAACCCGTGAAGTGGGTCCCACCAGGCGTGCCAGAATGTAGACTATGATTTTGAACCTGTTACCTGTCTTGAAAGGCTGAAACATTCAAACATTAGACTAATCTAACATGTTCATGAACTAAAAAATAGCATAAGACATGAAAACAAAACCAAAGCCACCTCAAGATTGTTGCTAAAAAAACAAGTGCTATAGAGCAAATGTTTGATTCGCTTCAATTAGAGGGATGTGGGTGTGCTCTCTAAGCACTTGGAGCATATTCTAATGCATACTAAGATTGATTTTAGACCAAATATAGGTGTGATATGATTCTATATGCTATGCAAAACAATAAAAGAAACTATGTTAATCCATTATTGCTAAGCTATGATGTTCTTTAAGAAAGCTTGAAGATGATAAAAAGAAACTAACAATTAGTATTGCTTATGCTAAGTCTAGAGCTAAATGGACATGATAACAATGCATAAAATGAAAGGTGAATGGATATTTTGCTCTTGGAAATGAGGACTATTTATAGACTTTTGGGAGGATGAATGAGTGGCTAGGATCAAAATCCTTAAGAGAGGCCAAGATTCATTCAAAGGGGAGCACATGGATTGTGCTATTTCAAGGCCACCTCCTTGTGACAAGTGTCACAAGGGCATTGGGTTGAAAGATGGGAGGAATGTGCACAATTTGGGAAATGTGCCTAAGGTCAAAGGGTGTAAGAAAGGGGTGAGGGGCTTCTTAAATGCATCATAAATGCATGTAAGAGGGATAAGGAGGCTTTAAATGCACTTAATGCATGTAAGAGAAGCCTCTAGAAGTTTGTTGACTTTGGGTCAAGCTTAGGAGTTGGCTAACCTTGTTTAAGGAATGTGACAAGGTTAGGGGGAGGATTAGGATTAGGATTAGGGGATTTTAGGATTAGGATGGGTGAAGAGGTTGGGTTGAGAAGTTTCTAAAAGAGTCTAGAGTTTTCTTAGGTTTTATGGAATAAAAGTTTATTCATTCCAAAAGCTTAAGTTTGGGAAAATTTATTGAAATATTTTCAATAAATATGAAAATTAAATATTTAATCTTAATTAAATATTTTGAGTTGAGATTAGGGTTAGAAAAGGTGGGATTAGCCTTTTAATCGAAATTAAGAAGGGATTAGAAGATTTTGGAAGAGGTTAGTGGTTTTAGGAAAAAAGGCTAACTTTTGGTCAAAAAATAAATTAATTATTTTTTGGGGGATTTTTGGTCAATTTATTAATTAAAATAATTAATAAATAGGGGATTAATGTTTAAATAAGATTTAAACATTTTTGGGAGGGATTTCTTAATTAAATATTTTTAATTAAGATAAAGGGATTTAATGACATAAAAATAAATTAATTAATTAAATAATTAATTAATTAATAAATGATGATGTCATCAGGGATTTTTCAAAAAATAAAAATAATTTATTTTCTAAAGGATTTTTAGGTGTCTACAAGTTTTTCCACCAGTTAATAACAAAAGTAAAAAATCCTGCTATCAACTATCATGTGAGTTTTGCAACTATCGTATGAGCTCTTCAATTGTTGTTTCATAGCCTACCCACTATCATACGAACTTGTAGAAAGTCATTTGAGAAAAGTCTAAAAATTTGTCAGAAAGTGTTAAAAACTGTCAAAGACCCAGCTTTTACAGCCTATTTCCAGAGTTTATCAAGAAAATCACTATGTCAGGAATAGAGTAGGAAATAGAATGAATCCAATCATTTTCCTAAAGTGGCCTCTTGAGTCTGATTCGACCTTCTATTTAATCAATTTGAATCTTTTTCATCTTGTGTCAAAACCTTGTCATAACTATCAAGCTTCAATCAATCTTCAAAATGGCTAAGTGTTGTGAACTCATGTCTGCTATCTTTTGGGTATCTACCCATACATCCAGGGCACAATATCCTTCATTTACATCCAATCTTATCCTCAATCAATCAAACTTTGACAAGGTTGTGTCATTTGATCTTCTTGAATTATCTCTTTCTTCAGTTGTCTTCATCATATTCTTTTGCTTCACCCAAGGTTAATGGTGGAGACTAGAGCTTCCTCTCACAAGAAATCTAGAGAAGAACTTAACACCACTACTTTGTCTACTCACATAGGTCCAACTCTTGAGAAACTCTACAATTCTGGTCTTTATGAAGATGACGGTCTTGGCAATTTTTGATTGAAAACTGGTTACATACCCCCTCCATCAACTCACAGAGGTAATCAACAAACCCCTCCTCAATCTAATCCAGGGAGCCCTAAAACTCCTAACATGTCTCATGAAGGGACACATCATGGGTCCCAAGGACATTAGTCTCAACATAGTATGGATCAAGAACCTACACCTTCTGAAATAGTTCAATATCAAAAGGATGATGACTTCAAAAGAATGATGAAACATTTCTTGAAGGAAGATAGAGAAGCATACTTTCTAGAGTTAGCTCATCAAGGAGCTAAAATTCCTCCAAACTTTAATGTGGAAAATATCATTACACATGAGGAAGAAAATTCTATCATGGCTATGATGAAACAAATGCATGCCATGCAAGTCAAACTTAACAAACTTGAAAAAGAAAAGGAACCTAAGGAGTTCTCCATCGAAGCTCTATGCCCTTTTCCATTTGATAAAGACTTGTACATGGCACCATTCTCTAAGAGGGTAGAAATGCTGAAATGTGATAAGTATGATGGAAACTCTGATCCTCAAGATCATGTCAAAGAATTCTATACTCAATCTATGGAGTTCATGCACGAACTGACATATCTGATGCATCTTTTCCCTCGATCTCTGGGAGGAGCAGCCATTCATTGGTTCTCTAGGAAGCCTCCTACAATCAAAACCTTTGAGGAGTTGATCAAATTGTTCTATCAACAATACTCCTACAACATCCAACACCCAGTCACCATGATTGATATCTGCAATCTCAAACAATATCCAGGAGAACCATTCCTGACATTTCTCAAAAGATGGAGAAAGAAATTCTCTCTATATGCTAGGCCTATTCCAGAAACTAAGAAGCTATAAATCTTCATCAACAATCTTGTTCCAGAAATCAACTACCCTTTACAAATTCAAAATCATACATCTTTTGATAAGATGGTAGACAATGCAATCAAAATTGAAAAAGTACTTGTGAAAAAAGGAGACATCACACTTCAAAGGGACAAGTATGAATCTAGTTCTAAGGATAAGAACAAAAATTGGAATAAGAATAAGGGTGTCATCACATATGGCATTGTTGATAATCTCCATGCCCCATCTAAGGCACCTTATTTCAATCTAACCATTGGTACCCAAGCCATCAAAGCTTCAGAACAAAAGGTACCCGAATCATCTCAAAAGAAGCCAGAATACAAATCTTGGTCCACTGATAATAAATGAAAGTTCACTCCTCTTGGAGAATCTTTGGAATCAGCTATGAGAACTTTGCTAGCTAATAACATCATCTCTTTGCCTGAGATCTGACAATCTGATCCTGATCCTAAGCCAAAATGGTGTAGAGAGAATGAATTCTATGATTTCCAATGGGGTAAAGGTCATAAAACTAATAACTGCTTGTGCTTGAAGCATACCATTCAAGAAAAGATTGATAATGGAGAAATCATGATTGATAATCCTAAAAGAAATAATGATCACACAACATTCACCGAACCATTTCTGAAACATAGTCAAGGAGATTTGTCTTCTTAGCCTAATGTGGGTGCTAAGATCAATTATGCCTATCCTAGAAATAATACTATTATCAATATGGTTGAACCAAGCCTATCCAAGCATTGCAATGTCATCACAATTGTAAGAAGAGATAGAGAAAATCAATCAGCTAACGTAGTTACTTGATCACAAGCTTAGGCACACCTACAAGGACAAATCCTAGATCAATCAAATGTCCCTAAGGTGCCTTTCAATGTGTCTTCTGCTTCTAAATAGAGGGCAACATCTAAATCTTCAAATCCTAAGGACACGAGGCCCACTTCGTACAATATCATTCAACAACTCCAACATACTAATGCAAAAATCTCCATGTTTGAGTTGCTTCGGATATCTCCAGCTCATAGAGCCATCCTAGATAAAGCTCTTCTCAGATCCAATGTTCCTGATAACCTTGATTTAGATAGATTCTGGGCTATGGTTGGTCATCTTACATCTCCATAGTATATCTCCTTTTTAGAGGACAATGATAACTCCTTGAGTCATCTGCATAACCAGCCCTTGCATATTGAAGTCTTGATCCAAAACCGTTGCATCAAATATGTGTTGATAGATGGGGGTGCTGGTCTAAATATTTGTTCTTACAACTTGATCACATAATTGGGATTTTTAGAAATGGCCATTGATCCTAGAAAGAAAATAACTATCAAAGCATATGATGAAGAAGAAAGATCCTCCAAGGGAACAATTGTCCTGCCTATCAGAATAGGTCCTGTCATTAGAGATACTATATGTCAAGTTCTTGATATACCTTTGGCTTACAACATCCTTCTATGGAGACCCTAGATACATGAAATGAAAGCTATTCCTTCTACATACCATTAGTGCTTGAAATTTCCTTATGATGGAGTAGAGGTAACCATTCCAGCTGATGTGTCAACAACTTGCAATGCATTGAAGAAAAATGTGGATAAACTTGTTCCTAATAATAGAGAATCTTCCACTAAGAAAAAAAATGTAGCATCCACATCTAAGATGGAAGACATTGCAAAAGAGGTCAATATCAAAGAAAATAGTATGGGAGAATATACTATAGAGCCAGTTTTGTCTTTGACATCTCTCCCTATCTTGCCTAAGTCTTATGGGCAAGCTCTAAAACAATCCAAACTAGAATCTAAGGAACCTCTTAAGGCATATAAAGGAAAATTTGTTGTAGAAAAAGTACCTAAGCAAGAATTTGAAGAAGATGAAGCTGTGCTTGCATGGCTCTACAAAGATGAACCTGAATCCCAAGTTGTTCCACCTAGTGACTCTAAAGTATCAAGGGTTCCTTCTAAGTCATATGGCCTAGGGGATAAATTGATAGCTAAGATGGGATATAAAGGAAAAGGACCTCTAGGACTACAAGGTAAAGGTCTTCTATCACCTCTTGAACATCATGGTCGATCCAATAAGAATACGATAGGTCTAGGATACGCGAAGAAGCCTTTATATCTTAGAAAGAATTCCTCACATGTCTTAGAATAGATTGAGCCCTCTGTAGAAAATTAACTAAAGGGAGAAATAGAACAATCTGATAGTGATGATTCAGACACCACTAACAATCTCATTCCCTATGAGTGTTTTCCTAAAGAAATCAAAGACCTCCTTGATGCTGAAGATGATCCAATCAAAAGAATTAATGTAGTAGAAATACAAGAACCTACTATAAAGAAAGAGATAGTTGCTCCACAAGAACCAACTGATCTCAAAGACAATCAAATAAACAAAGAGGAAGGTGGTAGTTATTCTGAGACAGATTCTTATGAGTATGAATTCAAATTAGAATCTAAGGGTAACCCTTCTTGGGGTATTCATCTTGACTTTACTCATGTTCTTAGATTTCCTAGAGGCATAGATGAAGAATCTAATGACTATGAATGGGGAGCCATTCCAGAAGAAGATGAACTTATTATAGAGAAACATGTTGATATTATTCACCAATATGCACCTAAACCCAACGTAAGTCTAGAGTGAAATGATGAAATTATCGAGTTTGATCCATTGATGGCTGAAGAAGACTCCCACAATGACATTGAGCCTATTCATGAATTGAATGTCTTAAGTTGTAATATCACCTTTTAACTCGAGCATCAGGTTAGGACCGATGATGACAGATCCATATCCGTAAACACTCTTTCCCAATCTTTCACCACTTTGACTATCCAACTCCCTGACCTTCTTGACATAACATCCACCAAATTGAACCAAGGTATTTATTCCTTTCCCAATGACTATACCCTTGATTGCTACCTAAATACAGTTGAGCCTATGAAGACTTCCATCAGTGAACTAAGCGTTAGCATGATGGAGTCAGACATCAAGTATCTTAGTCAGAAAAATAAGAATAAGAATAAAAAGAAAAGGAGTTCTGAGGGTGAAAACCACTTTGTGGTAGTCTCAGAACCTATAAAAGTAAAAGTAAAAGACGTATCCAAAGGTGAAAACCTCTCTGACACACCTAAGGATGAGATATTTGATGTCCTTCTGAGTCATTTATAGGACAGATCTCCAATTCTAATTGAGCCCACTCAATCCATCAACTTGGAAACAACAGAAGAACCATAGTTGATCCATGTACCACAATCTTTCTCAAAAGAAGAGAAGCAAAAATTTACAACCTTCCTCACAGAGAAGAAGATCAACTTTGCATGGAAATATTCAGATATCCTAGGGTTGGATCCTAATCTTATAATGCATCATTTATCTATAGCTCCTAGAGTAAAACTAGTTAAAAAAAATTAAGAAAGATGCATCCTCATGTTGCACTCTTGGTCAAAGCTGAATTAGAGAAACTACTAAAAGCCAAATTCATCTGAGTTATTGATTATGCAAAATGGATCTCTAATATTGTACCTATTTCAAAACTAGATAAATCAATTAGAGTGTGCACAAACTTTAGAGATGTAAATAGAGCATTCCCTAAGGATGATTTTCCACTACCTAACATTGATATGATAGTGGACATGATTGTGGGCTTTGAGATGTATTTTTTAATGGATGGTTTTTCTGGATATAATCAAATAAAAACTGCTCCAGAAGATCAAGAGAAAACTACTTTCACATGTGCATGGGGCACCTTCTATTGGAATGTCATGCCATTTGGGCTTCAGAATGCTGGTGCTACATATTAGAGAGCCATGACATCTATTTTTCATGACATGATGCATAGGACTATGGAGGATTATGTTGATGATACTTTAGAAAAATCTATGATTTGAGCTAAACATCTAAATGATTTGAGCAAGATACTGGATAGAATGGAAAAATTTAGTCTCAGACTAAATCCTAAGAAGTGTTCTTTTGGTGTCACTTCTGGAAAGCTCTTAGGATACATAGTTTCAAAGAAGGGCATTGAAGTTGATCCAGCTAAAGTAAAGGCTATCATGGAGATGCAACCTCCCAAAAACATCAGTCAAATGAGGACATTGCAAGGGAGAGTTCAATCTATCAAACGCTTCATATCTCAGCTGGCAGACATATCACAACCTTTTATAAAGACATTACACAAACATGTGACATTTGCATGGAATGAAGAATGTGATAACAACTTTAACCATATCAAGAAATATCTATCAAATCCTCCTATCTTGATGCCTCCTATACAAGCGAAGCTATTGATCCTGTATGTTTCCGCAATAGATACATCACTGGGGGCATTGCTTGCACAACATGATGAGAACAAGAAGGAAAGTGCTATATACTATATCAGTAGAACATTGGTGGCATATGAAAATAATTATTCTATGATTGAAAAGGCTTGTCTAGTTGTGATCTTTGCATCATAGAAACTGAGACATTATATGTTGGCGTATACCACACATTTGGTAGCTAAGATTGATCCACTAAAGTACCTACTAAGCAAAGCCACCCTCACAGGTAGATTAGCTAAATGGGTCATGCTCTTAAGTGAATTTGACATTGAATATGTTGAAAGAAAAGCTATAAAAAGATAGGTTATTGCTGATTAATTAGTAGATGCACCTATGATTGATGATACACCAATGCAAATGGAATTTCTAGATTCCTCTATCATTACTCTTTCTTCTAGAGAATAGCAGCTATTCTTTGATGGCTCCTATACATAGAATGGCTCAGAAGTAGGCATATTATTTATAACTCCTCAAGTATACTCCATACCTAAAGCATTCAGATTAAAGTTCCCTTGCACAAACAATATTGCAAAATATGAAGCCCTTCTTAATGGCATGAAACTAGCAATTGAGTGGAGAGTGATAGAGATACACATTCATGGAGACTCCCAACTTGTTATCCATCAAGTCAATGATGTGTACTAGACTAAGGATGAAAAGCTCAATCCATACAAAAGAATGGTAGATGATCTAAAGAAGTATTTCATATCTATCACATTTGAGCAAATACCTAGAACAAAGAATAAGGCTGCTGATGCAATGGCAACGCTGTCTACTCTATTACAGTAGCCTGAACATGAGCTACGCTATGAGTTTCTGGTGGAAGCACTATCTTATCCTACATATGATTCCCCTAAAACCCACATGATCTACACTATTATTGGTCA
Source organism: Chamaecyparis obtusa (assembly GCA_027943335.1). Lineage (NCBI taxonomy): Eukaryota > Viridiplantae > Streptophyta > Pinopsida > Cupressales > Cupressaceae > Chamaecyparis > Chamaecyparis obtusa. Next base: position 579,549 of record BSBK01002152.1, on the reverse strand, counting down.
TGATTCATCCCGATACAAAAACCTATTCTCCTATCTCCAAGACCAAATCATTCCTAATACCTTCAACTGCCATGAAAATAGATACCTTATCTGTAATGCCTCTACCTTATCCATAATGCCTCTTGATATGTCATCATTGGTCATGATCTTTACAAATGAGGTCTAGATGGTACGCTCCTTAGATGTAAGAGTCTCAATGTGCGTTAGAGGAAGTCCATGAGGGTATATGTGGGTCACACTCAAATGGTTTAACACTAGCTCAAAAACTTATTAGGGCTGGATACTATTGGCCTGAAATGGAGAAAGAGTCTATCAAGTTTGCTAAGAACTGTCAAAAGTGCCAAGTGCATAATAACTTAATTCATGCTCCAGGGAGAGATCTAATTCCCTTCACTACACAATGGCCTTTTCATCAATGGGCCTTTGATCTTATAGGAGCTATACATCCTCATTCTTCTAATGGACATACCATATAATCACAGCTACAGATTATTTTACAAAATGGGTAGAAGCAATCCCTTTGACACAAGCAACTAGAAAACAAATATCTATGTTCATATTGAACTATATCATATGCTAGTATGGTATTCCACATTCTATAATCACAGATAATGGTGGACAATGTAAGAACAAAGATCTAGATGATTTATGTGCTAAATTCAAGATTACACAACATTGGTCATCTATCTACTATCCTCAAGGGAATGGACAAGAAGAGGCTTCTAACAAGAATCTATTGGTAATCTCAAATTTGGCCCAAATTTGGAGTGACCATATAAAGATTTTATCTAAGGCAAGGTGAGTGTGCCAAGTGATGTGTAGAATTAAGAATATCTACGTAAGCAATCTAATTCTAGCTCCAACATTGGAGAACTTGCTTCTTATTCACCTTGACATTGAAATTGATGGACATCGTTTAAAGGATGCATTTATATGGAACATAAATGATCCAAATTCTAAGATTACAATATTTGCAAGGAGGACTGTCAAAGATCTGAAATATCCTGGAAGTTTTGTAACACCTATCATTCAATCACAATTAGCAGAGTTTTGATCATTTGAAGGATAGGAAATGAATAAAGGGATGGCTTGCGTAATTGCCAAACAAGCCAGCTTAAAAGAAAGAGGTTGCCAATTTTATAGAGAGCTCACGCAAGCAAGGAAAAGAGGAAGGTTTGCATTGCAGGAGCCGGGCAAATGTTCTTGTGGGCTGTGCTCTTAGTTTTAGTTATCCCACATTCGCTATGTGAAAAGTAAAAGAGGTATTTAAAAGAAACAATACACAATAATATATTGTCTAAGTATGGATGCAGGGCTAGATGAATTGCTTGTGTGCATGAAAACCAAGGTGCTTGATTGGTGATGAGTTGGCGGTGATAGAGCAGTAGGCCCCATAAAAGGTAAGCAATTTTGATGAAGTGGATAAGTGGACAAGTCGATGGCCTTGAGATTTGTGCCACCATCTAATGGTTGTTGCATGATCTCAAGGGCCAGTTTCAGCCCATGCGATCATGTGATGGGCCAACATGTGGCATGGGTGATGACATGGGAGTTCGCATGACACAGGTGATGACGTGGTTGTGAGGTTGCAGTTAGATGCTCGGATGGATTAGCCAACTAATAACAAGGTGACACATGTCATGGACTGATGACAACGTAGTGAAGTGGCACCGGTGACCTTAAAATAATGACAGGTCATGAATGCTAATGGTTTGTCGCATGTTCGCATGGGCCTCTTTCAAGCCATGCAATCATGAGACTAGGTAGCTGTCTTAACAATAAAGGCTACAGGAGATTGCTGCCAATGAAGAAGCTATGTTGATGGTTTGTCGCATGATCTCATGAGCCTCTTTCAAGCAATGCGATCATGTGACAAGGCTGCACATGGACTTGGAGTGTGAGTTGGCGATGACTTGGCAAGATGGGTCCTGCATTTGAAGGTAAGGTTATTTTTGACCAAATTGTGATCTATGCAAGAAATCCAACCTTGAGATTCGTGCCACCATCGATGGTGGTCGCATGATCTCAAGGGCCAGTTTCAGCCCTTGCGATCATGCACCAGGCCGCCATGTGGCACTCCGGCGAGGTGGCAATGAGGTTGCTGTTTAATGTCTAGGTGGAGACACAGGCCAACCAAACAGCACCATGTGGCAAAGGTCAAATGTGGCATCCAGGTGGAGATGAGGTGGTCAGCCAAGTGAACTAGATTTCAACATGTGGCACATGTGGGACCCACCTAATATGAAATCTATGTGCAACATTTAAAACAAATGTGAAGGTTCACACTATATGCATAAATTTCAAAATTTATGTGACAGTTGCCGATGGGAGTTGAAATTTGAAAATGATGCTGAGGGCTCAATTTTTGCCCGAATATGCAAGTATAATATACCGTTGGAAACATCGTGAGATGATGGTCAGATTGGCACCATCAGAAATCAGTTTTGAACAAGTGAGAAGGAGCAGTGAGTGATTTTAAATCCGAGGATAATTTTTGGAGGGAAATGAAGTTATTTGCAGAGTTGTTTTTCTAGAAAGACACAGGTGTCATAACAGAAGATATTTTTAGGTTTCTTTCCTTCCCCCCATATATTCCAATCTTCTCATTATTGTAAGGGTTCCAAAATCTTGATCTCCACAAAGGGTTTGAAGCTGTGCTTAACTCCTAGAGTTTCAGATTTTCTTGGTCCCGAGTGCTCTGTGGGCTGGGTAGTAGATGTAATTCTATTCTTCTATTCAGTCTCATAACACTGACTGATGACCTTGCTCTTAGTCTAGGGTACTGTAGATTGTATTAAGCATGTTTTTTGTAGAGTAGTATTGCTAGTTTGGTTGAATATTCATAAAGTTGCACTAGAAAGCATTTTGTTTACATAATACTGATATAACATTTGAATGAGTTCCTAAGCTTATATCTCTCCTTGTGTATTTCTCTTTGAGATATGAATTGTTCCAATTAATTGCATGGACAAAGCTCTGTGTGTATGTTTATATTCTCCAGCTCTGATCCAGGATCAGATTAAAAGGCTCTAGATATGACATAAACTTTTTAAAGTTCTGCATAAGGATAAACTAGTAAGCAGTGTGAACCTAGGGATCTTTTGATAAAATCCACCAGAGGGTGATTAGTATTTTCAAAAGGTTATTATCATTCAAAGTTCAATATATCTATTTATGTATAACAATCTTGTAGTGGAGGTGTTACCCAATGGATAAGACACTGGTCAGTAGTGAGTCCCTATTACAGAGATCAGTGTTTGATAGGGTTCTATTGTACTCCCCCATTTGATATAAATTTATTGAACATCTATTTGTAAGTGTCCTACCTATGATAGTGTAAAGACCCTATGAGTATTAGGTTGATACTTAAATCTTCTTATCATTTATCTGTTATTTAAGGTCCAAAAGAGAAAGAGAATACCTTGGACCAGGTAAACCCACCTTGGCTTTGCAGAGCCAGAAGTAGAAGAGGGCATACTAAGACCCTATAGTTGGTCCAATAATCTAAACTACAATTACTTAAGACTAACCATCTTCAAGGTCCTGTTTCAGATTCATTGGTTTCCTGTTAGAGCATAAAGTCCATTTTGGGAACCAATAAAATCTATTGAGAATCTTGCATCGTATAGTTAATAAGACAGGAAGAGACTGGCATCTCATGATCAATCTAGCTCTTTGGGCCTATAGAATAAGTATCAGAATGCCCACTAGGGCTACATCTTTCACTTTAGTTTATGGGTCTGAAGCGGTATTGCCTGTTGAGGTTGAAATCCCATCACTAAGAATTAGAATGCATGGTCTAGTAACTGATGATGACTACAGAGTGTCTAGGTTGCAAGAACTTGAACTACTAGATGAGCACAGACAAGTAGCGTATGATCATCTCAAAGTGTATCAAAAGAGAATGTCTAGAGGTTACAACAAGAAAGTCAGACACAGAGAATTTTAGGTTGGCGATCTAGTCTTGAGAGAGAATCCTAAAAATCAATCATATAGAGAGTGCAAGAAGAAGTTTGAACCCAACTAGCTGGGTCCCTTTTTAATCACTACTACTTTTGGCTCTGGTGCCTATCAACTCTCAATGACTGAAGGAGAACAGCTCTGAGAACCAATCAACGTTCTCCATTTAAAGAAATTCTATGCCTAAGGCATTTAGTCTATGGTAAAATGTCCTAAAAAAATATTAAAAATTGGAAAAAGTCCTGAAAAAATGAACATCTTGGTGAAAACCTAGCAATAGGTGCCTTGATGATTCACAAAAAAAGTAAAAAATATCAAAAGTACAAAAAAAATTGAAAAAATGAAAAATACAAAAAAATGAGAAAAATAAAAAGTGCCTTGGTGAAAACCTGGAAACAAGCGCCTTGGTAGCAAAAATAGAATCTCCACCAAGATGGTGAAAACCTAGCAAACAGGCACCCCTTGTTCAAAATGCTCTATCTATCAGTGCAATCTTGGTCTTTCCTAGCTTTCAGTCTTGCTTTAGTTTGTACATATCTCCCAGTTTGTTTTTGCATTCCTATTTTCAATAAGTTGGTCTGTACACCAATCAGCTCAATTGTCTATATCCTATCAATGCTTAACACTTGGGGGCAATCAATATCATATCCTATGGTCTCTAGTATACCTCAGACAAGTCATATCTAGTCAAGGTCCTTTGAATCTTTATCCGAGTCAGTTAGTCAGTCTCCTCTCCAGAAAGGATTTTGCATCTACAACAATGCAATCAAACATCAAACACAAACTGAAAACAATCTATACTTTTTACATGCTTTTATCTCCTTGTATGCTTACTGATTCACATTGAGATTTTTGCATATTATGTTCCCTTGAGCTTTTCGATGATGTCCTTTACAAGATTTAGAGAGTGATGACTGGGGGCATAATCTTTTCTTTGTCTTCTACTTGTATGAGAAAATCTAACAACTTCAAAAATTCTGGATTGAAATGGTGTTCGATTGTAAGAGCCTCTATCTCGAATTGGATGGCCATGCATACCTCGACCATTGATACCCAAAAAATTCAAGGAAGTTTGATCTAACTATTGTCTTTTTTTGAGTGAGTTCTTTTTCCTACTATGAAATGTGATCTTACCTAAGGATGTGAATGATAAAGGGTCACTAAGGGTAATTCACATTGGATTTAGAATGATCTCTTGATTTCTTGATGTGTTTGTATGCAAGGTGCATTCTGGTCATCATGATGTCTATGTTTCGATGCTTATACAAATTGCTATATCAAAATGGACATGATATTCAAGTCATCTTGGCGCTTATGCCTTGGTGCTTATATCTAATCTGACATTCCGAAAATAAAATCAATATTCATATATCCATGGTTACCTAACCAATGGGTCTTGTATTGATTCTTGCACATACAAATCGATATTCATATGTCTATGGTTTCATAACTAGTGGGCATTGTATTGATCCAGTTACCTAAAATTTCAATGATGAAATCGACCGACACATGATCAGTGACTAGGTCCTAGGTCTTAGATTTCATTTTACTTTACATGTTTCTTTGCATTTTGCATGATCTCACAAATGGCTACATAAACTTCAACACTTAAATGATTCTTGTATCACCTCTTGAAATCTAACAAGAGTGGACACTTAACTCGAAGGTCTCTTCATGGAATTGCAAGTAGTTATCCTCCTGGGATAAACATCCTTTTGACATAAGATTGAGTACTTGTCTTCATCAATTCCTACAAAACATATCATGTGTATCATTGCATCTACATTTCATATCATAACCATCTATTGCATTACACTACATCCATGTGCATAAGCATAAATCATATATACATCTTTTCATAATCAAAACACATTTGCATTACATCCATACATATGAAAGAAATCATTGCATTGCATATATCCATACATACATTCTACACTACTCATAGCATAAGCATCACATGATATCATCATAACTCAAAAACATGACAATTACAAATGAAGTCATAACCAAAATCTTGATCTCATATATCATAAAACTTGAAATAGTCAGGGGTGCACTGCTAGCACAATATACAAAAGAATGGGCTCGATGAGCTTTCAGTAATCAGAATAGTATCAGTATCAATATCAATAAAAATAATAGAATATCAGGATAGATTAGCTGTCGGCCTGATCCTCGCCATCTGGTGGAGGTGGTAGTGGCACATCTAGTACTACCTTAGCCCTAGGTGCCCTCACTCCCTCTGATGCCATCATGTACTTAGAGTATGAAGGAACTCTTTAAGCAGGTGGAACCACAGTGTAGTATGCTAAAACATAGTAACCAGATCTGGTGGTCTAATTGATAATCTCTACCTATAATCTCTGCACCTCACCATGAAGCTTAATACGCTATCTATCTACCTCTAGATATCTATCCTCCTAGTGAGCACTATGCACCTTCAGGTCCCGAACCTATAATCTAAGCCTCCTCATGATCTCCTGTGTAGACAATGGCACACTAGGCTCAGCATCTGCCATTGGCATGTCAGTATCCTCTACAAGCTTCTCTGTGGTCTCTACTCTTTGTGCCTTATGTTGTCTAACCTCTACACCCAGATCAAACCCAGTATCCTCCTGCATCAGATTAGTATTACCACCTACAACCTGCTTAGCTGCAAGTACCTCCTCAGCTAAACCAACACTCCCTAAAGTAGCACCCTCTCTCCTAGTCTATCTCTGAGAACCTATAGATCTACATGTTGTGGAACTAGTGGGATGAGGGGGCCTCATCTATCTTGATGGTCTCTGTGGAGGAGCCATCACTCTCAGTCTCAGAGGTGTGGGGTGTACAATCAAAACCTGTGTGGGTCTCAGACCCTATCCCATCGGAGCACCTGTAACATCCATCACCTCCTCCATGGAGGGTATCAACTCTGTCGGGTTAGAAAATCTATAAATCGAATGATCAGCAAGCCATGAGATAAATCCATCTGTCACTCCTACATCCACAACCTATGGTTTGTACTCTCAATCTCTACCGATGATAGCAGTATACTCCTATGCACACAAATCATAAGAAAGCCTCTAGGTCTATCCAAGTCTGAGCTCCTGGGCTATCTGCGCATAAGTAGCATAATCCTATAGTGCATCCTGCACTCGTCCATACTACTGCTAGACCCTGGTGATAATGAATCTCTCTAGAATGGAGGAGGACCTCCCAATTAGTATGCGGCTATGAAAGAAGAAACTAAACTACTCATGTGTAGTAGGCCAGGGCTCAATATCTACATATGGCCTCCATCGAAAAAAAGTCATATCATCAAGGCATCACCTCCAATACTCAGTATGGCCCATCCATCCCTGAATGACATATCCAACATATATATATATATATATATATCACAAGCTCTTGTGGCCACCTCTGTGAGGTACATACTGGTCTCAAAACTAGGATATGCTCCCATGCCTAGATCTGTAAAACAAGAACTCCTGTAGCAAAAGTCTTGCTCTTGTGATACACTACCTCGTGCATCTTAGAGAACATATGTGCCAAAAGACACTAACCCTAGGCTAACTCAGAAGGAGTCACCATCAAGTGTGCAATCATCGGGGCCCAACCCATCAATAGACTGTTCTGCTAACGGTCAGACATAATGATACCACCTATCATCCTAACAATGATACACTCTAGTCGGTGCATCTGTCCATAATGTTGAACTAAGATCCCCCAAGAAATTGAAGTTGTCATCTGTGTGTCATCTCTGAAAAGACATCCGAAAGCCAATAGACTTGAGTTCCCCGAACTCACATACTCTAGATGTCATCCTGCATGGAAAGGAATGCACAGTATACGATAGACATCCTCTGGGGTCACAGTAATCTCCCCAGTCGGTAAGTGAAAGGTTTGGGTCTCTGAGTGAAACTGCTTGATCAAAGTTGTCAAAAGTCTATGATTTACCCTAATCTTGGGTAAATGAATGAGATACTCAAATACACATGAAGCAAGGTGTACCCTCATGGGGTCTGGCAGTGACACACACAGTCTTTGAGTGGCTGGATGTGAGATACATACATGAACATCAAGATATATGACCTACACAGTATAGAAATAGGGCACCCTATCAATAATTTAGTTACAGAACAGGTTACAAGTGCATCAAATTAGATAGTTCAGTATTTCAAAAGGTAGGTTAAAAGGTCAGCAATCAGGCTAAGAGATAAGAAAAATAAAAATATTTGACCTAGCAATGAGTTTTTGGCTCACTATTTTTCATACGACACTTCAGACTGGCAGGGAAAGTCGTACGAGTTTCAGCATCATACCAGATGACAAAGCATAGTAGTACTACAATGTATACCTCCTTGTACGAGTTATGAGAGACTCAATGAAACATCGTATGACTCTTGGGTCCCTCTCATATGAGTCTTCAAGGTTAATGAAATGACCATCTACCTAGGGTTGAAAAGTCTTATGAGTCTAGGTGGACAGTCGTACGACATTCTGTGCATGCAAAATTGAAAAATTAAAAGCGTACGAAAAAGGTGCTAAAAATCCTATAAACAAAGAAAAATTGACTTTTCAAAGAGGCAAAGAGGTCCACCTACCGGATGTCTGTACTGCCAAGGTCTTTGGTGTCTCTGGCTGTGCTCAAAATGATGCAAACTCACATGTACCTTCATTTCTACCATTTTCTCGCTTAGAGGGCTCCACAAGTTTTCAGAAGTTAACAGTGAAAATGATTTAAAAATGACCCTTCAAGCCTTTATATAGCTTTTGACCTAATTTTCAAAAGTGCTCTATTTTTCATGAAAATTGCACCCTTGGTTAATTTCAATGTTCTGAACCCATTTTCAAGATCAAAATCAAAATCCGAGATCATTTACTATGTCAAAATCATGATTTAAAATTTTTAGACCTAGGATGTCTGACTACTTGCACAATTGACCTTCAATCATCACAAAAAACCAGTATTCAACTTAATTGATTATCTTACATCAAAATATCAAAATTTCAACTTGGTCAACTATGGTCAACTCATGGTTTCACCTCGTCAAACTTGGTCTTCTGGACCTACAAATGATGCAGAATGCATTCTCGAATGTGTTTAACCACTTCTCAAATCAATTAACATGCTTCTAAAACTACAACACTAACTTTTCTTGTCAGATTTTAATTTTTATCCTGAAGGGGACACGGTATTGCATATCATTCAAAGTCTATAATCTCAATTTGAAATCAAATCTTTCCTTAGTAATCAAGACAACAACCATGTCTAGTTGCTGATTCATCAAAAAGACCTCATTACTTGGGGCAAATCAATCATCGCTTGGGGTATATCAGATTCATCGAGATCCATATCAATTTGGTATTCTTTTAATCTTGTAAACTATATCAATTTTTCATAATCATCGGTTCATTAGTGTTATTTCCTCGGTTCTTCATAACTGAAGGGTTCAGATGTGATACCAATGTGATTCTTATCAACAATCGGGTCTGGAATCAATCACTCACTTCTTCACAATCATAAGGTTCAGAATTAGGCATTTTGACACTTCTTCACAATCATCGATTCATTGTTGTTATAGTTAACATTATCTTTGGTCATTCAGAACCTAATATCTTCGAATCTTTCAATCAGTTTCTATCTCATATCACAGTTTCTGTTTCATATCAATTTCAATTTCAAACATTAGTTTCAACATCATACATAGACTATCTTTGAACCACTGCACTTCGCATAGTAATTCAAAGAGGGGCAAAATGTAATACCCCAAAAATGGGCTATAGGTTCATTAACCTCCTATATCGACACATCGAACGAAATCAACATCAAAGTCCTAACCTAAGGCACATCAACACATTATCGAATCTTAATTGATTATCCTAAATTTTGCATCGAGGAATATTCCTTATTCCTATTTATCCTAATTATCTTTAATTTAATGATTATTTGGCGATAAATCCTATTTATCCTCAAGTTTGATTAATTGAATATTCTGAATATTTAATTAATTAGATTTAATACTGCCACTTAATTATTTACTTGGATTTAATTATATTTATTCTTAAATTGTATTATCTAAATTTTGACAATAAATCAAATATCCTATGACTAATTGATTAAATTCTTATTTAATTAATTAATGTCAATTGTCAAATTTAATAATATAGTTTTTGAATAAAAGTTTGATTTGATAATTGATTAACCCATAAATCAATTGTTTTATTTTTTTTTAAATCAGTTAAGTTGAGGATAAATCACTTTATTTATTTAATTAATTCATAATTAATTATGCACATCCAAAAAGTAGTTAAACTTTAAATCAGAAAATCAATTCAAGTTGTTTTAAAAATAAACTCAACTCTCTTTTGAGTTGAAAGCTGATCTCAACTTTTGATTTAAATTAAAAAGCTGATTTGCATGATTTTGTGAGTTAATCTATCTCTAAATTCTTGATAACTTAAAAATCAACCTGAGTTTATCAAGAGTGATTTATGGCTTTTTCCATGCACCTCCAAAGTCTTGGATTTCTATAAATTAAGGCCTCAGCTCTTCATTTGAGATCCATCCATGAATTGCATCCTCACGCTGGCGAATTGGTGATCGAAGAATCCATCTTTGCGAATCAAAGTTGTTGTGAGATTTTCATTTATTTTTGAGCATTCATATCATTTAGCATATCATTGTTAGATTAATTGCATGTCATATTAGTTTTTCATATAGAATAGATTCATATTAGTTTATTTCATCTTATTGCATAGAAAATAAAAAAATATAGATTAATTTGCATTCATCTCATATCTAGATTCTGCATTCAAATCCTTCATTTAGGTGTCGTCAAGGTCACTGATCTCGGTCCAATATGAGAATATCATACTCGCACCTACTAGAAGGAAGTAAATCACTTGGTTAGATTGATTTCCATTTCACTGCATGATTTTGATTTCTGCTAACCTCTAATGTTTTACTGAAGTGTTGTGTCTACAGCTAGGTACAAAATTCACACACACAACACTATGAGGACAAATGGCAGGGAAATCATAATTTGGGTGATTTCTATTGGGAGAGAATTTTACTATAATTAGAGTTTATGGATGCCCGCAAGCCCCACATTTACTTCCAAAGTTTGTACTGCCAAGGCTTGCTCAGTTAGAATTTATATGGCAGTTAAATCAAACTGACAAGGAGCATCTAGCACCTCACAAAAAAGTCACATTTACACCAAGGCAATTTAGGATAGGAAACTTCCTGATTGGTAAGAGGGCATTACCCCAACTTAGCTCATGGCTCAACCATTTTAAGATGATCTCTGGTAGCTGTAGATATGTGGACCCTAAGAATGAACTGCCAGAATGACATTGATTCCCAACATTGGCACAATAAGGTAACATGAGGGTTGTGATGATGAAGATGTGATAAGGAATATCTTGGATGAGGATGAGATTGGTAGAAGGCTCACCAAGTTCTATGATCTGGTGAAGTTGGAGGCTCAGGTCAGAGAGGCCAAGATTGATTTTGGACGTTTCTTCCCTAATCTCCCCTATTTGTAAGGGATTGATAGAATGATTGAGATGCATGGTACCCTGTCAAGTTAATTAGAAGGAATGCTTGAGGAGAAATTAGATGTAGGTAAGAAATATTCCTCATTTGATTATGAGGAGTACACTAATGAGTCACTTGAAGGTAACAGTCCACCTCAAACCAATGATTCTTCTGCCATTGATTTAACTCAAAACCCATAAGAGACAGAGGATGCCCCTGAACCACCGCATAAAAGGAAAAAACTTGAGGTCGATGGGCCTTCCAAGGTGAAGAAAAAAAAGAAGATTATAGACAAAGCCTCTGTTCTAGTGCCTGGTGATCATGCATACCATCACAATCTGAGGAAGACTATTAGGGAAGGCAAGAAGATAGTGTCAAATGAAGAGGAGAAATTGCCTCTACTACTTGGAAAGGATGAGAGGGAACTATATTAGGAGGAATTCCTTAGTGATGAACAATTCATCAAGAGTGATGAATTTAGAAATTTCCTCATTTGGAAGAAACAACAAGAGGTTGCTAAGGCTCTGCCAGAGGGTATGGAAGCAAGTGATGAGACCTTACAAGCTCTAACTTCCTATGACCCTAGCCTAGAAAATATCACTATTGAAGAAGCTAGAGAGATGGTAAATTTGTTAGGAATGGGAACACTGAGAGGGGGGGGGGGGGTGAATCAGTGTTCACTATATTTTAACTTTTACTTTAATCTTTATGCTGAACTTAAATGCTTAAGTATTGAAACAAACATTCATATAAACATGAAACATGAAATCAAAACATGACACCAATATGATTACAGGGAAACCCAAATAGGTAAAAACCCTAGTGGGAATTGACACCCAGTAATATTCTGCACTAGTGTTTTGTGATCCTTGTAAGAAGATCCTTTACCCTGTTAGGAGTAGCTTTACAATTCTTTAAGTATAGTAGACCTTGTTAAGGGTTAGACCCTATTAGGAGTCTTTTACAATCACCCCTATTAGGGGAGAGGATGCACTATCCAAGAGCTCACTGCTCAAGTGGTGAAGGCTACAACCTTCTGATCTCAGATACACACTATATATGTAGGATGAACTGTCACTGTGACACTGCTTGTTAGATCAGTTCCTTTGATGTGCTGATGCTTTAACCTCTAGAAAAGTTCTAATACATCTTATAGTGTCTTTGCACACTTCTTCTCTGCTTCTTATAACTCTATCTCAACTTCCACACCAAATACAATGGGTGCACCTTATATTTATATGCTCATACAAAATACACAATTAGGTCAGCCCTATAACTAATTAAAAACAATGCTTCCAAATGAATTGGTGTAAGCATGCTTACAATTATACATATAAACATGTCAGAAACCTAAATATAATGGGTGCATAGCCTTTACAACATTACATTATAATCGCAAACCAAAATGCTAACTGTCAGCTCCATGCTTTGTTCACTACTGGCACACACTGGCTGTGCAACTTCAACTGACTGTAACTTTCTCATCCTTGCACATCTGCTTATGCACTCATAGAATAAGCATGAGTATAGTCTAACAAACTTAACTTCTAGGGTGCATACCATAATTCATCTGTACACACGTGCATTGATGCTCTAAGCTATAGGAACTCTATACATCATCTAGTCTTCAACACTTAACTGAATTCTAATCTTTACATCAGGTGCACTGACTCCAAACTACTATATGACTTTCTTGCCATAATGATGACACTATATCTAGTCATATACCATAGTATAGACAACTTTCCAACAATCTCCCCCTTTGTCATTGATGGAAACAAAGGAATATGGCCAAGTTGCTAACTGTCCCTTAACACAAAAACTTTTGTCTTCTATACATTTCTTATACAAAATCTTATATCTCCCTATACATATTATAATCCATATTCTATACACAACTCCCCCTTTGACATTAATGACAAAGGTGTACCAAAAAGCTATATCTGCACATACTTACTTAGGGAAAACATCCAGATATGCTATCTTAAGGTTCTGGATCTCCTTCTTCCAAAAAGTTATCAAAGAGTTAACTATCTGGAGATGGGTGCATAAAGCATATTGAAGCTTCTCCATCTTCTTCAAATCTATGTTCAGACCTTGATCATAGGTTACCGTTGTGGCATTAATCTCCTTTATATTTTGATTGAGAATGTCTAGTGAGGGCACAAGAGCATTCCTCAACTGAGTCTATCTAGATCTTATCTTTGCCATCTCTTTCTCTACTTTCTCAATTTTGTCCAACTGACCTCGGTAGACATTATTGCACATGTTCACATCAGTGGATGAGTCTTTCTCTGAACTCTTCACCTACTCAATCATAGCTTTTGCTTCTTGTATTGTCTTAAGATGGGCATCAATAAGCTTATCCTGATCCATGTAGTCTTCAATGAATTTCCTTCCTTGATTAGCAAAATCTTTTAAGGATGCTTGTCCTATCTTGAGTGAATTTAGATCTAGTGAAAATTTTCTCATCAAATCATTCAATCTCTTCTTCAAGTACTTTTCTACAACTTTGGATGCAAATTCTTCAAGGCTTGAAAGATTACTTTTGAACTATGAGATAACTGTACTCACATCATCAACTAAGTGTACCTTATTCACTTTCATGTCCGCAGGCAACAAACTATTCAGTATGTTCATTGATTCCACAAGGAGAGGATTTCTCATTACTTGTTTCTCCTTTGCCTTCTCCATAGCTAGGATGCTGAACTTAATCAGGTCTTCTTCTCTCCATGAGTCCAAATTGGATGTGTCAGGTGTCAAACTTGACAATAATGCTGAGGAGGGAGTGATGGGAGTGCTATCCATCACTTCTAGTTTTACCTTGGCTAGTTCAACAGAAGTTTCATCTTTCTCTTGTTCTTTTTCTTCCATCTTATCTTCTTCTTTCTTTTCTTCCTCTTCCATTTTCTCTTCTTCTTTCTCATCTGATATATTTTCAATTAATACCTCTTCTTGATGAGTGGGAGGTGTGCTATTGCATAAGATCTTAGCTTCTTGTGTGCTCACAAAAGCTTCCTCAAACTTGTCTAAGTCTATGTCAGTGGCTGTTATGGCTATCTCCACATTATCAATGATAATGGTGCTATCCTTGAGTGATTCTAACATGGGCACAGACTTGTCTACCTCTGATTGTAATTCCAATATAGGTGTTGAATCCTAAGGACCTATAGATTGTTACTTGGTGGTCTTTGACCCTTTGGTGACCTTTGTGGGTACATTAGCCATGGGCGCAGTAGGTGGATACATGTTTCTATTCATGAATACCTTCTCAAAGGCTTTCTCTATATCTTTTGCAATTAACTCATAATTCTTATCCATTATGTTCAGAGTTCTTGTCTTTGTTCTAAGGTGAGGCTTCACTAGATATAATAGCAATTTCTTCTCTTCTAGCTCACATATAGGAAGGGTATCATCAAGAATCTTCTCCCTTATCCGCAGATCTTCCTCAATAGCCTGTCTCTTTTGGAATTCAAGGATATTCCATACTTTATCATGAATCATGGTTTTTAGTTCCAAGACTATTTTTTTAAACTTTAACATGTGCTTGACCAACATACCATGAATCTCAGATTTGTCTATTTCATTATACTTGTCATAGAATTTCCCTACTTGGTCAATTCTTTCCTTATCAACTATTCTGGCACTTAGCACACTGAGACTAGGTTTGAAGCTTACTTCAGGAGGTGCTTAGGTGTTTCTTCTACTTCTTGTGACTCTCAAGGATGGATGACTGGTGCCAACCTCTTTCCTTCTCTTAGGCATTGCCTTATACTTGGGAGGAGTAGTAAGGTCAATGGTTTCCTCGGGTGCAGAAGAAGTATCATCTTATTTACCCTTTTGAGTATCATCTTTTTCAATTTTTATCTTCTTCATCTTGGGGTCATGTGATTCTACCTTAGCTGCATTTGCACTCTTTAGTTCCAAAGCAATCTTTTCATCCCTTGCTTTATCAAGGTCTGCTTGGGATACACCATGAATCCTTAAGATCTCTGATGTGACTTTAGCAACCTTTCTTTTTGTTGCTGTGTTGTTTAGCTTTGCATCTACTTCTCTTGTCTTCTCCTCATATGTTCCCCATCTAGGTTCATTAGGATCTTTGGGGGCTGTTAGTAGTACCTATGCATATGCTTCAAGGACCTATTCCTCTACCTCATAGCCAAGTGGATGAATCCACTTAGTTCTTGGTTCAAAAACTACCATACAAGTTGTGTCTATCTCTACCATAAAGAAAATAGTATCCTTATACTTTTCCACAATGCTTTTTGGAATTATATACCTCATTTTCATCTTGACTCTAAAGGTCTTCAATTCCAAAGTTATATAATCCCTTAATGTGCTTTCAATGGATGCTTTGTTGGATATCTAAGGCATGGTTGGAATGGACTTATCCAAATACAAATATGATATCTTCCCAACTATATGAAGGTACATGTAAATGATTAATGACCCAAACCTGAATATCTTTGTCTTGTCATGCTTGATGGCCTTGATGTTATCAATCAACTATGCGCACAAGATTTCACACAAGTTGAACTCTCCATCTTCCTTCACAAGTCTGATGGTTTCTAGAATAGTGCCCGTAGATACACTATTCACCCTAATGGTGTGATGAAACCTGTACCCCGGTATCATTGACATCAATTTTATGTCTTCTTGCTCAATAGGCTTGATTGTCATGCTGTGCCTATTGCTCCTTGACTTACATGTTTGCTCAACAATCTTTCTGACATCCTTGCCCAGAGGAAGGATGACACCTATTGTAGAAAGGCATATCATCTCATGTATTAAGTCATTGGTGATTGTAACTGGTACATCACCAATCCAAAAAAAATCATCATGAATTCTACTCAATAAAATCTTTATCCATTCTATCTCATATAATTCATATGCCATAGCATACTCAACAATTGGGTGATCATTCCATTTAGCATATTCATCCATGAATGTTTTGTCTAGTTTCAACATGGTATCCATGTGTTCTCTTAGCCTATCCAATCCAACTGGTTCCTTCTTACAGTAGATATATGCACTAATGTCTTCCACATGCATGACACCCATAGGCATGCGGAAGAAAGCTCCCTCTAAATCATCTAGGGTTGATTTAAATGGATGTTTCTTGAAAACATATCTCTTCTTCTCACTAAAATCATAAACAATGGGAGTAGCCATGACTTGTAAACACTTTCCAGCTAAACTCTGAGATAATCTGAAGGCTTCCGAATCAGTGCAATGAGCTAGGGTTTCTGCAACTGACCAAATGGACTGTAAACACTGATAGATCAATCTCCAAGTCTTCTTAACAACTTCCAAGGCTCTTTCTGCTCTCCTATCACTCTAAATTTGAATGTAATGAGCAATCAAATAACTTCTATGTACTTTAAAGTGAAAATTTTGCCATTAATGCAAGTCATGTAAACCAAGCTATCACTTCAAAATTTCCAACTTGAGTTCTATTCACAATCAGTATGTGCACTCTTGCACATAGTTACCTTTATACTCCAAAAGATTAAGTCCAAATGCACATACTTTGAGGATGAGTATACCAGTCAGGTAGGGGTCTAGACCTACCATATAACCCTGAGGGCCATTCATCCAGATGTAGAGGGTGCGTCCACTGCAAATGCATCCAATACATTCTCATCAGTGTTGTCCTTGTTATCTGACCAAATTATGCTCGCCTCATCTGAGGCTTTGACAAAATTAACTTCTCCTACGGGATCCAAAATTGGTCTTTGGCCTTTTTAGGGCTTCCCTGACCTTATGTCCTTGATCTACAGAACCTTGAGATATGTCCAGCCTTGTTACAAGAGTGAAAAATGACTGGAGGTCTTATATTCCTTGGCGCATTGACATGAGTCACCATTCTGCATTGTTTTGCTATGTGACCATTATAGTTATATATCTGGCATGTAACATTCTGAGAACTTCTTACATTTGTCTAATTCTAATTTCTCTGATCTTGTTGAATCTTGTTCTTGTTTCTAGTCTTGCAATTCATATCTCTATGACCAAACTTGTTGCATGAATAACAATAGTGATTAAAAGGTCTTACCTCTGTATAGTTCTTAGCAATGTGTCCATGCTTGTTACATGCAAAACAAGTGCATTCTATTTTCTTGCACTCATTCTTAGGTGGTCCACCATTATCTATGGTTTGATATTTAGTCTCCTTAGCATTCATAGAGTCCTTTTGTGAATCCTTTCTTGCTTGCATGTTGTCAATATGATTTTGTGCTTCATTGTATCTAATACAGCTAGTGTCTCCTTTGGCTCTCCTTGCATACAACTAAGATTCTATCAAATTAGAACTGGTGTGTAATTTGTCAATATGATTCTTTGCTTCTTTCAATTCAGACTCCAAGATTTCTTTTCTATTCCTTAGCTCTAAGATTTCCATTTTTTCTTGCCTTAGTTCTTCATTGAGCTTCTTGACCATTGTCCCTAGATCACTGGTAGAGCATTCTTTCAAATATTTCCTTAGCTTTTTAATGACTAATTGAGCATCACTGAGTTTATCCTTTAGTTCTTTAGATTCTCTTTCTGACTTGTCTAGGTCTTCAAGAGAAGCTTCAAGATTTCTTTTTTAGATTTTTCATTTCTACTTTTTCCATGATCTCCTCAAGTGGTTAAAATTCTTTGCTGAGGACCATAGCTCTAATACCAATTGTTAGGAATGGGAACACTAAGAGGGGGGGGGGGTGAATCGTTGTTCACTGTATTTTAACTTTTACTTTAATCTTTATGCTGAACTTAAATGCTTAAGTACTGAAAAAAAACATTCATATAAACATGAAACATGAAATCAACACATGACACCAATATGATTACAGGGAAACCCAAATAGGTAAAAACCCCGGTGGGAATTGACACCCACTAATATTCTACACTAGTGTTTTGTGATCCTTGTTAGAAGATCCTTTACCCTATTAGGAGTAGCTTTACAATGCTTTAAGTACAGTAGACCTTATTAAGGGTTAGAACCTGTTAGGAGTCTTTTACAATCATCCCTGTTAGGGGAGAGGACACACTATCTAAGAGCTCACTGTTCAAGTGGTGAAGGCTACAACCTTTTGATCTCAGATACACACTATATCTATAAGATGAACTATCACTATGACACTTCTTGTCAGATCAATTCCTTTGATGCGTTGATGCTTTGATGTCTAGAAAAGATCTAATACATCTTCTAGTGTCTTCACACACTTCTTCTCTACTTCTTATAACTCGATCTCAACTTCCATACTGAATACAATGGACACACCTTATATTTATACACTCATACAAAATACACAATTAGGTCAGCCCTATAACTAATTACAAACAATGCTTCCAAGTGAATTGGCTTAAGTGTGCTTACAATTATACATATAAACATGTCAGCAACCTAAATACAATGGGAGCATAGCCTTTACAACATTACATTATAATCGGAAACCAAAATGCTAACTGTTGGCTCCATGCTTTGTTCACTGTTGGCACACACTAGCTATGCAACTTTAACTAACTGTAACTTTCTCATCCTTGCACATCTGCTTATGTGCTCATAGACTAAGCATAAGTATAGTCTAACAAACTTAACTTCCAGGGCGCATACCATAATTCATCCATACACACATGTGCTGATGCTCTAAGTTGTAGGAAATCTATACACCATCCAATGTTCAAAACTTAATTGAATTCTGATCTTTACATCAAGTGTGCTGACTCCAAATTGCTATATGACTTTGTTGCCATAATGACAACACTATATCTAGTAATATACCACAATATAGACAACTTGCCAAAAAAATTCTAGTGGGATGCTTTTGACTCCTGGATGAGATATAACCTCAGCCTTCATCATTGATAAAATTAGAAAGAAGCCAGAGGGAAATATCTTATGAGGTGCACATTGGAGATATGATAAGGGGAAGTTGGCATGATCTTAAGTCCCCAACTGATGCAATGTGGTCTCTATCATCAAGGACCCAAAAGCCTTCTTTGGTAAGTGTGGACAAGGCTTTCAAGGGTACCTGCTTTGAAAAACTCCAAGCCAAACAAAGGCTAGATGTTAGCCTAAGCATGAAATTAATCAAAAACAAGTAAGACTCTAAACTAAGCCACCTCAGATTGAGCTAAAACAGGTGCACCCAAGCACTATTTGATTTGCTCTTGCTTAAGGGGATGTGGGTGTGCTCTCTAATCACTTGGATCATATTCCTTATGCATTTAGGACGGATTGAAATCCATGAAAACCCCAAAATGGGACAAAAATAGGTATAGAACACCTGATTTTCCCCTAAGGCCTCAAGGATCAAAATGATGCTGATATGAAAATTAAGCTACATGAGATTTATGCTAAGATTGATTTTAGTCCAAATAGAGATGTGATGATGCTATGCTTATGCAAAACAATGAAATAAACTAAGTTAATCCATTATTACTAAATTAGGATGAGCTAAAATGCTTGAAAGTAAGTTAAATTAAGATGATTATGCTAAGTCTAGAGCTAAATGGGTATGATAACAATGCACGAGAATAAAAGTTAAGCTAATGAATTTGCTCTTGAAAGGAGGAGCATTTATAGGATTTGGAAAGGAGGACTGAATGGCCAAGATCAAAATCCTTAAGAGAGGCCAAGATTCATCCAAAGGGGAGCACATGGATTGTGCTAGTTCAAGGCCACCTCCTTGTGACAAGTGTCACAAGGGCATTGGGTTGAAAGATGGGAGGAATGTCACAATTTGGGAAATGTGCCTAAGGTCAAAGGGTGTAAGAAAGGGGTGAGGGGCTTCTTAAATGCATGATAAATGCATGTAAGAGGGATAATGAGGCCTTAAATGCACTTAATGCATGTAAGAGAAGTCTCTAGAAGTTTGTTGACTTTGGGTTAAGCTTAGGAGTTGGCTAACCTTAGTTAGGGAATGTGACAGGATTAGGGGAGGGATTAGGATTAGGATTAGGGTTAGGACTTTCTAGAAGAGTCTAGAATTTCCTTAGGATAAACATGGATTTTAGGAAATAAATAAAGATTTATTTATTTTCATGGTTTAGGTTTTGAGAATATTTATTAAAATGAATTTAACAAATATGAGGATTAAATATTTAATCTTAATTAAATATTTTGAGTTGGGATTAGGGTTAGGAAAAAAGGAGATTAGTCTTTAATCGAAATTAAAGAAGGATTAGAAGATTCTGGATGAGGTTAGTGGTATTAAGGAAATTGGCCAAGTTTTGGGCAAAAAAATAAATAAATAATTTATTTTGGGATTTTTGGTCAGTTTATTAATTAAAATAATTAATAAATAGGGAAATAATGTTTAAATAAGATTTAAACATTTTTGGGAGGGATTTCTTAATTAAATATTTTTAATTAAGATAAGGGGATTTAATGACATAAAAATAAATAAATTAATTAAATAATTAATTAATTAACAAATGATGATGTCATCAGGGATTTTTCAGAAAATAAAAATACTTTATTTTCTAAAGGATTTTTAGGTGTCTACAGTAAGTATAGAAGATAAGATGGAAGGGGAAAAGATTATATGGACTGTCCAGAATACTAGTGACCTTGAGTTGTCAAAGGTAGTGACACATTTTTCCCACCTCAATGAGCAAAGACAGCCTAGTTATCCAACATATATGCTTTGATGTCTAATAATTCAGTGAAGATTTCCAAGGAAAGAGACCTAAGGCTAATGATAATCAAGGATCTAGAGGATGAATTGGATGATCTAAAGGCTAGGCTTGAAGAAGCATCAAAGGCAGTTCCCCCTCCAACTTTGTAGATTGAAGCTATAGTCAAGCCAGTGGCAGAAGCTTCTAACAAGCCATCTGAGGATTTAGAGAAGGTAAGGCTTGATGCAGCCTTAAATGCTATATCAGATATTGTGCAACATAGATGTGAGAGGATAAAGGAGAAAATGGACTCAGTCCAACAATCAGTGGGCATGTTGCGTAAGGTTAATGAAAATGTGAAAGAGGCAGTGGCTGCTCTAGAGCCACTTTTTAATGTTTGGTCTGGGAGGAGCTCATTATTTGAAAAGCTTGATGCATTGCAGCCTCATAGATAAGATATCCCTGAGGTGGTCACTGAGGTTTTTGAGAAGATATCATTAATTAGTGCCACCTCAAGCTTTTTCAAGGGGAAGTCAAATCAAGTAAAGACCACATTGGCCATGTTTGATCAAGGCTATAGAAAATATTTTCCCTCAATGTATAAGGATGATGGAAGTGTAATAAGTTTGGATGAATGGAAGTCAGGCATGGGCTAGACATTGATCAAACAGGAGGCCTTCCTTTGAAATTATGGTTCTTTGGACATGGATGGGTGCAACAACATAATTGATAACCTGATCAAGGTTGAAAATGATTGCATTAAGTTTGTTGTAGATATTAAGGCCATCATTGATTCTAGGTGGGATAGGAAAATCAAGTTGTTGCAAGATTTATTGAGGTATAATTGGCCCTCAGAGGATGATGTGGTAGCATGAGATGAGAATACAAGGCAAAAGAAGAAAAAACTAGTTGTCATTGAGTTAGAAGTAGAAGATGAAGAGTGAACTAAACTTGGCACCTGATCCATAAATATAGGGAGAGTGAGTATCATATAGAGAATGATGCAGGTTAGCCATATGGTAGTCATCATTCATGTAACAACCTCAAATAACTACTCAGAAATATCCTTAGATGAAGGTGCCAGTTGTGAAGATTCCATTTGTTGAAAACTGCTTTCTATTTTTCCAATCTTTTGTCATCATGTTTTGTACTTTGTTCTATAGTGCAAGTCACCATCCTGGCTATTCAAAGGTTGTTGCATCCTTTCTTTGAGTATTCCAAGATAGCTAGTGATATATATAGCAAGTTTTCTTTTTTTTGTAAGGGTGGTGGATATTACTTTGTAAAGATAGTTCTTATAATAGGATTTTTGTCTTACAATTCTCTATCAAGAATGTATTGATACAGTTAAAATATAAATACAATATACTGGAACTATATTTATTTTGGTTGTCTTCACATGTGGATGTTTGAATTCTTTTATATGTTAAATTGTAAGGCATTTTAATACATTGTTTACAAGGTAGATGTAGGGGTTAAGATTAAGTTTCTTTCAAAGGAAGAATAAACCTTAAGGGAGATCTCTAAGAATTTTAATCCATATATGAATTTGATAGCATGGTTAGCAACTAGGGAAATAGAGTGTAAGGCACCTCATTTGAGTTTTGGGATATTTGTTTTGATAAGTTTTCTATTGATGTAGAAGTTTGACTCTGATGCCCTACGATATGGCACTGGTTATAGATTAATTTGCATGTGTTCACCATCAACAAATCAAATAATCTGTTCAATTTCATTTTGATGTATATCTTAAAATTGTACAATCTATGTCAGGCACATAGATAATTGTTGTAATTCTTTATAGAAGCAATTCTATAAGGTAAACCCTCCAGATTTTTAAGCTCGAAGAGAAGAAGGTTTTTCAACATTAGTACCTTAGTGATTGGATTTTGTTAGATGTGTCTATTGGGAGTGCTAGAGTTTTAATTTTAGGTGTTTCTGAGTCATGCTTAATCATCTATAAGTTTAAGCACTAACAAAATTGGTGACTCTACTAGGGACAAAATAGATAATGCGCAATGGATTTATTATGTTCGTGCTAAACCATCTATTGTTTTACCAGACTAGTTTATAAATATTCTATTCCCAATAGTTTGTGGGTGTGGACTTTGATATCTATGTTTACCAGTTGCTGGTATTCATGCTGAAAATTAATTGTCTTTTTTTTAATATGTCATGAGTTGACAAAGATTTAATAGGTCATATTTCAAAGATCATCCAGAGAGTAATATGGGTGATGAACTCCACACAACTAGTAGGAAACAGTGGTCTAGGAGAGGTTTTTTCAATCCTAGTTCTCCCAAACCCTCTAAAGATTGAATCCCTACACCCATTCCTCAAGAGGCCTCTTCTTCTTCTGATGGTCCTAAAATTATTAGGAAAACCAAGCATAGTGTTGTTAATCCTTCTTAGGAAGAAGAAGTCACAGAAATAGGTTTTTTCCCTCCAAGACAAACTCTAGATCAACCAAGGGAAACTTCTGCTACAGAAACTACCTCTTATGATTCAAAAAAGTTGAGAGAGGAAGTAATAGCTTTGAGGAAGAAAGAATGTGAGCAATTGTTAGAGATTTCCAATAGGAGAAAGGTGCAAGAACAATAGATCTATGAGTTACTTATGGAAAGACAAGATCTCATAACAAAAATAAAGAATAATGAGATCTAGGCTAAAGACCTAAATCAAAATGTCCAAGGTTTAGATAGTGAATTATTTGGTGATATGGAGCCTTAAGAAAACATGTTGATGATAGTGAATAAAGGTAAATAGTTGTTCACCAAAATGAATAATGTAAATATGGGTATGGATGGAAGTGAATAGAAAGGATCACCAAAATGAATGGTATGAAAATGTGAATAGGGTTGAATAGAGGTAGATAAGATAATATAACATGAAAGGGGGAATATAGGACCTTCCCTTAATCCAAATTCCAAAAAGGTGAGATCCAAATGGATTAATCAAAAAGAAGTGATCAATGCACAAATGAATCAAACAATGGAGAACATGAAGAAAGGAGGAAATCCTATAATCTACTATAGAAAGTATGTACTTGAAATCTTAAATGAGTAGAAGGAAAATATAACCTCAAAATAGGGAAAATGTGGAAAAGACTAATTTATGATGTCTATGCATAGCTTCAAGAAATTTTGCAACTTGCTATGCACTAGAAATTTGAGACAGAGAAAACCCAAAAAAATTTTGTCCTTCTGAGGTTAGGTCATCTTTGACCCAAATAGCGGGGCACAATCTTACCTTGGGGCATAATCTTACCCCCCACTAAACGTAATCCCTGACCTCGAACATCTCCATGAAAATTCTGTTCATGAATCTCAAAAGTTTGCATGGGAGTTTTATTCACAAATTGATGGGGGGTTTGGCTTGGTCAAACCCTAGTTTGGAATCAACCTTGAAATGTAATTGAAATTGCAATATGCATAAACAAAGTAAATGGAACTATTCACCTTGCTTATGTTGAAGTCCTTGTGGAGGATTTGAATCCTTGAATCCACAAGTAGGGATGCTCCAAATGAATGTAGGAATGTAGGATGTCTCAAATCAATTGCATTAGATCTTGAACACCAATCTTGAATAGATCTTAGCATAGGAAGAATCTTGGATGAATGTAGATGGAGAAATCTTCAACAAGAGGGCTCCATAGAGATTGAATCCTTCAATAGCTAACAATGGATCTCCTTGATGAATGGTTGAATGGTTGAATGATTTCCTTCTCCTTATTTCTTGCTTGATCACTTGATTATGAAATTTCTTCTTGATAATGGATGCTTGATGGCAAAAAGAGATGTGTGAAATGAGAGAGGAAGGATTCCTTTTATAGTGATCTAGTACACAAACTTCTAGAGAGGATGACATTGGAGAATTAAATCCTAATTAACCTTAACCCCTAGAAATGGACCTAAATTAAATGCAATTTAAGAGTTTACCATTCCAAAATCTGAAATAGCCAACATGGAAGTGGGAATATAAACTTTCCGAAGCCTAACATCCCAAAACTCCTAGAATCTAAAATTTGGACCTAGGGTCAGGGATGAGGTCACCTCTATCGTAGGTCAAGGTCAAGGTTGTCCTTGACCTAGGTTAGGGTCAAGGTCATCCTTGACCTAGGAAGTCAAAATCTTCAGTTTCTTAGAGAAAGTTTGTCAGAAAGAGGCTAGAAATAGAGGGAGAGAAGCAGAATAGGGGAGAAACAACTAGATCCATGCAAAGACCCAATCAAGGTGCTTGACATGACCCCACACCACTTACCTGGAGGGCTAAATGATCTTACCATGGAAGTGCTTCCATTTTAAGACAATACATTAAGCCCCTACTTTAGCAAGAGTATGGACTCGATGCAAACTCTTGGTAAAGGATATCATAATGAAAAGATAATCTTATTAAAATAAAAGGGACAAAGAGATCCTAAAGCCCCCAGGGACTCAATTCTTCATCAACTCCAAGATCACAATAAGAGAGACATCTCTAGAAAAGAGAGAGAAGAGGGTGTGATTATCTCACCCAATGAGAACTTATGTCCCATTGTTAACCACACAAGGAAACAATGCAACTAGAAAGATGGAATTGAACCACCTAGTGAATGTGGTTACTCACTAGTCAACCTATCAAAGATTCACCCTTAGGAATATTCTATTCCATAAGAGTAAAACTAAAAGCAAAAGAGATCCAGTCTTAAGGACACCTTCAACCTTAAGGGATCAAAATTTGAAACTGGAGGGATCAAGAGATCCTAAAATATAAATCCATGCTTTAGGGATTAGTCACTAATCCATAAAGGGAGAAAAGTATCTTGAAAAATAATATATATGTGTATCAAAAAGTGCGTGTGTGCAATAGGTGAGAAGAGCGTATGCCCCGTGTTAAAGTCATTGCTAACACTTTAACAGGAGCAATGACTTTAATAGAAACATAAACAACTCCACTGATTACATTTCCACCATGAGATGCCCCTAGATGAAGAAAAATCAAGGGAAATACCACATAAACATATAGAGAACACAAAAGGGATCTACCTACCATGTGGTTAGTATGATCATAAGATAATATATATATATATATATATATATATATATATATATATATATATATATATATATATATATATATATATATATATATATATATATATATATATATATATATATATATATATATATATATATATATATATATATATATATATATATATATATATATATATATATATCTGTGTGTGTGTGTGTGTGTGATACTATTGCAAATGAATTGACATCATTCCCTAAAGAAAGTAGAAATAAAATCACAAAAGAGGAAATATCACATAAGATATACAAAGAAGAATCTTTTCAGATCATGACCTGGAGACCAAAAAGATTTAGTGCTACCAAGTCTCAGATCCAAGCAGATTATGCAAGGAAATATTTACGAACAATAGAACAAGTACAACATAACATGAAAAAACATATAGAAGAATAGAGATACATATAGAGGAATTGTACAATAGGTTTGATTCCTTTATCACCTTATACCAACAAAGTAACAAGGGTTGTATAAAAGAATCTAACAAAATTTAGCAAACACATCACGGGAGAAGCATAGTACAACAAGTAAACACACAACAAAGCTACCATAAAGGACAAGTCAATTAAGCATGCCACCTAATCTCCCCATCTCATTCTATATCATTTAGGGAAGGTGGGTAACTCATAAGAGGGACTATATCCAACATAGTAGGAATGATAGCTAGCTCCAAACAAGGATCCTCTTGAGAATCACAATGTTTGATACTAGGTGTAATTATCAATTTTGATGAAAGCATATTAGGTAAATCAATGTTAATGTCAATAGTCTCATATTCATCATTAAAATAATCAAGAGTATCTTCTTCATCCAGATTAATCAAAATAGGATCTAAGATACGAATAGAATCATCATAATCATGCATCTTAACATCATTATTAGTAACAATATCATGTATAGGCTTATCATAAGAAAGTAAAGAATTTTGAAAAATAGACTTATGAGCCTTAGCTTGAGCATGAAACTTCTTACAATGTTCATTAGCATATCGATTACATTTTTCTTTTCTTGAAATATGTTGAGAACTAGGAGGAACAATTACAGGATCCTTCACAGGTTCTTTAGGAGGATTAATAGGATTATCAGTAGTCAGACAATCAACAGTAGGAACTTGATTAACAGAACTAGAAGCTATAGATAAAGGAGGTATGGAAGGTGTAGGAAAAAGACCACAATTAAGATCCATTAGAGGTACACTTAATTCAAGAATCTTACGATGCTTATAGGCTTGATATGAGCGGAAAAGATTATCAGGTTGAGAAGGACATGAATTAGGTAATGAAGGCCAAAAGAAATCAAGAGTAGCACAATCTCTGGGCCTAAAAGGTTGATATAAACTATGATTAACCATATTCAATTCTTCATCATGAAAAAATTTAAGAAATTTATGAATAGGTGAAGCAATAGCATGCATGGCATTTAACCATGGAAAACCAAGCTTAACTTGAAACTAATCAGAAGTAGGAACAACAACAAAGGTAGTGTTCACAATTTTATCACAAAGTTCAACTGAAAAGTTAATAGAACCAAATGATGGATAAAGAAAACCATTACAAGTTTGAATGCACACATCAAATGTATCATAAGAATCACATTGCAAGTTTTTCATAAAAAGATTTTCTTCAGTAATAACATTGACTAAGGATGTAGGATCAACAAGACAACCATGAATAGGTATATGAGAAATCCTAGCATAAATGTAAAGGGGACCATCAGGAGCCTTAATAGTCTCAAAATCATCAAAGGTAATCAAAAGTTCCCGGGGTCTTTTATTCTTAGGTTGTTGTCAAGGTTTAGGTTGAGTCTTCAATTTAGGCTTAGGTTTTGGTTGAGGTTGAGATGGATCTTGAGGTTGAATCTGAGGTTGAGGCTGAGGTGGGATATAGATTGAACAACATGCTCCTCTTGATTAACAATTTGATTAAGATCATCCATCTTTGAATCATACACAATATCCTTAGAAGATGGCTGAGCAATGGTATTAGTATCATGTGTGGGTAAAGGATTTGTATAGATTTGAAGATTTTGATTAGGAGGAGAGACAAATTTGTTCCCACTACCATCAAGATTATCAACAGATAAGGCATTAGAATCAATTAAGTCTTGAACCTTATGTTTTAAAGAATAACATTTATCAGTATCATGACCATTCTGATGATGATATTGACAAAAAGCTTTAGGATCAAAAGATTTAGATGCAATCGTAGCAGGTAAAAGAGGTCAAATACGAGGTAAAGTAATCATATTAGCAGTTAACAACCTATTCATAATAGAATGTAAAGATTCAAAAAGAGGAGTAAAAATATGATTTCATAAAAAATTAGTGGATGCAAAAGTGGCATTGTGAGATGCAACATCAACTTGATCAGCAACTGCATTCGCTTGTTTGTTTATCTTGACATAGTTGTTGAATTTTTGAAATTTTTTTGGATTAGGAGTAGCATCACTTTTATCAACTGGAATAGGAGCCATTGGAGTGGTGCTCTCAAATTGACTCACTTGTAATTGATAATGATGAAGCATTGTACAAAGTTGTTGAAAAGAGGTAAATTTAGTAAGCAGAATCTTATCTCTAATATCCTTTTGCAAATTTGAAATAAACATATGTTGAATATCAATATTAGGAACATGATAGGAAATCTGAGCATGTAAATGCTTAAATATACTAATAAATTCAGTCAATTTTTCCTTAGAACTTTGTTTACAATGCATCAAATCAGTCAAAGACACTTGCAGGCCAATGTTGTTTTGAAATGTTGAATAAAAGAATTGGCAAGTTGTGGAAATGAGTCAATAGAATAAGGAGGCAAGGAATAATACCATTGTAAGGCCTTGTGGCCCTTCTCATGAAAATTTCTAGCAAACAACTTGGCTAAAATCCTATGGTCATGAGCATAATCACTACAAAGGATTTGAAATGTTTTAACATGATGAACATGGTCTCCTTTTTCATTATAATTCTCAAGATGAGGCATATAAAATTGCTGAGGAATAGGAGTACGAATGATATCTCAAGAAAAAGGACTTCCCATGTCACATGCAGGAATGCTAAACTTGTTTTGAGTCAAGGATGCAAGTTGTTGTAAAGATGACAGAGTTTGAGCCAAACTGATGATTGTTGAATCATTAGAAGAAATAGGAGGAATAGAAACATTAGAAACACTAGGTAAAGTGTAAGAAGCTGCAGGAATAGAAGACACAACTGGAGGAACACTTGGAACTATAGTTGGAAGAGTATTGGAATAAGTAAAAGAAACATTATGATAAGAAGGTTGTGATGTAGGAAGGGACATAGGAGGAACACTCATAGGAACATTGGGAACCATCACAGTCACCAAAGAAGGAGTACATGTAGGAATAGTAGGTAAAGGAATAGAAGAAGGTTATACACTAGTGATAGGAGGAATCAACCCTAAATATTGAGCTTCTTGAGCTAAAGGTTTAACATTTGAGTGGAGGATATGTGTAATATCATGGAAGAGGTTAACACCTTGATCACTATCATGAAGAAATTTCTTATGAGCATCGATAGCTTGAATAAAATCTTGATTATGGTTTTCTTGAATGAGCCAATTACCCATTTTATCAAGTTCAGTTGAAATTTTTTGGACTTGTTCAAGAGGAAATCTTAAAGCATCATCCTCATCATGAGATGAGTGAGAAGAGTTTTTCTCCGTAATAGGACTAGAATCATGAAGAATCAAATTATCCTCCGGGATCCTAAGGAAAGAAGAGGAAGACTTAGGATCAAAGTCATCCATAAGTCTATGACTTCATCTAACCGAAATATTATAAGTAGGACTAGAAGTAGTAAAGATCATAAACCAATGTAATACAAATGAACTAAACTAAGAAAATGGAAAGTATGAATATTTTTGTGTTTTGAAAGAGATTTTGCAATTTTTTTTGTATTTTGGAAATATAGATGCAATAAATCTAATTAGCACACAAGATTTAACATAAAAGAAAAATCTAACACCAACAAGATAATATAAAGGGAAATATAACACCACAAAACACAATAGGTCATCTAATTCCACAAAAGAAAAGAGGGTAAGTGTGTCGGGTTCACCAAAATGAATAAAGGTAAATAGTTGTTCACCAAAATGAATAATGTAAATATGGGTATGAATGGAAGTGAATAGAAAGGATCACCAAAACGAATGGTATGAAAATGTGAATAGGGTTTAATAGTTGTAGATAAGATAATATAACATGAAAGGGGGAATATAGGACCTATCCTTAATCCAAATTCCCAAAAGGTAAGATCTAAATGGATTAATTACAAAGAAGTGATCAATGCACAAATGAATCAAACAATGGAGAACATGAAGAAAGGAGGAAATCCTATAATCTACTATAGAAAGTATGTACTTGAAATCTTAAATGAATAGAAGGAAAATACTAACCTCAAAATAGGGAAAATCTAGAAAAGACTGATTTCTAATGTCTATGCATAGTCTCAAGAAATTCTACAACCTGCTCTAGACTGGAAATGTCGAGACAGAGAAAACCTAGAAATCTTTTTTCCTTCTAAGGTCAGGTCATCTTTGACCTAGATAATAGGGCACAATCTTACCCCAGGGCACAATCTTACCCCCCACTGAAGGTTGTCACTAACCTGTAACAACTCCAATGGAAATTCTATTCACAGATCTTGAAAGTTCATTGAAAAGGGTATCCAGATTTGAACTTTAATTCACTGTCATGTCCCTGTATCTGCAAGAAAAATGGTTTTTTTGTTTGCATGGGGGGTTTGCCTTGGTCAAACCCTAGTTTGGAATCAACCTTGAAATGTAATTGAAATTGCAATATGCATAAACAAAGTAAATGGAACTATTCACCTTGCTCATGTTAAAGTCTTTGTGCAGGATTCGAATCCTTGAATCCACAAGTAGGGATGCTCCAAATGGATGTAGGAATGTATGTAGGATGTCTCAAATCAATATCATTAGATCTTCAACACCAATCTTGAATGGATCTTAGCATAGGAAGAAGCTTGGATGAATGTAGATGGAGAAATCTTCAACAAGAGGGCTCCATAGAGATTGAATCCTTCAATAGCTAACAATGGATCTCCTTGATGAATGGTTGAATGCTTGACGATGAATGAGTTCTTGAATGCTTTCCTTCTCCTTCTTTCTTTCTTGATCACTTGATTATGAAATTGCTTCTTGATAATGGATGCTTGATGGCAAAAAGAGATGTGTGAAATGAGAGAGGAAGGCCTTCTTTTATAGCGATCTAGGGCACAAAATTCTAAAGAGGCTAAAATTGGAGAATTAAATCCCAATTAACCTTAACCCATAGAAATGGACCTAAATTAAATGCAATTTAAAATTTTACCATTTTGAAATCCAAAACAGTTGACCTGGAAGTGGGAAAATAAACTTTCTGAAGCCTGACATCCCGAAACTCCCAGAATCTAAAATTTGGACTTGGAGTTAGGAATGAGGTCACCTCTACCCTAGGTTAGGGTCAAGGTCATCCATGAACTAGGTTAGGGTTGAGGTCATCCTTGACACTCTAGGTTTTCCTTGACCTAGGAAGTCTACATCTTTAGTTTCTCAGAGAAAGTCTATCAGAAAGAGGCTGGAAACAAAGGGAGAGAAGCATAATAGGAGGGAAACAACCAGATCCATGCAAAGACCCAATAAAGGTGCTTGACATGACCCCAAACCACTTACTTGCAGGGATAAATGCTCTTATCATGGAAGTGCTTCCATTTTAAGATGATACAGATAGTAAACCTAATCCATAGAAAGATAAATTTGAAGGAGAGGGTCCTGTTCTTAGACAATCGCATCCATCAGAAATTAAAAGAAATGAGGATCTCAAAAATGCCACAAGGGATGTATCTGATAAAGGAAAACAAAAGGTGGTTGGCATAAGCATAAATGAACCTAAGAATAATTTTTTTGTTCCTAACACTGTATCCCAAGAAAGCCTAGAATTGGAAAAGGCTAGAAAGGCTACGGAGGATTTAGCCCTCCAACTGGAGAAGTTGGAATTGGAGGCTGTTGTAGATGAAATGAAAATAAAGATAGCTTTCTTGCATGCTAATATGAATGTATATGCTAGTAGCTTAGTCCTTTTTACTTTAGGGACAATGTCACCAAATCAACCTTGTGGTATAATTCCCAATTCCCAAGTCTCCAACCCCCAAAAAAGTGCACTTAGACCAGTGATGAATACCAACCCTATGGCCCCATTGACTAGTGGTCCAATTGGGAATATGCCTTGTCAAAATGTTGGAGTATGACCCCAGATCCCACCAAATTTCCAAAGAAGACCAGTTTACTTGGACAGATATAGGCCTTTGTTCTTTGATGGTATCCCTTGTCAACCTAATGTTATCCCAAACGAGGTAAGAGAGAAGATCCCTAAGTTTACTGGAAATAATGTTGTTACATGTGAAGAGAATCTGAAGCTTTTTATAGATAAAATTAATGATTATGAGATTGAACATGAATATGTTGTAATGAAGCTTTTTGTTTAGTCACTAATTGAAGATGCCAGGGATTGGTATAGAGGTTTACCAAAGAACAACATTGCATCATGGGATGAATTTGTTAGAAGCTTTAAGTAACAATATGAAGAACATGTTAACTCAAGTTACATGCTCAATGAGTTTAATAACATCAAAAATCATCAAAATGAGAGCATGTCAAAGTTGAATGGTAGATTCCAAAAGGTAATGTACAAATTGTTTCAAGTTTTGAGGTTGGATGATGTAGTCTACTTGACCACATATTTTAATGCCTTGGATGGTAAGATATCATATCTTTTGAGAGATAAGAGTCCTCATACTTTGAGAGATGCTTTTAAGATGGCTATAAACATTGAAAGTAATAGGAAGACATCTAGCCAGATGTATTAAATGGATGAGGGAAAATTGTGGAAGGAAACTAAGCCACACACTACAAGAGTGACTAAATATGATGACAAGGTTGAAAAACTAGCAAGTGTATTCAAGGATCTCTTAACCAAAATTGAAAAGGGTGGGAGAAACTATCAAGACTCTAGAATACCTTATCAGCGGCAAGAAAGGTTCCCCAAGCTGCAAGATATGCCTTACAAGACAAATTTGAAAGATGGGAAACCTGTCTTTGACAATCATGAAACTCAAAAGGGAAGGGATACCCTAGATCCTTTGAAGAAAAATATAGCACACAATATGGAGAGCATTCCTTGGTGTGTGGCTTGTAGTATGCCTCATTCAACTTTCCAGTGTGCCATATCTCAGGCTTTGGAAGAAGAAGTTGATAATCCACATGTAGGAGATTATGAAGAATTTGAAAAGCCTACTATTAACATGTTTACCACTGAAAAGGTCGAAGAAATTTTTTCTTTAGATGATGAAGAGATTTGTGCTAATGTTGATCATAAGAGGAGGGTTCTCCTTGGCTATGAGCAACAAATATTTACCCAATCTGATCATGATGAGTCTGATTATGATATGTGAAAAAATAATATGGTCAGATCAGAGTTGGATGGGATTCAGTGGAGAAAGCCCAGTGAAGAAGAAATCAAAACTTTGACCATGGCTGCTATCTCACAAGCTAGGTCCTCATACAATTTGAGGAATAGAAGAGTGGATGCTGATCAAGGGGTACCGAGGTTAGTATTTTTTAAAGATGATCCTCAGAATAAGGAGCCCTCCAAACCAAATTTTATCAAGGGTAGAGGTGGAAATAATAGGAGAGAGGAACCTATTATTGAAAGTAAAAAGAATGAGGAAGCTGTTACAGACAAGGTCAAGAAGAGGGTTGGTATAATAAAAGATACTTCTCATCTTTCTACTAATCCCCCTACCTTTGATATGAGACATGCCTTGTCTCAAATGAAGGACTCTATTCCTTTATTAGAAATGTTGAAGATTAAAGAGCATAAGACAACAACTCTAGCCCTGATAAATGAACAAGGTGTAGATCCTGTTATGTTAGAAAATGGAAATGCAGTGGATAGACCTGAGACAACTAAAGATATTTCCAACTTTTGTGTTGGAAAAATTGTCACACAAGAACCATCTTCCATTGACCCTTTCTATGTTACACTGATTGTGAACAATTTTTTGCTTAAAAATTGTATGATTGACTCTGGTGCTACTGCCACTATAATGCCATATCATGTAATGTAAGAATTAGGGTTATAACTTGATACATCCAATGGTAGGTTTTATGCCATGGATAATAGGGTAGTGCTTGTTGTGGGAACCCTAGTAGGGATAGAAGTGAAGATTGATGCATTCTCGGAAGCCACATACAAGATGGATGTGGTTTTAGTTGATACTAAACCCCATTATGGCATGGTTCTATCAAGATAGTGTGCTAAAATAGTTGGAGGAAAATTGCAATTGGATTTATCATTTGCTACTATTCCTATCAATGGAACAAAAGTGAAGTTGTATAGGGAACCCCATTCCTCAGTAATGATTGAGAAGGTTGCACCAGAGGACTTGAACTGTTGTGTTGATACTGACATGGAGAACTTCATGGTGGAAGAGATAGTACCCCAAATGAAAAACACTGATCCAATAGTGGAAGAATTGATACTAGAACAAGGTGGACTCTAGAAAATTTATTTTGATGGAGGATGTTCTAAGGGAGGATCGGGAGTTGGTGTTTTTCTTATATCTCCATCAGGTACTACATTCAAATACTCATTTCTGTTAACTTTCTAATGTACTAATAACACTGCTGAGTATGAAGCTTTGATATTGGGTTTAGATGTTGCTATAAAACATGGTATAAAATGCTTAAAAGTCCATAGTGATTCCCAATTGATTATAGCCCAAATTAGATCTAAGTATGCTGTAAAAGATGATAGACTAAAATTGTACAAACATGCTATCTGGGATAGATTAGAATTCTTTGAAGCTTTCAATATCCTCTAGTAGAAAGGTCAAATAATATCATGGCTGATTTCCTTGCCAATGTTGCCTTGAAAAATAATGATATCACTTTGACTGGTGTATCAATGTTAGAAATCAAAAGTAGGCCTGTAGTGCCTGACAATGTGTATAATTGGCAAGTCTTTGAGGATGACTATGATATCCTTAAATTTATTCAAAGTTTAGATCAGTATGATGAGAAAAAAATAGATTTCAATGCTTCACAATAGATTGTTGATGGAAAGGAATGTATTATGGGAAATGAGATTGTCCAATTAGTCTCAAATCATATACCTAAGGGATTAGTAGAATTAGAAGGCATGTTTAAGATAAATGATGGGTATATGTCACAAAAGTCTAATACCAAAATGGAGGATCTTGAGGAAATAAACTTAGGCTCAGAAACATCCCCTCAAATGGTATACATCAGAAAAAAGTTGAGTAGGGAAGTTAGGGGAAATTTGATAAGATTGTTAAAATGGTACAAACACGTGTTTTCTTGGTCTTATGATGAACTCAAAGCCTACATAGTAGATTTATTTTAACATGAGATCCCTCTAAAGGAGGACACCAAACCTTTTAGGTAGAAACAAAGGCCCATCAGTCCCCTATTAGCCACAAAAATGCAAGCAGAGTTAACAAAGTTAAGAGATGCTAGTATCATTGAGCCTATTAGGCATTCCTCTTGGGTTTCAAATCTTGTGCCAGTTAGGAAAAATAATGGTGATATTAGACTTTGTGTAGACTTTAGAAACTTAAATGTTGCTTCACTAAAGGATAATTATGGACTCCCAAATATGGAGGCTATGTTACATAGAGTGACTGGTTGTGAGCTATTTTCCATGATGGATGGTTTTTCAGGCTAGAACCAGGTTTTGGTCAAAGAGTCTGAATAGTTCAAGACAACATTCACCACTCCATGGGGAACCTATGTTTATGTCCATATGCCTTTTGGTTTGAGAAATGTTGGAGAAAATTTTCAAAGGGAAATGGATGTTGCTTTCAAGGATTTGATTAATGTCCTTATGTTTGTGTATTAGGATGTTTTGACTGCATACTCTAAGAAATCCAAAGATCATTGTAACCATTTAGAAAAATTCTTTTTCAAGGCTCTAGAATTTGATATCTCATTGAATCCCAAGAAGTGTCAATTTTTTGTAACTAAAGGAAAATTGCTTGGACATATAGTGTCAAAAGAGGGAGTTAGAATTGACCATGAAAGAGTGGAGGCAATAAAAAAGGTCCCTCCCCCAAAAAATAGTAAAGGTGTGCAGTCCTTTTTGGGACATATCAATTTTGTCAGGTGATTTATTGCTAATTTTGTAGAATTCGTCAAACCCAAAGTCAAGCTCTTGAAGAAAGATGTAAAGTTTGATTGGAACTGTGAAGCTCAGGAAGCTTTTGAGAAAATCAAACAAACAATCCAAGAGGCCCCTGTCTTGATATCTCCTGATTATTCTAAGCCTTTTTCTTTATTCTCCTTTGCATCTTTTCACACTATTGCAGCCATTCTATTACAGAAGGATGAGGAAGGATTTGAGAACCCAATTGCTTTCTTTAGTAAGTCACTACAATCTGCTGAGTTGAATTATGAATTGATGGAAAAGTAGACTTATGCACTAATCAAGGCAGTAAATGCTTTTAGACCTTATCTTGTTTGTGCAAAGGTTAATGCATATGTTCCTCATGCTGCAGTAAAGGACATTTTAGTTCAAAGTGAAGTCATAGGAAAAAGATGCAAATGGATTAATAGGATCCAAGAATTTGATTTGGAGCTTCATATTACCAAGCTTGTAAGAGGTTTGGGACTTGAAAAGCTTATGAATGAAGAGAATATGGACCTTGTACAAGTAAATAATGTTGCCATTGGTGGAGGAACAATGACTAATATTGAGATGCAACCATGGTACACAAACATTGTTCATTTTCTTAAAAATGCTAGTTGCCCACAAGAGTTGAATGATAATCAAAGGAGAAGCTTGAGATTGTAGGCTTAGAGGCATGTGATGATACAAGGTGATTTGTATTAGAAAGAAAATGATGGAATATTGCTCTTATGTTTAGATAAGGGGCAATCTAAAAAGATTTTGAGAGATATGCACTCTGGATTATGTGGAGGGTACCATTTAACCAGAGCCACAACTCACAAGATTCTAAGGGCTGGGTACTATTGGCCTATATTGTTTAAGGACACTCATTCTTTTGTTCAAAAATGTGAGCCATTCCAAAGGTTCTCAAAAGAGTTAAAATTCTCAGGTGCCTTGTTATTGAACCCTGTGGTTGTAGAAGCTCCTTTTTCTATGTGGGGCATGGATTTTATTGGAGAATTTGCTGAGAAGTCCAGTGGAGGGCATAGTTGGATTTTGGTTGCCACTAATTATTTCACCAAATAGATTGAGGTAGTTCCAACTAAAAGGGCCACCAATGTAGTAGTAACTGAGTTCTTAATGAATAACATAATTACTAGATTTGGTGTCCCCATCAAACTAGTGATGGACAATGCTACGAGCTTTAGGTCACAAGAATTCACTGATTTTTGCTTAGAAATGGGAATAATTATATCATACTCATACCCATATCATCCACAAGCTAATGGGAAATAAAAATCTAGTAACAAGAGTATTATGCAGATTTTAAAGAAGACTCTGAAAAATACCAAAAGGAGTTGGCATGTAAAGTTAAAACTGGCATTGTGGGCAGATCGAATTGTTGAGAAAAAAGGCAATAGGGAAGTCCCCATTTGAGTTAGTATATGGTGCGAAATCTAGACTTCCTATGAATAATTTGTCACCTATCTACCAATTCATACAAGAGGAAGAGATGGAAATTAGTGATCCATTACAAGACATGATGATCCAATTAGTTGAATTGGATGAGATAAGAAGGGAACGTCAAAAAGAAAATGTTAAGTTGCAACAAAAGATGAAGTATCTTTTTGACAAGAGAGCCAGTATTAGAAAGTTTCAACCTACTGATATGATTCTTCTATGGAATGCCAGGGTTGAAGACAAAGGTAAGCATAAAAAACTTGAATCCTTGTGGCTAGGCCCTTTTATTATCCATCAGATTCATGGAAAGGATTTATATTTGTTAAGAAATATAGATGGTGAAGAAAAAGAATCGCCAATACATGGAAATTTTTTGAAATATTTCTTTAATTGATTCTCAACCTTTTCCATGCATAGTAGCCTTTGTAAATATGTACATGTGTGTTTGTTTCTATTGTGTTTTGTTTCCTCTTGTAGGTTAGGGTTTTGAGGTCTACCACCCAAAGATTCATGGTTTCTAGCTATGAACTTGCATTCGAGCATCCTCAAATAGAGCCACTATTGGGTTATTTTCCAATTTTCTAAGAATGTTGCTTCAGGTCTTTATTGTATGTCTCTGCAAGTGTTTTTATCTGGTTCAAGGTTTGAATTTCTCAAAGAGCAGTAGTGTTTCTGCTTAAAAATCCTTGCCCTAGGTCTTTTTTCCCTTGGTAGGGTTAATCCTTTGAAATGTCTTAAGTTTTCCCTAGTTTCTTATGTTTTCACATTACCTTTTTGGCCACTTAAGATTTTCAAATGTGCATGTAATCTTTCTTTACCTTAGGCATTTGCTGAATCTCAGATTAATAGTTCAAGTAATTTTTCTATTCAGCGAACTAGCGACTATGTCTAAGTCTATGTTATGTTTTCATTTGGTCGTTGGATCTCCAAGTTTAAATTGTGATTAGTCTTCCCTTCAGTGATTCAAAAATTGTGTGATCTCTCAATCTCATGATCTTTGGTGGTTTTCTCATAGCATTTAGCGACTTGGCGTAGCGGTTATCTCATAATCGCTAGATTGGGCGGTGAAGTCATAAGTCATTCGATGATTCAACGACAGTCATTGATTATCTCAAAGATAAATGGTAATGTTTTAATCTCATGTTAGACTGGGCTAATGATAGAATATTTAGCGATTCAATGACAAAGCAGTGATCTCTTGTTAGCTAGAGTTTGGTGGTTTTACTAAAAAGATTTGGCGATTCAGCGAAAAAGTGTGATAAAGACATGTTTTCCTTAGTCACTAGATCTTAGAATAAAATGAATAATGTCTAAGTCTTTTAGTGATTTAGTGCATAAGGCATTTGTTGAATCTCATGATTAAGAGGTGATGATCTAAAATTTTGAGTGACTTACCGACAACACTTGATTGCTTTCAAGATCTACGGCTAGCACTTAATCTCAGAATGAAACGCAAGTCAAGAAAAGTATTTAGCGATTTGGAAAATAAAGGTTATTCACCCAATCTCATAATAAAACCATGGTTAAGAAGATCATTCAGAGACTATGTGATACCTTTGTTCACTGAATCACATGATAGATCAAGAGTTAAGTGAAGCATTTGGAGATTAAGAGATAAAGGTGGTCGCTGAGTCTCCAGATAGGGATTGTGGTCAAGGTTCAAAGTGCTTAGCTTTAGCAAAGGCCTTATTCGCTAGATCACTAGATGATTGCTAGG
The DNA here is from genome assembly GCA_027943335.1 of Chamaecyparis obtusa. NCBI lineage: Eukaryota > Viridiplantae > Streptophyta > Pinopsida > Cupressales > Cupressaceae > Chamaecyparis > Chamaecyparis obtusa. The sequence continues at coordinate 540,010 of BSBK01002152.1, read as the reverse complement.
TTGAGTTATGGATTGTGAGAATCACTGAAGCCTTTTGTCACTTATTCTCTGAATTAAACCATGGTTGGTCCAAGTATCATGAGAACTGGAGAATGCTTTCAGTTGCTCATTCTCTGAATAGTGACTAGGTTATTGATGAGTTTCAAAGTTAAATCTAAGGGCCAGTTATTATATTTGGGATCAATGGTAGTCACTGAATCTCCAAGAAAGATCATGGGTTAATAATTCATTCTGAGATCATGAGAATGGCTTTGTCTCTTGATCTCCAAATCTAACCTAGGATTAACAATTCATTCAGAGATCGTGAGAGCCTTTATTTGTTGGATGTCTGAATCAAGTTTGGTTAAATGCTCATTAAAGAAAAATGGTTAAGTGTCATTTCTATGTGGAAAATTACTATGCCAAGGTGAAATAAAGTAAAAATTGTTTGAATCAGATTCAATAAAGGGTTTTTATCAGTAATTGAGGGTTTTAAAGCCAAAATTGTGATCATTTCTTTTCTGCTTTATTTCCAAGCTTTTTAGTCAACTTGTCAACATCTAAGTATCATCTAGCCTTGATTTTTTTAACACATGCAAAAATTTTCATGGCTTCTGGTCTTTTCCTTTGGTCTCTGTAGTATTTTTCATGTCTCTGGCCCTGAAACCCTTGTCAAATTTTAAAAAAACTAGCTGTTGGGTGAAAAAATTCAAAGTGCCCTAGCCCTGTTCTTCTTCATCGTTACCTTTTTGGTGACTTAAATCCTTAAATCCACATGTGTTAATTAAAATGACCTTTTATATTGTTTGGCAGTTAGGTTTTTATGCCTGGCAGGGTCCCCTTTAATTTTTCCTAAGTCCTAAGTCCCTGCGCCGTTAATTTTTCCAAATATTCAAAGCTTTAAAACTTGTGGCTGTTGCTTGTTCACAAGACTGTGTGATGTCAAAGGGTTCTAACATGTGAATTCACGACTGTGTGCCATTTGTCCTAGTTGGCCTGATCTATTGTTCCTTTTCTTAATCTACAGCTGGCGCATGATCACAAGGAATATTCTTCCCCCTCGCGATCATGTGCCCATCATTCAATCTTCCAAGATAGTGATTCATAATGGGTCCTATGCCATGTCATGCCACTATGGTGATTTTTCATTGGTTGTGTCACTATACAGGTGGAGGTTGTCAGAATAGCTCGCGAAGGATAAAGAGCAGTGGGACCTTGTTGCTGGCGTGTCTGTCAGTGGGACTTAACATCTGTAGAAGATCTATGGTTGGTGTAAGTTCTCATGGAAGTTTTCAGAGCCATGAGATCTTATGCCAACCATCAATTGTAATTTTCTTAGATGGCTGATGAGGGTGGGTTCTCTGACAGATGGCGCTGACTTGTGGTGTTTTGATTGGTCGAGCGGGAAGGTGATTAGGATTTGTCAGTGGGCTTGAATCTTTCAAAGGGGCTAACAGATGTAGGATCTATAGGTGTCATGTGATCACATGGAATCTTTTCAGGCCATGCGATCATGCAACAACCATTCAATTAAAGGTTTATATTTTGTGGGTCTTGTCTGCTACGTGGAGCTGACGTGCAAGATTTTTATTGGTTGTGGTATGCTAATTGGGCTGAAGACTTTTCAAAAGGGTTCGTGACTATTGTGAGATTAAATGTAAACTACCTGATCTATCAAGAAATGAATAGAATCGATGATCATGTTTTAAACCTTGTCGAGGTAGCTGTTGTTATTCAAATTCAAATTTCTTGGAGGGTTTTCTGTGACAGAAAGGACTGAAATTTATTGATCAAGCGGCTGGATCTAGTAGAATTGGTTTTTTTTACTATTGCAGTGTGGTCCAAGGTGTTCCATGATCATTTGCAGGGGTCTGTAGTGTGTTCTTTGTGCTTGAGGTGTGTTGTAGGTGGCCGAATAGGTTGACAATTTTGGCATTTTCATGAGTCTCAGTACCTTCTCAGTGAATTGTCATGATTGAGGATCTTTCCAGGATTTGTCATCTCTTGACTGCCTGGGTTTCTTCCCTTGTAATAAATTTTTGACTGTTTCTAGTTGGTCTGGTGGGTGAAACCCTAACCCTAGTCATCCGTAGCTTGTTGCATCCTATTTTGGGATTTCAAGATGACTAGGGGGTATATATTGCAGAAGTTTTTCTATATTAGGGGTTGTTGTTGATGGTATTATACTAAACAAGGAGAGCTTGGATTTAGGGTTTTTGTTTCTCTTTTCATATTGTTGTCTGAATAATGTATTGATTCTGCAAGTTTTGATGAGAATATAGTTGAATTCTAATCTCATAGTGGTGTATGTCTTCTTGTTTTGATATTGAGCTCATATATGTTAATGTCACAAAGTGAGTTAGCATATGGTAAAAAAAGAGTATTGTGAAATTATCTTTGAGTTCTTAACAAAGATAGGATTAAAGTCTTTCAGGTAATTTCAGTGAGTTCATGGCTTGATAAGAATTTGATGTCCTGGTATGTGAGTGAGAGGGATAATAGGCAAACCACTTATCCTGAATTCAAGTATGTTTGAGTTAGAATTTTTAGTTGGTATAAGTTATTTAGTGACTCTATGCCCTGGGTTAAGGCACTGATCTATTCTCTAGAAGTAGTCCATCATCATCAATCACACACCCAAATTTAAATGATAATATATTTCAGTCAGTTAGTAAAGGACATAGTTGTATATTGTTTTGAGACTCCTTTGGAGAAGTGAGTCAAGGGTACACCCACCTGAGCATTAAGGCTCAAAGTGTAGGAGGATCTCATTGTTGATCCTTGTTAATTGGACCTCTTCCTTGTAGACTTTGGAGTGGTGATAGAGTCAAAGTATCATTAAAGTTATCCATCAAAGTATAAATCTACAAGTTGAAGATCACAGGGGAAAACCAACAAAATGGTGACTCTGTTGGGGAGAGTCTGGAGATAAAAGTTTTCAAAGTGCACTCTTGTTTTCTTGTTGTATTCAGTTAAGGATTTCCCACTTTGGTGGGTGGTGACTCAAAAGGTTAGAACTAGTGCTATAGATTGAAAATCATGGAAAAGAGAAGGAATACTAGGTCTTTTGTCAAGAAAAATCTAGAGATTGCTCTAGAACAGTTACCTAGAGCTGACAAGAAAAGCTAGATTAGGAGGAATGAAGAGTCTACCAATGCTCCTATGAGAGAGAAAAAAAATACCAAAGGTAGAGCACCACTTGGATCCTTTAATGAGGAAGATTCAAAAGACATAAGTTCTAGATCAGATAGTGGCCGCTCTGAAGACAAATTTTATGATACCCCAGAAGCAGTATTTCAAGATAAGGGTTCATTACCTACAGGTCAAGATGAACATGCTAGAGAAAAAGGTTATGGGCTAAATCTAGATCCTGATGAGGACATATTCAGAAGGCAGCCCATGGAACCAAGGTGAGTGCATTTCCCATATCAGCATCCTACTGATGTGGAAGTATCATCAAGCTCTGAAGACAACATGATAGATCCACATAACCTAAATGCACTTAGGTTGTAGTTGGCAAAGAATGATGCCATATACAAAAGGTTACAAGAGGAGAGAAAGGCTAAAAAAGTAAATGCTCTAATGGAAAGGCAGTCTCTTTTAAGAAAAATTAATGAAATGAAGGAGAGAAACAAGATGCTTGCTTCTACTCCTAGGGTGTTGCAGCATGATGTTTTTGGTGATATTGAAGCTCTAAGAAGTGAGCAGGAATGCTTGTTGCAAGACCATGAGTTTGATAAAGAGGGCCTTGTGATCAGACAAGTGCAAAGTTATGCTCCTTTGCCTAAGGGTAGGGATGGACATGAGATCACTAGGCCTACTATAGTTATTAATGAAAAAGGAAAGAAGAAGATGGTGGGTGTCCAAATAAGAAAACCAGTGACAATACCAGGGGTCCCACCACCTAAATCAAATAGGGAGACAGAGATAGAAAGAAAAATAAAAGAGGATGAAGCTCTGGCTCAAGAGTTGGAAAGAGCTGAAGTTGATGCTGCTATTATAGAGAAAAGAAGAAAGATCTAGTTCTTGAAGGCTTCATCAGCTAATGTTCATGGCCCTTCTACTACTAAACTAGGTATGCCATCTATGAACACTACTGTTCCACTTAGCAATGCTACTACTAGTAATCTAATTCCTAATATATCTACCAAATCATTTGTTGATCCTAATAGACAGTCAAATGTGCAAGTGGGTGGGAATGTAGATAAAATAATAATTCTAGTGGGAACACTAGTTTAGGATTCCAAAGAAGACCTATGCAACTAGAAGGCTATAGGCAAATTAATTTTGATGGGATACCAGGCTACCCAAATGCTTTTCCAAATGATATAAGAGATAAGGTACTTAAGTTTGCTGGTAATAATGCTATTAGTTGTGAGGAGCATCTTAGGTTATTTTTTGATGTGCTTAATGATTATGAGGTAGAGCATGAGGATGTAGTCATAAAATTATTTGTTCAATCTCTAATGGAGGATGCTAGAGATTGGTTTAAGAGACTTCCTGATAAATGTATTAACACTTTGGGATTCTTTTGAGAGATGTTTTAAAGAGCAGTATGGTGACAGGCCTAATGATAGTTTCATGTTGAATGAATTCAATACCATAAGGAAAAATTAGAATGAATCTGCTGTTGATTTCAATATCAGATTTCAGAAGGGTATGCATAAGTTATTTCAAGTTATGCAGTTAGATGACAATGTTTTTCTAACTACATACTTCAATGCATTTGATGGAAAAATGGGTTACTTGTTGAGGGAAAAGGAACCAAGAACCCTTAGAGATGCTTTTAGGATTGCTGTCAATATTGAGAACAATATGAAGATATTAGGGAAATTGGGTGGGAAGAGAGATGACCCTAAGTTGTTTGGGGACAAGAAATACAAAAAAGAAAATGATAGGAATGTTGGAACTAGGAGGCAAGAAGAAGATAAATTGGATAAGGTACTCAATGCATTGAAGGATTTGAAGGCACCTGCAAATAGGAACATCAGTGCTCCTACCAATGAAAGGCCTCAGTTTAACAACAATTTCAATAAGTAGAATAGATTACAGAACTACCCCTACAACACCCAATGGAAGGATGTAAAGCCTGTTGTCCTTGTTGCAAGAGGAAAAAATGACAGAGGTGTCCCTGACCCTCTACAAAAAGCTTCAATAAATGTCATGGAGGACATACCTTGGTGTGTTGCATGCCAGTCCCCTCATTCTGTAGAGCATTATGTGGTTGCACATTCTATGGCTGCAAATCAAGATTGTGGCAATGAGGAGATAGATCAAGAAGAAGATCAAGATGATGTTGGATGCAACATGGCTACTTCATGTCTAGGATATGAAGATGATTTTGATTTTGATGAAGAAGTAGATGTAAATGTGAAGAGACACACTCGGGCCCTTTTTCATCAAGAGATTATTTCTGACAGTGAAGACATTGATAAGAAGACATGTAACATGAACTCTTCTTCTAAGCCAATAAATTTAAGAAGACCTTCCAGAGAAGAGATGGATAGGATTACTGCAAAAATGATTTCCCAAGTGCAAACTAGGGGCATGGTGGCAAGGGATACAAATGGAAAAGCTGCAGGAATGTTTATAAAGAGTACCAACTCCAGAGAGCCTAATGAGAACAAATCAAATGGTGATCACATAGTGAAATTCAAGAATGTAAAAGGTAAGAATTGTGAGCCTAAGGGTGTTGGAGTTGAAAGATTTTCTAGTGAGATTGAGAAGCCAGTTAACATAATGGCTAAGATTGAAAAAATGAGGGTGGCCAATACACCTAATGTATCAGATAAGAAAAAGGATACTAAGGCTATGCAGATTGAGATTCCTCACTCTGCTCCTATTGATATGTTATTTGTATTGTCCCAAATTATAGTTAAGGTTCCATTGTCAAAATTGTTGAGGATCCCTGAACACAAAGACAAAGCTATTGCATGGGTAGATAATGTTCATAACAATGATGTTGCATGCAATGGGTCTCAGGATAAAGCTTTGAAAGGTGTTGCTACTTAGGGAATTGTATCTCAAATTCCTCCTATATATTTGGACATTTCTGTCAATGCTAGCCTTGAAAACATTGATCCATTCTTTTTAAGTGTCCTTGTGAATGGAATGAAATTTAGAAATTGTATGATTGATAATGGTGCCTCTAATACTGTTATGCCTTTTAAGATTATGGAAAAATTGGGCCTTAAAGTTGATATAGTTCAAGGTAGATGTTGTGCAATGGATCAGAGGGAGGTACCAGTCATTGGGACTATTAATGCAATGCCATATAGGCTGGCAGCATATCTAGAGAAAGAGTTAACAATGAGTGTTTTGGTGGTGGACATCCCTCCTCATTATGGGATGCTACTATCTAGAAGGTGGACTACTTCCATGGGTGGAAGTTTACAGTGTGATCTGTCCTATGCAACTTTCAAGATTGATGATCAGTTTGTCAAGATTGAGTGAGAACCAAGAGTATGCCACATGATTGAGAGAAGTATTGATAATGAAACTACATGTTTTGTGGATACTGATATTAATGCTTTTAGGGAAGAGATCCCTGTACTTGAGAAGGAACCTATTTTATCACCTATCTCTGTTGAGGTAAGTGTTAATTTTGTGAAGGGTGATTTTTGGGTAATGTACTTTGATGGTGCAAATTGCAAGGATGGAGCAGGAGTAGGTATTTTACTCATTTCTCCTAATGGAAACACCTACAAATTTTCTTTCACATTGAATTTCTTTTGTACCAACAATATAGCAGAGTATGAGGCATTGTTGTTAGGACTGAGGTTGGCACAAAAACATGGTATTAAGTGCTTAAGTGTTGTTGGTGATTCTGAGTTGGTGGTGTCCCAATTCAGGTCAGTATATGCTTCCAAGAACAAAAGGTTAAAACAATATAGGAATGTAGTTTGGGATTTGATTGAACATTTTGATGCCTTCAATATTGAGTGGAAGGATAGGAGTAACAATAAGATAGCTCACTTGTTAGCCAATATAGCAATCAATCCCAATGATATTACATTTACTGGTATCTCTAAAGTTGAAATTCAGGCTAGGCCTAGTGTACCAGACAATATTGAAAATTGGCAAGTTTTTGATGATGATAATGATATCTTGAAGTTTATGAGTTGTGAAGATTAGTATCATGGTCAGGAATTTGATTGTTCAGCCTTGGTTGAGTCAATAGAAGGAAAAGATGTTTTCTTTGGCAGTGAAGTTATTCAACTTAGAACTAACAAGGTGCCCAGGGGGCTTGTTGTTTTGGAAACTATCTTTGATAACCATGATAGAGTTCAAAAGAGAAGATCATGTTGATCTAGAGGAGATAAATCTTGGAACACATGAGGCACCTAAGAAGGTATACATTGGTAGGGACATGTCTCACAATGTGAGAAAATCTTTGATTGAATTACTAAAAAAATTTAGGCATGTTTTTGCATGGTCATATGATGACCTAAAGGTTTATAGAAAAGACTTGTTTCAGCATATCATTCCTTTGAGGGGAGATGCTAAACCTTTCTTGCAAAAATAAAGGCCTATCAATCCTACTTTGGCACCTAAGATGCAAGAAGAATTGATGAAGTTAAGAGATGCTAGCATTATCAAGCCTATCAGGCATTCTTCTTGGGTGTCAAATCTTGTCCCTATTAGAAAGAAAAATGGTGACATCAGACTTTGTGTGCACTTCAGGAATTTGAACATCAGCTCATTAAAAGATAACTATTGTCTACCCAATATGGAAGCTATGTTGCAGAGAGTGACCAGATCAGAATTGATGTCTATGATGGATGGTTTCTCTGGTTATAACTAGGTAATTGTCAAAGAGTTAGAATAGTTTAAGACAGCTTTCACAACACCTTGGGGGACATATGTTTATGTGAGAATGCCTTTTGGTCTCACAAATGCTGGTGCTACTTTTCAAAGAGCAATGGATGTTGCCTTTCTAGATTTTATTGATGATTTCCTTGTTGTTTATCAAGATGATTTAACTACCTATTCCAAGAAGGAAGAAGACCACTGTACTCATTTAGAGAAAATATTTGTGAGGGCCTTGGAATATGGCATTTCATTAAACCCAAGGAAATGTGCTTTTGGTGTCACTGAGGGTAAGTTGCTTGGCCACTTAGTGGGCAAGCAAGGAGTTAGGATTGATCCTGAGAGGGTGGAAGCCATTGATAAGATTTAGAGACCAAAGAATATCAAAGGAATTCAGTCTTTCTTTGGTCAGGTAAACTTCTTAAGAAGATTTGTAACAAACTTTACTAAGGTCACTAGACCTATATCCAAGATGTTAAAGAAGGGATCTGCTATTACATGGGAAGGTGAGCCTGATGAAGCTTTTAAGAATATCAAGCATGCCATTAAAGATGAACCAGTGCTTAAGGCACTTGATTATAGTATTCCAATGCACATCTTCTCTTTTGCATCTTTTCATACTATTGCTGCAGTGTTGTTGTAGAAAAATAAGGAAGGTTATGAGCAGCCTATTGCATTCTTCAGTAAATCTTTGCACGCTGCTGAATTGAAATATGATATCAATGAAAAATAAGCCTATGCATTGGTCAAGGTAGTCAAAGCTTTTAGATGTTATCTAATGGGAGAAATTGTGATTGCCTTTGTGCCAAGTGCAGCAGTCAAGGATATTTTCTCATAGCAAGAGGTGTCTAGGAAAAGATGCAGATGGATCAATAGGATCCAAGAATTCAACATTGATATCCAAATTACTAAATTGGTTAGAGGACAAGGATTGGCAAAACTGATGGCTCAATCCAATCTTGATGAAAATTAGATAAATCAAGTTGAAATTGATTATACTTGTGATATGGATGATTGTATCTGGTATTAAGATATTATCTACTACTTGAGAAATATGAGATGCCCAGAAGGAATGAATGATAATCAGAGGAGGACATTAAAATTACAGGCCATCAAGTATGTAATTGTGAAATGTAAATTGTATAGAAAGAATTTAGATTGCATACTTTTGAAGTGTGTTGATGAGGATCGGGCTAACAAGTTGTTAAAGGAAATGCATGAGGGAGTTTGTGGTGGGCATTACATGGGTAAAACAACTACTCAAAAAATCTTGAGAGCATGATTCTGGTGGCCTACAATCTTCAAGGATGCAGAGAGTTTGGCAAGGAGGTGTGATGCTTGTCAAAGGTTCTCTGGTAAGCTTAAATTTTTAGGTAACATGCCATTAAGGCCAGTTGAGGTACAAGATCCTTTCCAACAATGGGGAATTGGTTTCATAGGGGAGATACCAAACAAGTCAAGTGGAGGACATTCATGGATCTTAGTTGCCACTGATTACTTTATAAAGTGGGCAGAGGCTATATGCCTATAAGAAATGCAACTAGTAAGGTGGTAATTGATTTTCTATTGAATGATATTGTTACAAGGTTTGGTTTCCCTGAGAGGATAGTTAGTGATAATGCCATGTGCTTCAGGTCTACTGAATATAAGGACTTTTGCAAAGGTTTAGAAATTCAGATTTCTTATTCCTCACCTTATCATCCACAAGGAAATGGTCAGGCGGAATCTACTAATAAGAGTTTGATTAAGATCCTCAGGAGGATTCTTGAAAAGAATAAGAGGGCATGGAATTCAAAACTGCCATTAGCTCTATGGGCTGATAGGGTGACTATGAAGAAGGCAATTGGTTGTGCACCATTTGATCTAGTATATGGGATACATGCAAGATTGCCTCAGAATAATGTGCTGGAAATGTATAAATTTGTGCAATTATATGATGATGAAATGCAGTTGAGGATTGAGGACCTCATCAGGTTGGATGAAATTAGAAGAGAATCAGCTTCAAAAAATGCCAAATTGTAGTTGCAGGTTAAAAATTTATATGGCAAGAAGGCTATTGAGAGGAAGTTTGAACCTGGTGATTTGGTGTTAATTTGGAATGGAATGCCAGATTGGAGGATAAATGAAAACATGGTAAATTTGATCCAATCTGACTAGGGCCATATCTAATTCATGAGAAATGGGGCTAGGATTCATACATTGTGAAAGAGTTAAATGGTGAAGTTCAAGAATTGCCAGTTCATGGACAATTCTTGAAGAAATACTTTGATTAAAGATATTTTATTTCCATGAACAGTAGTTAGGTTTGTACTTTCTATAAATTTTGTAAAGTTGCTTGCCCCTGTCCTATTTTGTCCTGGTATGTAGGGTTTTGGTCTTGTTGCTCTCTGTTGTCAGTTTTCCAGTGGGATGGTCTGCTTTAACCAATGATTCTAGATCCTTGCTATGCTTGTAGGAGGCATACATCCCCAGACAGAGCCACTGTAAACACATGCAAAAAATTTCATGGCTTCTGGTCTTTTCCTTTGGTCTCTGCAGTATTTTTCATGTCTCTGGCTCTGAAACCCTTGTCAAATTTTCAAAAAACTAGCCGTTGGGTGAAAAAATTCAAAGTGCCTTAGCCCTATTCTTCTTCATCATTACCTTTTTGGTGACTTAAATCCTTAAATCTACATGTGTTAATTAAAATGACCTTTTATATTATTTGGCGGTTAGGTTTTTATGTCTGGTGGGGTCCCTTTTAATTTTTCCTAAGTCCTAAGTCCTTGCGCCGCTAATTTTTCCAAATGTTCAAAGCTTTAAAACTTGTGGTTGTTGCTTTTTTGCAAGACTATGTGATGTCAGAGGGTTTTGACATGTGAATTCATGACCGTGTGCCATCTATCCCAGTGGGCCTGGTCTATTGTTCCTTTTCTTAATCTACCGCTGGCACGTGATCGCAAGGAATATTCTTCCCCCTCATGATCATGTGCCCATCATCTAATCCTCAAGGATAGTGATTCACAATGGGTCCTATGCCATGTCATGCCACCATGGTGCTTTTTCATTGGTTGTGTCAGTATACAGGTGGAGGCTGTCAGAATAGCTCGCAAAGGATAAAGAGTAGTGGGACTTGGTTGTTGGCGTGTCTATTAGTGGGACCTAACATCTATAGCAGATCTATGGTTGGCATAAGTTCTCATGGAAGTTGTTAGAGCCATGAGATCTTACACTAGCCGTCGATTCTACTTTTATCAAACGGCTAACGAGGGTGGGTCCTCTGATAGATGGCGCTGACTTGTGGTGTTTTGATTGGTCGAGTGGGAAGGTGATTAGGATTTGTTAGTGGGCCCAAATATTTCAAAGGGGATGACAGATGCAGGATCTATAGGTGTTGTGTGATCGCATGGAATCTTTTCAGGCCATGCGATCATGTGATAGCCATTCGATTAAAGGTTTATATTTTGTGGGTCTTGTCTACTACGCAGAGCTAATGTGCAAGATTTTTATTAGCTGCGGTATGCTGATTGGGCTGAAGACTTTTCAAAATGGTTCATGATTGTTGTGAGCTTAAATGTAAACCACTCGATCTTTCAGGAAATGAACAGAATTGATGGTCACATTTTAAACCTTGTTGGGGTAGCCATTGTAATTCAAATTCAAATTTCTTGGAGGGTTTTCCATGACAAAAAGGATTGAAATTTATTGATCAAGTGACTGGATTTGGTAGAATTGGTTTTGTCGACTATTGTAGTGTGGTCTAGGGTGTTCCATGATCATTTACAGGGGTCTGTACTGTGTTCTTTGTGCTCGAGGCATGTTGCAGGTGGCCGAACAGGTTGATAATTTTGGCATTTTCATGGTTCTTAGTACCTTTTCAGTGAATTGTCATGATTGAGGATCTTTCCAAGATCTGTCGTCTCCTGATTGCTAGGGTTTCTTCCCCTGTAATAAATTTTTGACTATTTCTAGTTGGTCTGGTGGGTGAAACCCTAACCCTAGTCATCTGTAGCTTATTGCATCCTATTTTGGGATTTCAAGATGACTAGGGGGGTATATATTGCAGAAGTTTTTCTATATTAGGGGTTGTTGTTGATGGTATTATAATAAATAAGGAGAGCTTGGATTTAGGGTTTTTGTTTCTCTTTGCATATTGTTGTCTGAATAATGTATTGATTCTACAAGTTTTGATGAGAATATAGTTGAATTCCAATCTCATAGTGGTGTATGTCTTCTTGTTTTGATATTGAGCTCATATATGTTAATGTCACAAAGTGAGTTAGCATATGGTAAAAAAGAGTATTGTGAAATTATCTTTGAGTTCTTAACAAAGATAGGATTAAAGTCTTTCAGGTAATTTCAGTGAGTTCATGGCTTGATAAGAATTTGATGTCCTGGTATGTGAGTGAGAGTGATAGTAGGCAAAGCACATATCCTAAATTCAAGTATGTTTGAGTTATAATTTTTAGTTGGTATAAGTTATTTAGTGACTCTATGCCCTAGGTTAAGGCACTGATCTATTCTCTAGAAGCAGTCCATCATCATCAATCACACACCCAAATTTAAATGATAATATCTTTCAGTCAGTTAGTAAAGGACATAGTTGTATATTGTTTTGAGATTCCTTTGGAGAAGTTAGTCAAGGGTACACCCATTTGAGCATTAAGGCTCAAAGTGTAGGAGGATCTCATTGTTGATCCTTGTTAATTGGCCCTCTTCCTTGTAGACTTTGGAGTGGTGATAGAGTCAAAGTATCATTAAAGTTATCCATCAAAGTATAAATCTACAAGTTGAAGATCACAGGGGAAAACCAATAGATTTGAAATTGGTGAATGTGTGGAATTAAATGTAGAGGTGATTGGGGTTGGATTTATGATGATTTTAGAAACTATACGCATTCAATTGCTGATTATATAGATAGGAATTCACTTCTTACAATGTTCAAATTTTTCTGAAGATAGTGAAGATTATCATAGCAGTTGCAGAGAGTTTCAAGGTGTTGAAGAATTTGCAGAATTGAAAGATATCTAGATTGTAAAGATGAGTCAACCAAAGCTGAGCATAACATCTTCTAGTGGGGAATCCAAGGAACAAGGTGGTGAAGAGAAAGGAAAATTGAATTACTTAGATGAATTTATCAAGATGCTCCCTTGTTCAAACCAAAATAAGAAGGCTACTGATGAAGCTTTCGAGGATATAATGGAGAATTGTAGAGATCCTATCACCCCTTCTAGTTTAGGTTACACTATCTTTACTTATTTTTACAACAATAGGAGTAAGGCTATTCCCATTTGCAATGCTTGGCTTTGGGAATGGAAAAATTGATTGTCCCTGATATTTTCTTGGATGTGGATTTAATCATAGAATTAGCCAGGCTATATGACCTAATTTATAAAACAATCAGAAGGGGTGACCAGTCTTCTTTAGTAACCTTGGATAGGGGGTCATTCATGAAGGCCTTTGATTTTTATTCTTCCTCCTCGACTGAGATAGATTTGAAGAAAGAAAAGAAGAAATATACAAGTCGTGTAGGGTCAGTAAAAAGCCAAATGGTTAGGCATATTCCAAAGATTGGAAAGTACATAGCCCCTCTCCCTACACACATGAATGCCCCTTATGAGTTCAAATCCCTCAACTTCTATATGAAGTTTTTATGTCATGGGCTATGTAGAGTTCTTGGGATAGATGGAGATGCAAAAATGTTGCTTGCTGACTTGTTAATGATTATTCTTGACATACAAAATTCTCATGAAAACACTGATTATAATTACATCTAGTATGTAATCAATAGAATGCATGAAGGTTTGATGGCCATCAAACAAAATAAGAGGCCCATTAGGTTTATGCACTACTCCCTTCTGATGCATTTGATCTTATATTTTAATATCAATAATTTGGATACAAGGATGCTGAAGCCTAGGTTTATGTTTGAGGGCTAGCCTAATCCAGTGCAGTATTGGCTAGGGGTGTGGAATTACACTTCCAATGAGTGTGATTTCTATGTTTTTTAGAACTAGATAGTCCACCCACTTCTCAAATTGATAAGGACTAATATGGTGACATTGAAAGTCAGGGTTTTGAAGCTCTTGAGACCTATTCACTATGAGGACAAATGGTAGGGAAATCATAATTTGGGTGATTTCTATTTGGGAGAGAATTTTACTATAATCAGAGTTTATGGATGCTTGCAACCCCCACATTTACATTCCAAAGTTTGTACTGCCAAGGCTTGCTCAATTATAATTTATATGGCAATTAATTTGGACTAGCAAGGAGAATCTAGCACCTCATAGAAAAGGTACATTTACACCAAGGAAATTCTTGATTGGTAAGAGGGAATTACCCCAACTCAGCTCATGGCTCAACCATTTTAAGATGATCCATGGCAGCTGCAGATATGTGGACCCTAAAAATTTCATTAGAACTGCTAGAATGACATTGATTCCCAACATTGGTACAATAAGGAAACATGAGGGTTGTGATGATGAAGATGTGATAAGGAATATCTTGGATGAGGATGAGATTGGTAGAAGGCTCACCAAGTTCTATGATCTGGTGAAGTTGGAGGCTCAAGTCAGAGAGGCCAAGATTGATTTTGGAGGTTTCTTCCCTAATCTCCCCTATTTGCAAAGGATTGATAGAATAATTGAGATACATGGTACCCTGTCAAGTCAATTAGAAGGAATGCTTGAGGAGAAATTGGATGTAGGTAAGAAATATGCCTCATCTGATTATGAGGAGTACACTAATGAGTCATAAGAAGGTAACAGTCCACCTCAAACCAATGATTCTCTTGCCATTGATTTAACTTAAAACCCACAAGAGACAGAGGATGCCCTTGAACCATCACAGAAAAGTAAAAAACTTGAGGTAGGTGGGCCTTCCAAGGTGAAGAAACAAAAGAAGATTGTAGACAGAGCCTCTATTCTAGTGCCTAGTGATCATACATACCATCACAATCTGAGGAAGACTATTAGGGAAGGCAAGAAGATAGTGTTAAAGGAAGAGGAGGAATTGCCTCTACTACTTGGAAAGGAGTAGAGGGAACTATATCAAGAGGAATTCCTCAGTGATGACCAATTCATCAAGAGTGATGACTTTAGAAATTACCTCATTTGGAAGAAACAACAAGATGTTGCTAAGGCTCTGCCAAAGGGTATGGAACCAAGTGATGAGACCTTAAGGGCTCTAACTTCTTATGACCCTAGCCTAGAAAATATCACTATTGAAGAAGATAGAGAGATGTTAAATTCTAGTGGGATGATTTTGACTCCTGGATAGGATCTAACCTTAGCCTTCATCATTAATCAGATTAGAAAGTAGTGAGAGGTCAATTTATCTTATGAGATGCACATTGGAGATATGATAAGGGAAGTGGGTATGATCCTAAGTCCCAAGGTGTTGCAATGTGGTCTCTAGCCCCAAGGACCCCGAAGCCTTATCTGGTAAGTATAGAAGATAAGATGGAAGGGGATAAGATTATCTGGACTATCTAGAATACTAGTGACCTTGAGGTGTCAAAGGTGGTGACACATTTTTCCCACCTCAATGAAGCAAAGAGAGCCTAGTTATCGAATAGATATGCTTTGTTGTTTGATAATTCAATGAAGATTTCCAAGGATAGAGACCTAAGGCTAATGAAAATCAAGGTTTTGGAGGATGAATTGGATGATCTAAAGACTAGGCTTGAAGAAGCATCAAAGGCAGTTCCCCCTCCAACTTTTCAGATTGAAGCTGCAATCAAGCCAGTGGCAGGAGCTTTTGAAAAGCCATCTGACAATTTAGAGAAGGTAAGGATTGATATATTGTGAAACATAGATGTGAGAGGATAAAGGAGAAAATGGACTTAGTCCATCAATCAGTGGGCATGTTGCATAAGGTTAATGAAAATGTGAAAGAGGCAGTGGCTGCTTTGAAGCCAATTTTCAATGTTTGGTCTAGGAGGAGCTCATTATTTGAAAAGATTGATGCATTGTTTCCTCATAGATAGGATATCCCTGAGGTGGTCACTAAGGTTTTTGAGAAGATAGAATTAATTAGTTCCACCTCAAGCTTTTTCAAGGGGAAGTCAAATCAAGTAAAGGCCAAATTGGCCATGTTTGATTAAGGCTATAGCAAATATTTGCCCTCAATCTACAAGGATGATGGAAGTGTAATAAGCTTGGATGAATGGAAGTCAGGCATGCACCAGGTAGTGATCAAACATTAGACCTTCCTTAGCAATGATGGTTCTTTGGACATGGATGGGTGCAACAACATAATTGATAACTTGATGAAGGTTGAGAATGATTGCATTAAGTTTTTTGCAGATATTAAGGCCATCATTGATTCCAGATGGGATAGGAAAATCAAGTTGTTACAAGATTTGTAGGGGTATAATTGGCCCTCAGAGGATGATGTGGCAGCATGGGAAATGAATACAAGGCAAAAGAAGAAAAAACCAGCTATCATTGAGTTAGAAGCAGAAGAAGAAGAGTGAACTACACTTGGCACTTGATCCAAAAATATAGGTTGAGTGAGTATCATATAGAGAATGATGTAGATTAGCCATATGGTGGTCATCATTCATGCAACAACCTCAAATAACTACTAAGAAATATCCTTAGATGAAGGTGCGAGCTATGAAGATTCCATTTGTTGAAAACTACTTTCTATTTTTTTCCAGTCTTTTGTCATCATGTTTTGTACTTTTGTCTGTAGTGCATCACCATCCTAGCTATCCAAAGGTTGTTGCATCCTTTCTTTAAGGATTCCAAGATAGCCAGTGATATATATATCAAGTTTTCTTTTTTTGTAAGGGTGGTGGATATTACTTTGTAAAGAGAGTTCTTATAATAGGATTTTTGTCTTACAATTCTCTGTCAAGAATGTATTGATAAAGTTAAAATATCAATACAATATACTAGAACTCCTTTGTTTATTTTGGTTGTCTTCACATGTGGATCTTTGAATTCTTTTACGTGTTAAATTGTAAGGCATTTTAATACATTATTTACAAGGTAGATATAGGGGTTAAGCTTAAGTTTCTTTCAAAGGAAGAATAAACCTTAAGGGAGATCTCTGAGAATTTTAATCCATATATGAATTTGATAGCAGGGTTAGCAACTAGGGAAATGGAGTGTAAGGAACCTCATTTGAGTTTTGGGATATTTGTTTTGATAATTTTTTTGTTGATGTAGAATTTTGACTCTGATGCCCTAGGATATGGCACTGGTTAAAGCTTAATTTTCATGTGTTCACCATCAACAAATCAAATAATCGGTTCAATTTAATTTTTTTGTATATCTTAAAATTGTACAATCTATGTTAGGCACATAGATAATTGTTGTAATGCTTTATAGAAGCAATTTTGAAAGGTAAACCCACCCAAGTTTTAAGCTCAAAGAGAAGAAGGTTTTTCAACCTTAGTACCTTAGTGTTTGGATTTTTTTAGATGCATCTGTTGGGAGTGCTAGAGTTTTAATTTTAGGTGTTTCTGAATCCTATTTAATCATCTACAAGTTTAAGCACTATCATAGTGGTCAAGTTTGTTCTTCATTTGTCCCATCTGCAAGTTAGCTTCTTTTTATGACTCTTCAACTTTGTTTCTTTCATTCTTTTCATGCTAAATCTCTTTGATCATCAAAAGATTGATTTGTTCTTTTTCTTGCTCTAGCATCTTTACTTTGTCTAATGTATCATTGTCTGAACCTTCTTTGATCTTCTCCATAAGGTCTTATCTTTGACTTTTTACAATAACAACCTATTCTTTAAGTTTCCTCATGAAACCTCCTTCTCTTCTTAACTTAAATTTTAGTTCGCCATTCTCAACTTTCATCTTATCCAGATCTTCAAGTACAACTTCAAAGTTCCCTTGCAAAAATTATGAATCCATTATGATCTCCCTTAAGTTGTTAGAATTTTTCTTCAAGGGCCAATAGCTTTGATACCAATTGTTAGGATTAGGTAATATTGAGAGGGGGGGTGAATCAGTATTACAAAAATTTGATCTCTTTGACTTTAAACAATTATAAATAATCCAAATTAATCCAGAAATGAAAAGAACATATAAGCATAACACATTACTCATTACACCATGATTTGTTCTCAAGGAAACCCTGGCCAAAGGGAAAACCCCGGTGGGGATGGTACCCACAAATATGCACTAAAATATAATATCCCTATTAGGAACTGATTGTTACATAGTACATTTCTTTTTTAAAGGAATAAAATACCCTATTAGGGGTAAACAAAACACCTGGTTAAAGGTGGTGAGCACACTGCTCTTACAATCAATACTTGTCTCAAAATAGTTCTGAAAAGGGAAACAATACAAGTACTTATCTTGCTTAGATAGTTCCAATTGTAGCACAACCTCTTACTGATCTCACATCTAATCTCTACTCTTATATTTGAAAACTTACTCTATCATCATCATCGTACCATACTTCACTTTTACAAAAACACTCCATACTTATACAAAATCAACCTTCCAGTCAGCTTCACAATTATCATGCAAAACATCACAATAACTCATGCAAATGTTATTTATGGAGTCGGCACTCTTAAAATACCAAAGAGTAGGAAATATACTTTATTCACCTGTCTTAGCATGTTACCATATTCACTTTACCTTCCTTAATCTTCGCAACTGTTCATATACCCCGTTACACTATTTTACTGCTTTCACATATCTTCCAAACACTGTATCTCACAAATATGATAACCAAAACTTATGCAATCTTAACTAAAGCATGTGTATATCCCAAAATACCTTCACTTAACTTTTCAAGCCATAATACATCATATATCTTCATCACTGACCAAAACTGTGCCACTGTACGTTGTCATCTTGATTCTGCACTTAGTCATTTTCATGACTGAGACTCTGGTGGCAATCTCCACAACATGAAATCACTTTATCATAAGTGTTGCCATAAATGACAACCCTTAAGTGATTCCTAGTACTCCAAAACATCACATGCAAACAAAAGGTTCTGAGATCTAGCAACTTCCCTAATCGCATGTTCTCGTGATGAAGGGTGAGTTAAATTAAAAGAATTGGAGACTCAACATGGACCGTTGATGTAAATGAAATTTCATGTTGGTTGCTTGTTCTCTAGATGAAACCTAAGTTAAGGGAAATATTCAACAATTAAGTGAATGCAATGTTCACATGATCACCTGATCAAACCAAGGTTAGTTAAATTGTTTCGTGAGATCTCTGGATCCAATGTGGTTAAGACTTGTCGTGGTTAAAGATGAAGATAATAGGTCTATTTTCCAAGTCATGCTGAAGTGCTTGATTTTGATTGGTTTCTAGGAAAAGATGATGGGGTTGGGTCATTTTAAAAGGCTCAATTGACTGTTGCTAGATTATGAAGACCGTTCGATATGCTGGGAAAGGATGAAGATCAACAACCATGTTTTAAAAGCTAATCAGTTAGCCATTGTGCCAGACTTTTAAAATTGTTTAAAGGTTTTTGCCATGGTTTTGAGTCGGTGAACCAAAAGTGACAAGATTGAATTAGTTTTATTTTCCAAGGATGGTTGCAGGTAGAAGGTTGATAAGTGAGGTATTAGGCAGCCATTTTGATCAAAGTTATTTTCCTAAAATGCCATACCAGTTAAATACAAAGGACTGATATTTTAATAGGGTGGCTAGGGTTGATGGATGTTAGTTGTCTCCATGCCCTATAAATGCAAGTTGTAGTTGGTTCAGGCATTTAAAGTTGTTTTGTCTACAACAAAAAATCAGTGAATTATAATTGTAGTTAGCCTGTTGACGTGAAACCCAAATAATTGTACCTTATATTTGATCTGATCTTCCCTTGTTTCTGGGATTTCTCGATGTCTTTCATTTCTTGTTGTACCTAGTGGTTGTAGACCTAAATTTGACCTAAATGATCCCAAGCTTGCTGCAATCCTTTATAAGGATTTCCAAGATCATTTAGTAGAGGTTCTAATTTCTTTGTATTTTTCAGGGTTGGTTCCATGAATGGTTCCTTCTATAAATATGACCATCTTCTCTTGATATAGGGTTTTTTTTCCTAATTCCTTCCTAGTCTCAGATGATAATTTATCTTGTAATAGTCTAGCTTTTAAATGAATCTTCAACACTGTTATACTATTATCAAAATTGTCTCCATTTGTTCCTAAAATTTATTGTTTAAAACATCAAGGATGTTTTGTCTTTCTATTGTGAACTCACAATAGAGTTATTTCAAGGAAATAATTGAGTTTAGGATTCATTTTCAGGTGTGTATGAAGTGAGATATCAAGGGTATTTCATCTTTGTCTTTCAGTGCATACTGATCAATGTGTTTCCTATTTCTAGGTCTCTTCCAAGGGGAGAGTTAAATTCTTTGAATAGGAGATTGCATATCTAAATACATGAGTGAATTTGTAAGTAGAATTTGATAAATGGTGTATGTTTGATATAAGGCATCACATATTAAGGCTGTGTTGTTTTCTCATTTCATAAGATTTCTATTTCAGTGATCTATTTGACTCTATTGCCCATTAGATAAGGCACTGGTCTATGAGGGATTTGGGGTATTTCAGAGTTCCATCCCACCCAAAACATAAATGATAAAATTTTCCCTTTCATGTTGATAGGAGGAGTTAGGAATTTTATCTAGTTTTAAGATTCAATGTATGCAAGGGGGATTTTACATGAGATCTGGTGAGCACTGGGGTATTTTTTACCTAAAAGTATGAAAACTATTCCACAAAGTGATATACCTATAGGCCTACTTTTTGCAATAAGGAGTTATGTGTGTGTAGATAAGGTGTACTCACCTGAGTGATGTGGAGCTCAAAGTGAAGAAGGACTTGGTCCTTGTTAATTAGTATTTTTCTTTCTTGAATCTGGAGTTTAGGAATCATAGAGTTCTAATTAAGCATTTAGGGCTTATGTCAGGATTCAGCAAGAAAAATCACTAACATAATACACAATCTCTCGTAACATATTCCTCATGGGGCCCACCACATTTGAACCTTGTTGAACCTCTTGAACACATTTCACCTTAGTTCAAATGGTTCAAAGAATATTCTATCAGGAAAAGATCCTCTTTGAATCTACATGTACCGCTTGAACCTTAATGAACTACTTTGAATTGTGTTCAGATTGGTTCAAGGCTTAGAGATGAAATTATGCTAAAAACTATCTGCAATTATGAGTTGATGTCGCTCCAAAATATTCCACAACACGTTAGTTGAAAATTTCCTACAGACAACTTGGAAGCAATGGAACCTATATGAACACTATTGAACTCTTTTTAGAATGGTTCAAAGGATACAAAATCATAGACAAAAAGAGATAGAAAAGTGAAGCGGAGGCAAAATGATTTCCAGGAAGGATAGGGAAAATCACTAAATACTTCCAAGAAATTAGGAGAAAAATCAATCATGAAATTAACATGAATTTTATAACAGGTGGCATAAGCTCATCATGAAGAAAGAATGATGGGCTAACATTGGCTCTGGCTGGGGATTGTATTTTTAAAAAAATACAAAGAACTCTAAATCTATGGTTTAGTAATCTACAACAAAAAGGAAAAAGGAAAAGAAAGACCAGACCACTAACCTACTATGTACAAGGTACCATCAACACTATTGTTTAAAGTTTATAAATTTTTAGGTCTTGCCCATTAAAGGTATAAGGCAAGACCATTTCATCAGGATAACTCAATCTGAAAGCATTAGAACCTACCACTTCAGAGATCTTAAAAGGACCCTTCCAAAGTGAATCAAACTTCTTGTGTGCACCTTTTGGCTCTTTTCTCTTATCCCAAAGTAATACTTCATCCTATTAGGATTAAGTAATACTAAGAGGGGGGTGAATCAGTATTACAAAACTTCAATTTAAACTTAAACCAATTGTAAATAAACCATATGAATGCTCAAATGAAAATAACATAAACACATAACACATAACTCATAACACCATTTTTTTTTTGAGGAAACCCTGGCCAAGGGAAAACCCCAGTGGGGATGGTACCCACAACTATGCACTAAAGTATAATATCCCTGTTAGGAGATCTAGCCCTGTTAGGAGCTGAGTATTACATAGTACATTTCCTTGCTAGAGGAATGTCAACCCAATTAAAGGTATACAAAACCTTGTTAAAGGTATGGTGAGCTTACACCTCTTACAATCAACAATTCAGTTACAAAAGTGTTCTTCAAGAATGAACAATAAAAGCATCTGCTATGCTTTGATAGTTCCAGTTATGATTCACAATAGCCTCTATCAATCACTAATCTCACATCTTCTATTAATCATCACTGATATACCAAATTCACATTCATGTCTTCATCACTACCACTTTCACAAAATACTCTACTTATATCTATTCTGCCATCCAATCGACTCTCAAATACAATAAAAAATATAATAATTTTTTATACAAATGATAAATACTAATTCAATGATCTTATATTACCAAAGTGTTAGCAATATATGAACTTTATTTGACTTAGCATGTTACCATTCCATCTAGCCTTCCCTTAATCATCGCGACTATTCATATGCCCTATTTCACTATTCCTCTATCTTTGCATACCTTCATATCATTGTAACTTATTGAAATCAACATCAAAATATGTGCAACTTTAATTGAATCTCATACATATCCCAAAATGTCTTCCTCGAAGTTTGCAAGCCATAATATAACATATACTGTCTTCGCTGATCAAACCAATACTGTAGTATACTGTAAATCTAATTCTATACTTGGTCATTTTCATGACTGTGTCTCCAACACTTATACATACTCCATGCAATCACTATAACATGTGTGTTTCCATAAATGACAACCCTCAAGTGATTCTCAGTGCACTCAAAACATCACTTGCCAATACACCCCCCTTAAAAAATTTCCTCAGTCGGGTTTTCATATCAAATATTCTCTTGACCTCATTCTGATGTTTAGTGATCCTTTAAAATAGCTTCTCCCTCTCTTCTTCTAATTTGGTCAAATACATGACTCTTTTCTCTAGCCCATTTTGGAAAAGTGAGTCTTCAATAACAATTTGAAGCTTGGTTGTAGCTAATTCCAGAGGTAAAGATATATGCGCACCAAATCCATATACCAATTTATATAAAGCCATTCCAATAGCCCACTTTGGGGTGATCATGTCTTCCCACAAGGCTTCATACAATTTGTGGTGCCAGTTTCGTGCATTCTCATTAACTAGTTTCCTCATAATCACCACCAAATTCTTATTACTCGATTCTGCTAACTCATTTCCCTATGGGAAGTAATCTGAAGACTATGAAAGGGAAATACTATTCTCATAGAAAAATAAGGTCAATTATTTTGAGGAAAAATATGTGTCATTATCAGCAAAAATATTTTGAGGGACTCCAAAATGGACTAATATATAATCTTTGAGGAAATAACACACAACTTGTGAATTAGCTTTCTTGGTGGGGACAACCTCTACCCACTTAGTGAAATGGTTTGTTGCCATCAGGATATACACATGTCTGACATTGGAGGGAGGATTGATTGGACCAATGAAATCAATACCCCATTGTTTAAAAGGTTCATCCACAACCATAGGATTCAAAGGTAATGCAACAAATTGTGGTTTTCCCCAAAATAGTTGACATTTATCACATCCTCTTACGTATGCATAGACATCTTGAAACATTCCTAGCCAATAGAAACAATTCCTTAAAATTTTGAAAGAAGTAACTATTGACAATAAGTGACTGCCACACGTTTCTTCATGAAACACCCTTAACAATTCATGTTGTTGATCTTTATCAACACATGTAAGAAAAGTGTTGTTGATCCCCTTCTTGTATAAAACTCCCTGTGACAATACATACTTTCCTACTTTCAACCTCATATTGCATCTTTCTTTTTGGTTCAGGTGCTCTGGACAATCTCCATAAGTGAGGTAAAATCTCACGTTTGAAAACCACTGGTCTTTTAAGCTCACAAATAGGACCTGAGGAAAGCCATCTGCTTTCTCTTCTTGATTTTTAACATCTTCTACCATGAGTTTACATAGTCTATGACCTTTCACCTTCTTAGTGGGCTTGATAGATAGGTCACACTCTTGTATTTTTGCAACCCATGTAGCCCTCTTATTCATTCTGATACCTTGCTGATGCAAAATGGCCTTTGATGTTGTATTTGGTACATGTACCTCTAAATGTGAATGTAAGATATAATACCAGAATTGTTTAACTGCTCTCACACCTGCATAAGATTTTTTTTTATGCGAAAGAATATATTAATTCCTGCTTCTTTAGAGGAATACTCATAAATAAAATTGGCACCTCTCATTCTTTAGACTTCTAAGTTAATATCTTGAACAACATGTTTTCTAATGCATGACAATAGATAATGAATCTTTCTTGTAATCAAGATACACCAGGGATGGGGCCTTTGCTATTTCTTCTTTGATGTCTTCAAAAGCCTTCTTCCCATCTTCCATCCACCAAAAGTGTTTGCAAGTTGACTATACTAGTGTATATGAATGAGATTAGTGTTGTCATTATGGAAACAAAGTCATATGGAGTTTTGGTGTTAGTGCACTTACTCATAAGATCACAATATGGCTAAGTATGCAAGACATGACAGTCAGTGAAGTACTTGATGAACAGAGCATCAACGCACATGCGTATGATCGAGTTTTGGTATGCACCCTTAAAGATAAGCTCTTTAGTATGTAATCATGCTAAGTATAAGAACACATGATTAGATGAGTTAGTATGAAGAAGTTACAGTGAGTTGAAGTGACATAGTCAGTGAGTGATAGAACATAATAGAGCATGCAGCCGATATACAATATTTTGATTAGCAGTTTTTATTTTGTTTTGTAAAGGATATGCACCCATTGTATTTATGTTGTAGACTTGTTAATATCATTTTATGTAAACACACTTGAGCCAATTTGTTTGGAAGCGTTGTATGTAATAGGTTATAGGCCGACTTAGTAAATAGTTTTGGTTACGCCTATATATAAGACATGTGATTTTGTATTTGATCATGAGATTGTTAGCAAAGATGAAATAGAAGAAGCATAAGTATGTGAAGAGTAGTAAGAATGTTATAGAGCTTTACAAGAGGTTAAAGCATCAGTGTACAAAAGGAATTGATCAGACAAGTAGTGTCATAGCAACATTTCACCTTTGTAGATATTGTGAATATCTGATATCCAGGAGGTTGTAGCCTTCCTTATTGAGTAGTGAGCTCTGGTAGTGAGCCTTCCACCCCTAATAGGGTTTGTTACTTCAAGACTCCTAATAGGGTCTGACCCTTGAAAAGGTCATTGTAATGATGCATTGTAATGACCGCTCTGAATAGGGCAAAGGAACATTAATAGGTTCATAATACACAAGTATAATTATTAGTGGGTATTAATTCCCACTTGGGTTTTTCCTTTGGTGAAGGTTTCCCCGTAATCATATCTGGTGTTATGTGTTATGGTTTTTTACTTTACATGCTTTAATATTCAGTTCAACAATTAAGTTATTGAGTTAAGTTTCAAGTATCAAAAATTAATATTGTAGAACACTGACTCACCCCCCTCTCAATGTTTTGATTCCTAACAATTGGTATTAGAGCTTTGGTCCTCTGAAGAGAAGTTTAATCACTTGAGGAGATCATGGATATAGGAGAAGTAAAAAATTTGAAGAAGAATCTTTAAGCAAGTCTTGAAGATCTTGATAGATCTGAAAAGGAAATAGAAGAACTGAAATTGAAGGTCAGTGGTGCACAAGTATTCATCAAGAAACTAAGAAAAGACTTGAAGGATTGTTCAAACAATGATTTGGAAAAAATGCTCAAAAAGATGAATGAAGAAAACATGTCTCTGAAGGATCATATTGAAGAGTTGGATGAAAAGTTAATCAATAATCAAGAAGCCTATGATGAGAAGGTCAAAGAAAACAAACAACTAGATGAAGAACTTATGCAAGAAAATATGAAAATCTTGGAATTAGAAAACATCAAGAAAAAGATGGAATCTGAATTGACTGAAGCAAAGAATCGTATTGACAAATTGCACACAAGTAAGGATCTAATAGAGTCATAGTTGTATGCTCAGAAGTTAAAAGGAGATACCACTGGTATTGGATACAATGAAGCTCAAGTTCAGATTGATGCTATGTGAGAAAGAATGAAAGCTCCTAAAGAATCTACAGAAGCCAAGAAGATGAAAAATTAGACTGAAGATAAAACAAAATCATCTAAAGATGAACACAAGCTAGTAAACAAAACTTGTTATGCCTTTAACAAGCATGGACACATAACAAGAGATTGTAAAGAGGTAAGACCTTTCAATGGTTATTTTTATTCATGCAATAAATTTTTTCATAGAGTGATGAATTATAGATCAATTCAAAGAAATTAGAATCAACACAATCAGAGAAATCATCCATAGTAGAATGTTAGAAGTCCTCAGAACATTACATGTGAGATATGCAATTATAATGGCCATACAGCTAGACAGTGCAGTATGGTAACTCACATCAATGCATCTAGGAATATAAGGTCTCTAGTTATTTTTCACACTTGTAACAAGGCTGGACACATCTCAAAGTTTTGCAGATCATGAGTGCAAGGACAAGAAAGACCTAATAAGTCTCAAGGATTAATTTTGGATAAATCTGGAGAAGTCAAGTTTACAAAAGCTATAGAAGATGTGAGAATGATTTGGATGGAAGTAAAGAAGGATAATGCTGATGAATATGTATTGGATGCATCCGTAATGGACACACCTTCTACTTCTGGATGAATGACCCTTATGGTCATAGGGGAAGCTAGATTAGCTCTAGACCCCTGCATGGATGGTATACTCACCCTTAGAGTATGTGCCTTTGGTTATAGTAGTTTGGATACTATTTGATGTAGTATGAAAGAGCGCATTGCTTTATTGATAGAAGAAATGAAGATCAAAATTCTCTGTTGCATTATGTGTTTATGCGGAAAGCATTAATTGTAGAAAGTTGATTTATTAACCACCAAAGATCTATTGTCCTTACATTTTCATTCAAGTTTGATCCTTTGGAGAGCATAGGAGATCAAGCAGTTAAGTTGAAGGATTGCAGTTGATTTCATCAGTGGAAGGAAGTTAATATTTTTACGAAACCCTTGTTCGGTTGCAATGGTTCAGAAACCCTTTGGAAACCCATTTGAGTGATTGATCAAGTACGTAATGGCCACTCCAATTGTGTTTGATGTTGCTGAAAGGAAGAGATATATTTTCAATAAGCATCCCTTTAAGTCAATCTTAGATGATTTGGAAGGGGCATTCTCTAGAACTTTGATGGGAGTTATGCATGTAGAAGACATATGCGCATACATATATTGCAAGAAGGAACATGTAGGATTGGATAGGATTAGGTCACACCTTGAAACAATGATGAAACTAGACATGACATTCCTGGATGAGTTCACACACTTAGAAAACAACCCTATCATAGAGTATGTGACTGCATATGAGTTCTACAAATATGAATGGATTAAAATATTGCTTAGCAGAATACATGATGAATTTTTTAGGATTGGAGAAGTCCATGTTTGGATAACTACTGATCTCATTCATGAGATGATAGGACTACCTAAGATAGGTGCCATTCTTCCTACTGGTAAGAATGTCAGGAAACTAGTTGAGCAAGCGTGTAAGTCATGTAGTGATAAGTGCGGCATGACAATTGAGTCGATAGAGGAGAAGGACATAAAGCTAATGTTTATGATACTTGGTTACAAGTCCCAGCATGCAAATAGAGTAAATAGTGTGTCTGCAACCACTATTTTGGCAGCTATCAGAATAGTGAAGGAAAGGGGAGAGTTCAACTTGTGTGAGATCTTGTGCGCACAGTTGATGGATAACTTAAGGGCTATTAAGCATGACAAGATAAAGATATTCAGGTTTGGGTCACTTATCATCTATATGTACTTTCATATAGTCGGTAAAGTCTCTGATCTATACATTGATAAGATTTTACCTATGTATGCACCCTAAAATGGTCACCTAGACTTTGGGCCCCCATTCAGCAATTTATCAAATCCCTGAATCAATATTTTAAAAAATCAGCATTTTTCAATTATATCAATTTCCTTGATCAAATCCTATTTTATCATTTTTTGATTATTTACCTTGTGCTAACCATTTTATCCTAAGTCTTTATTTAATTAAAAGGAATTCCCTCCCCTTTTATTAAATAAAAAAGACCCCACTTTTCCTCTTATCCTAAGTTGCACAAATAAAGCATTATTCTTATTTTATTAAAAGAAGAAAAGTATTTTTTGTCTCATATGGACACAAAAGTCAACTCTTATTTTCTCATTGGAGGATACTTGTGCACATGGATTGCTCCTCTTTCAAGCTCCACCCTTGATTAAATCTTTTGCCTCTTAATCTCCATGGTCCATTCCTTTTCAATTCCTTTAAAAGGAGAGCTCTCTTCTCATTTTAGGATCCATCTTTGAATACTAACCTTATGCTGCAGGATTGCTTGGAGATTTTGGAGCTTTTTGAAGACATTCTTGCATTCTAGTTTCATTTTGTGCATCATAGCTTTCATGGCATCTAGCTTAGTTTCCTTTATGCTTTAGATTAGCTCACATAGCTTAATTAGTAAGGGTTTGTAATACTTGTATCTTTCCTTTCCTAGTTTAGCTTGCATCTTCATTCTTAGCTTAGCTTGCATTGCATTGCATTCTCATATTGATTCTTTAAGATATTAGCATTCTTTCCCTTGTCTCATTAAATCTCCCATTGTGTGGTTTACTAGCAAGTTTGCATGCTTCAATAGCTCTAGCTGAGAGTAATATTCAAACAATCTTGTGACTCCATGCCTAGGGAGCTCTAGGTCACTTTCTCAAAGTTTTCCATTCATGAATTCCCTTGGAAGTAATGACTTAGAAAAGTGCACTATTTAGTGTGTACAACCTACAATGCCACAATTTTCATTCAAGGCATCATTTGAGAGCACCTTGAAAGATTACATGGAATTAGAGATCAAGACATTCAGAATTAAGATGGAGAGAAGGTATAGGAGACCTAAGAGTATTATGGAGAAGTATAAAGACATCATTTTTTTGATGGTAGAGATAGACATTACATGCATGGAAGTTGTAGAGCCTAGAACTAAGTGGATTCATCCACTTGGTTATGAAGTGGAGGAACACATTCTAGAAGCTTATGCACAAGTTCTCTTATCTATGCCAAAATATCCTAATGAGCCTAGATGGGGTACCTATGAGGAGAAAACAAGACAAGTAGATTCAATCTTGTACAATGCAGCTACAAAGAGAAAAGCATCAAAGATCACCTTTGACATACTGAAAATCCACGGTGTCACACAAGAAGACCTAGATAAGGCAAGGGAAGCCAAGATTTCAATGCAACTTGAGAGTGCACCCTCTTCAGAAGTGAAAATAGAGAAGACTGATGATCCTAAGGAGAAGAAGATAAAGATGTAAGAAAAAACTCCTACGCCCACACCTACTATTGATCTAGAGTCCACTCCATCTCTTGAGCCTAGCAAGATGCCTAAAAGGAAGAAGTAGATCACTGCAAGCCATCCATATTCAAGTCCACAAGAAGCCAAGGTAGAAAATATCAAGCAGCTCCTGAGGTAGGATTCAGACTGAATCTTGAAGTTGTAATACCCCAAAAATGGGCTATATGTTCATTAACCTCCTACATTGACAAATCGAACAAAATCGACATCGAAGTCGTAACCTAAGGCACATCTAAACATCATCGAATCATAATTGATTATCTTAAATTTTGCATCGGGGAATATTCCTAGTAATATTCCTAATCATCATAATTATCTTTAATTTTATAATTATTTGGCAATAAATCACATTTATCCTAAAGCTTGATTAATTGAATATTTTTATATTTAATTAATTAGATTTAATATCTTGCCACTTAATTGTGTAATTAAATTTAATTCTATCTATTATTAATTGTATTATTTAATTTTGACAATAAATCCAAATATCCTATGAATAATTGATTAAATTTTTATTTAATTAATTAAAGCAAGTTGTCATTATTTAATAATATAGTTTTTAATAAAAATTTGATTAAATAATTGATTAACCCATAAATCAATTATTTTATTTTTAAAAGTAGTTAAGTTGGAAATAAATCACTTTATTATTAAATTAATTCATAAATAAAACATGTACAATCATAAAAGCAGATAACTATCAATTATCAATTAAAGCTAAACTCTATTTTGAGTTAAAACTTAGCTTTTGCATATTTTTGTGAGTTAATTATCCTTTATTTAAAAATAACTCAAAAATCAACCTGAGTTATTTGAGTGATTTATGGCTTTTTTTCATGCACCTCCAAAGCTTTGGATTTCTATAAAAACAATGCTCCGCTCTTCATAATTCATCTCTCAATCATCTCTCAATCATCTCGCAAATTGCAAACTTACGCTACAGGAATCATAGCATATCAGATTTGGAGAATTTGCACAATTGGAGCTTGAAAGAATCAACTTGCGAATTCAAAGTTTTGTGAGATCAATTTCAATTGCATAGTTTTTATATCTTAGCATAGAATTTCATAGTTTTCATATCATTGTTAGAATCTTCATTGTTAGATCATTTAGCATTCATTTCATATCAGTTTTCAATAGCATTCATAGATTCATATCAGTTTTTATCATTCTTATTGCATAGAAAATATAAAAAATATAGATTAATTGCATTCAATTTCATATCCATCTTTTGCATTCAAATCCTTCATTTAGGTGTCGTCTAGGTCACTGATCTCGATTACAATCTGAGAACATCAATCTCGCACCTATTAGAAGGCAGTAAATCGCTTGGTTACATAGTTTTCAATTTTGCACAATTTTGATTTTTGCTAACCTCTAATGTTTTACTGAGTGTTGTGTCTACAGATCAGGTACAATTTTCACACACACATTTCTAGCGCCCACCGTGGGGCAACCCACCTTTGCATGCTGATTTTGATTCTTGGAGCTAAAACCCTAAAGTTTCAAAGATTTAATTTTATCTCCCAAATAGCTTTGATTTTTGGTCTAAATTTTTTTTTTCAGATTGAAGACATATGAGGGAAGCTTCAAAAAAAAATTTAGAATTTTCTGAATTATTTTGAATTTTCAATAATTGTTTTTTGATTTTTAATAAAAAATTAATATCTGACGTAAATCATCATATTTTTTTGAAAAATTTATATTTTCAGAAATCTCTTCAAATTATATAGGGGATCTATTCTTTGTATTTTAAATTTTGATGCAATTTAGTAGCTCAAATAGTCATTTTACAAAAACTAGTCTATTTTGATAAAATGGGTCTCTAGGGTACAAATGAAGAGATTTTTCTAAAATTTTTGCATTTTTGGAAAGCTCTCTGTTTTTTAGTAGGGGTCTCTATTCTAAATTTCTATTTTTGTATCCAAAATCATATCAAAAAAATCAGATCTTGTTGACTAGGTCAAATGTAGTACAAAAAAATTCAAATTTTATGATGGGTATGCACTTATTTTTCATATGATTCAATGCATGATATGAGTTGTCATTTGGATTAATTTATGGTTATTATTGCTCCTAAAAATTTATTTTTAGAGCTAACCCTATGGTTTTCATAAGTTGAATATATTTTGCATATCTTGTTTGCTTGTTTGCTTGTTGGAGAGTTCGTCACTTGCTTGCATGGAAAAGCTCAACAAAAATTGCTAAAAATCAGGTAGAATCTACTAAGCGCGTTGTGAGGATCATGAGGTATTCTCCTTGTTCTGAAAATATTTTGATTTGGACTTAAAATAAATCTCTTATGTGTCAAGCTTGTGTGCATCTTTTCATGCTTTTGATCTATTTCTACACACTTGCATAATTTGATACTAGGTTGTGATCCCTTAAGGATTCATTAAGTAGTCTTAGATTACTTGTGATTGATCTTGATTTCTATCTTGGGTTATTGGACTTGCTAATCCACCGGCCCCTCATTTTCGCCCCGTGGTTGCAATCTCAGTGCCATAAAAGGGAGGGGTCAACAGGACAGAAGCGTTAAGTGTTCCACTTGGAAACCCTTTTGTGCTTTTAGGAACTCACTTGTTTTCTAAGTTGTGGACTCATTTTCAGCTTGTGTGAGGTGTTAAGTGTTCCACCTTGTGGACTCATCTCATATTTTCTTTAAGCGTTAAGTGTTCCTCTTTCTACTTTTTGGATGCTTTTGGTAGATTTGCTTTCGGGAATATATCTGTGCTCACATAGTAATTAGGCCCTATGAACACTATTCGTGATTCTTGAGAGATTGGATTTCTAGAGAAATATTTCTTGACAATAGAATCTTTATAGGTAGGGAGGATACTTAGTGCATTTCACATTCAACTTGGTTAGTGCATCTTCTCTTATTGATCGACACATTCTCTCTCCGGAGAGGTTGATAGATCACGTGGGGTTGATATCACGAGCTTTGGTGAATCAAAATTGGTTAGTGCATCTTCTCTTATTGATTGATACATTCTCTCCTCAAAGAGGTTGATAGATCACATGGAGTTGATATCATAGACCTTGGTGGAACAAAACTTTGTCTTAGTGTGTCAGATTAATTTGCTTACTTTGTTTGGGTTAAAAGTGAAGAGGTGTCAAAACCTTGAATCTGGAGCCAAGTACCCTTGTGGTATAAATCTGTGAGTCACCTTTAGAGAGGGTTAACCGCAGTGGACAATCTCTTCATAGGGAAAACTGTGTTGACAGAACCTCAAGCGGTAATAGCCATTTTTGCCATGGTAGTGACAGCCGCTATATAAATGTCCTTGTGGAAGAAATCTCCACGGGTATGGTTCATTGTTGGGTTGTCCAATCTCCCTAGCAGCTCTTGAAGATTAAGTTCTCGGACTTTGTCAAAACCTTGGTGCATCGGGATTGGAGTTCACCCCTTTGAATCATAAAATTTGCAGAGTCAAACCATTACTAAAAACCC
Source organism: Chamaecyparis obtusa (assembly GCA_027943335.1). NCBI lineage: Eukaryota > Viridiplantae > Streptophyta > Pinopsida > Cupressales > Cupressaceae > Chamaecyparis > Chamaecyparis obtusa. The sequence continues at coordinate 507,317 of BSBK01002152.1, read as the reverse complement.
TAGAGAGGCCAATTTTTCATTCTCAAGTATATGTGTGTTATTGCAAAACTTTTCAAAACATACACAATTAGTACTCTCAGGGATTAGCACAATTTGGTCACTTGATTAATCATGCGCAAGGTTGTTTTTGCCCTTGTTCATTATTTTCAGACGTGCTTGGAATCACTTGCTTGCTATTCTGCGTGCTTGTTTATCTACTTGGCTATTAAAAATGATCAAATCTAGTATAACCTTCAAAATTTGGACAGTACAATTTGCAAACAATCTAGAACTGAAGACCTTAAATTTTGTAAAAATTAACGTAAATTCTTTCTGGAGTCAAAAGTCATTTCAAAAAGTCAAAAGTTATACGAGTTTTGTCAAGTGTCATTTCAGTATTGCCCATTTGTCGTACGATTGAGAACCTAGTGTCGTACGAGTTTTCAAACCAGCAAATTCAAGAAAGTCAAAATCCTGTTAGCAACTGTCGTATGATATTTACAACTGTCGTTTCATTGCTACCCAACTGTCATATGAGTTTTACAACTGTTGTTTCATTTCTACCCAACTGTCGTACAAGTTTAGCAACTATCATTTCATAGACTACCCAGTGTCGTACGAGTCTGCAGAGTGTCGTTTGGAAAAATTTGACAGAGTTGTCAGAAATTGTCAAATTGCAAGATATCCAATGTTTCCAACCTAGTTCCAGAATCTGTCAAAAATATCATTGTGTCAGGAATAGAGCAGTAGCTATTGAGCATTCTACCATTTTCGGAGTTTGATCTTTTGAATCCGATCTAGTCTTCTGTTTGATCAATTTGAGTCCTTTTTATCTCGTGTCAAAACCTTGTCATAACTATCAATCTTCAATCAATCTTCAAAAATAGACTAAGTGTTGAGAACTCGTGTCCGCTATCTTTTGGGCAATCTATCCCATACATCCAGGGCATAGTTTCCTTCACCCACATCTCATTAGATCTTCAAAACTATCATAATCTTGACAAGGTTGCATCATCCGATTTTCTCGAATCAAATTGTTCTTCAGTTGTCTTCATCCTTTTCTTCTGTTTCATTCAAATTTAATGGTGGAGACCAGAGCTTCTTCACATAAGAAATCAGAAGAAACATCTCAGAACTTACTTTTGACCAATACCCCAGGTCCAACTCTTGAACAACTCATCAAGTCAAGTATCTACGAAGACGACGGTCTCAGTAACTTTCGATTGAAAACTGGTTACATACCTCCTTTATCAACTCACAGAGGTAATCAGCAAACTCCTCCTCAATCTGTTCCAGGGAGCCCAAAAACTCCTATCATGTCTCAAGCAGGGACAAACCACGGTTCTCTAGGAGGAGGGTCCCAAGGACACCATTCTCAACATAATACCGACCAAGAACCTACCCCCTCTGAAATCCATCAATGTCAGAATGATGATGAATTCAAGAGAATGATGAGGCATTTCTTGAAAGTGGATACAGAGGCATACTTTTTACAATTAGCCCAAGAAGGGGCTAAGCTTCCTCCCAACTTTAAAGTTGATGATATAATCACATATGAGGAAGAAACTCCACTCACAGCTATGACAAAATAGATGCATGCTATACAAGTTGAATTTAACAATCTTAAGAAGGAGAAGGAACCCAAGGAGTTCTCCATGGAGGCCCTATGTCCTTTCCCGTTCGAAAAAAACTTGTATATGCCACCATTCCCAAAAAGAGTGGAGATACCAAAGTATGACAAATATGACAGACACTCTGATCCTCAAGATCATGTCAGAGAGTTCTGTACGCAATCCATGGAATTCATGCATGAACCAACTTATCTAATGCATCTTTTTCCTAGATCCTTGGGAGGAGCATCCATTCAGTGGTTTTCAAGATTACCTTCTACGATCAAAATTTTTGAGGAATTGATTAAATTGTTTTATCAATAATATTCCTACAATATTCAACATCCGGTCACCATGATCGATATCTGTAACCTTAAGCAATATCCAGGGGAATCATTCCTAACTTTCCTCAAGAGGTGGTGAAAGAAGTTCTCTCTATATGCTAGATAAATTCCCGAAATGGAGAAACTTGAAATCTTTATCAATAACCTTGTTCCAGAGCTCAATTATCTATTACAAATGCAAGATCATGTATCTTTTGATAAAATGGTGGATAATGCAATCAAGATTGAGAAAGTACTTGTCAAGAAAGGAGAAATCACACTTCAAAAGGACAAGTCTAAATCTGGATCTAGCTCAAAAGATAAAAACAAGAGATGGAATAGAAACAAAGGTATCATCTCTGATGGTGTTGTTGACACTATCCGCACCCCATCAAAGGCACCGGCCTACAATCTCACCCTTGCCACCAAAGCCATTGAAGCTTCAGAGCAAAAATCTGCTGAACCATCTCCAAAGAAGCCATTCAAACGATGGGATAATAAATGAAAGTTTACTCCCTTGGGAGAATCTTTGAAATCTGCCCTAAGAATCCTGATAGCTGATAACATGATCTCTTTACCACCAATCCAAAACCTTAATCCGGATCCAAAACCATATTGGTGGAAAGATAATGCATTCTGTGCTTTCCATTGGACTAAAGGCCACAGAACTAATGGATGCTTCTGTGTGTGTGAAAATTGTACCTAATCTGTAGACACAACACTCAGTAAAACATTAGAGGTTAGCTAAAATCAAAATCGTGCAAAATTGAAAGCTATCTAACCAAGTGATTTACTGCCTTCTAGTAGGTGCGATATTAATGTTCTCAGATTATTATCGAGATCAGTGACCTAGACGACACCTAAATGAAGGATTTGAATGCAAAAGATGGATATGAAATTGAATGCAATTAATCTATATTTTTGATATTTTTTATGCAATAAGAATGAATGAAAAATTGATATGAAATTAATCTATATGAAAACTGATATGCTATGCTAATCTAACAATGATATGAAATATGAATACAAAAATAAGATTGATCTCACAAAGATGTCGATTCGCAAGAGCTTTGATTCTTCAATTCCAATTCTCCAGCGTGATTGTGCAAAATATGAGATGATTTGTGAAGAGCTGAAGCCTTTAATTTATAGAAATCCAGGGCTTTGGAGGTGCATGGATAAAATCCATAAATCACTCAAATTAACTCATCTTGATTTTTGAGTTATCTGATCATGAAAGATAGTTGATATGCAAAAACATGCAAAAATAGCTTTTTAACTCAAATTAGAGTTTAGATCAGCTTTTTGAACTCCAAAAGGATGTTGAGTTCCAAAAAGTTAATAACTTGCATTGATTTTCTAATTTTGAGTTTAACTGGTCCTTGAATGTGCACATGGATAATTATGATTTAATAAATAAATAAAGTGATTTATTCTCAACTTAACTGATTTTTGAAAATAAATAATTAATTTATGGGTTAATTAACTATTTTATCAAACTTTTATTAAAAATTATATTATTAAATAATGACAACATGCTTAATTAATTAAACAAGAATTTAATCAATTAAAGATAGGAATTTTGATTTATTGTCAAAATTAAATAATACAATTAATAATCGATAGATTTAAATTTAATTACACAATTAAGTGGCAAATATTAAATCTAATTAATTAAATATGCAAAATATTTAATTAATCAAATTTTAGGATAAATGTGATTTATTGCCAAATAATTATAAAATTAAAGATAATTATGATGATTAGGAATATTACTAGGAATATTCCCTGATGTAGAATTTAAGATAATCAATTATGATTCGATGATGTTTAGATGTGCCTTAGATTAGGACTTTGAAGTCGATTTCATTCGAATTGTTGATGTAGGAGATTAATGAACTTATAGCCCATTTTTGGGGTATTACATTTTTCCCCTCTTTGAATTACTATGCGAAACACAGTGGTTCAAAGATAGTCTGTGTTTGATAAAGATATGAAACTGATTCAAAAGATAAACCGATCTCAAGATAGAAATCGATTGAAAGATATTGAGATAGGAGTTGATTGATATTGAATTAAGATGGAGATAATAGGTCTTGAATGACCAAAGATAATGTTCACTGTAGCAGCAAATGAACCTATGATTGTGAAAAAGTGTCAAAATGTCTGATTCTGAAGCTTAGGATTGATAAGAAGTGAGTGACCTGTTCTAGACTCGATTGTCTTAGCAGAACTAGCAAGTATCACATCCAAACCCTTCAGTTGTCGAAGAACCAAGGAAAGAACACTATGATATGATGGTTGCAAAAACTGATACAGTTTACAAGATTAGGAGAATACCAAATTGATATGGATCTTGATGAATCTAATATGCCCCAAGTGATGATAGATTTGCCCCGAGCGATGAGGACTTTTGATGAATCAGCGACTAGACATGATTGTTGTCTTGATTATTGAGGGAGATATGATTGCCATAAAGATATGATTTCAAATTTGATTACAGACTTTGAATGATATGCAATACCATGCCCCCTTCGGGATTAAAATTGAAATCTGACAAGAAAAGTCAACGTTGAGAGTTTAGAAGCATGTGAATTGATTGGAAAAGTGGTTATACACGTTCATGAATGCATTCTACATCATTGGAAGGTCCCAAAAGACCAAGTTTGACTAGGTTTGACCAAGAGTTGACCATGGTTGACCAAGTTGAAATTTTGATAGTTTGATGTAAGATAATCAGTTAAGTTGAAAAATGGATTTCTACTATGATTGAAGGTTGATTATGCAAGTAGTTGACAATATGAATGATCTCAGATTTTGATTTTGATCCCGAAAAAGGATTCTACTTGCTGTTTCGTTGGAGGAACCTTCGTGTGAGATTCAGCTCTTGTTAGATTTGAAGAATTGATATGAAGAATCATTTAAGCATTGAAGTTTGTTTAATCATTGTGAGATCATGCAAACATGCAAAATGCAATGAGACATGTAAAATGAAATGCAACCTAAGACCTAGGACCTAGTCACTGATCATATGTCGATTTGTTATCATCATTGAACTTTTAGGTAACTGGATAAATCAATACAATGCCCACTAGCCATGAAACCATAGACATATGAATATCAATTTGTATGCACAAGAATCAATACAACACCCACTGGTTATGAAACCATGGACATATGAATATTGATTTTATTTTTGGAATGTCGGAGTAGATATAAGCACCAAGGCACAAATGCCAGGATGACCTGAATATCATGTCCATTTTGATATAGCAATTTGTATAAGCATCAAAACATAAACGTCGTGATGACCTGAATACGCCTTGCATTGCAAACACATCAAACAGTCAAGAGATCATTCTAAATCCAATGTGAATTACCCGTAGTGACCCTTTATCATTCATCTCCTTAGGCAAGAGCGCGTTTCACAGTAGGAGAAAGAATTTACTTCAAAAAGATAATAGTTAGATCAAACGTCCTTGAATTTTTTTTGGGTATCAATGGTTGAGGTACGCATGGCCATCCAATTTGAGATAGAGGCTCTTACAGTCGGACACCATTTCAATCCAGAATTTTCAAAGCTGTTAGATTTTCACATACAAGTAGAAGATAAAGAAAAGATTATGCCCCCAATCATCACTCTCTAAATCCTATAAAAGACATCATCGAAGAGCTCGAAAGGACACAATATGCAAAAATCTCAATGCGAATCAATAAGCATACAAGGAGATAAAAGCATGAAAAGCACAGATTATTTTAGCTTTCAGTTTGATTGCGTTGTTATAGATGCAAAATCCTTTCTGGAGACAAGACTGACTGACTGACTCACATGAAGCTTCAAAGGACTCTGGCTAGATATGACACGTCTAAGATACATTGGAGGCCATAGGATATGACATTGATTGCCCCCAAGTTTGAACATTGATAGGATACAGATGCACAAGCTGATTGGTGTACAAACTGACTTATTGAAAACTGAAAATGTTGAAACAAACTGGGAGATATGTACAACTAAAGCAAGACTAAAAGTTGGGAAAGACCAAGATTGTGCTGATAGATGGAGCATTTGGAACAAGTGGCACCCGTTTGCCGGGTTTTCACCATCTTGGTAGAGATTCTATTTTTGCTACCGAGGTGCCTGTTTCCAGGTTTTCACCAAGGCACTTTTTTTTTCTTTTTTCATTTTTTTGTATTTTTCATTTTTTCAATTTTTTTGTACTTTTGATATTTTTTGATTTGTTTGTGAATCATCAAAGCACCTATTGCTAGGTTTTCACCAAGATGTTCATTTTTTCAGGACTTTTTCTGATTTTTAAAATTTTTTTCAGGACATTTACCAAGCACTGAATGCCTTAGGCATAGAATTTCTTCAAATGGAGAATGTTGATTGGTTCTCGGAGCTGTTCTCCTTCAGTCGTTGAGAGTTGATAGGCACCGGAGCCAAAAGTAGCAGTGATAACAAAGGGACCTAGCCAATTGGGTTTGAACTTCCCCTTGCGTTCGCGATGGGATTGATTTTTAGGATTTTCTCTCAACACTAGATCACCAACCTAAAATTCTCTATGTCTGACTTTCTTGTTGTAGCCTCTAGACATTCTTTTCTGATACAAACTAAGATGATCATACGCTGCTTGCCTGCGCTCATCTAGTAATTCAAGTTCTTGTAACCTAGACACTCTGTAGTCTTCAGCAGTGACAAGTCCATGCATTCTAATTCTGAGTGATGGGATTTCAACCTCAATAGGTAGTACCGCTTCAGACCCATAAAATAAAGTGAAAGGTGTAGCCCCTGTAGGTGTTCTGCTACTAGTTCTATAGGCCCAGAGAGCTGGATTGATCATGAGATGCCAGTCTCTTCCTATTTTATTCACTATTCTGTGCAAGATTTTTAAGATATTTTTGTTTGAAGCTTCAACTTGTCCATTCCCTTGAGGATAGTAGATAGAAGACCAATGTTGAGTAATTTTGAACTTAGCACATAAGTCATCTAGGTCCTTGTTTTTGAATTGTCCCCCGTTATCTGTGATTATAGAGTGAGAGATCCCATATCTGCAAATGATGTAGTTCAAGATGAACATAGAGATTTGTTTCCCCATTACTTGTGTTAGAGGAACTGCTTCTACCCATTTTGTAAAATAATCTGTAGCTGTGATTATATGGGTATGTCCATTAGAAGAGTGTAGATGGATAGCACCTATGAGATCAAATGCCCATTGTTGAAAAGGCCATTGTGTAGTAAAGGGAATTAGATCTCTCCCTGGAGCATGAATCAAGTTTCCATGTACTTGAAACTGTTGATAGTTTTTAGCAAATTTAATAGCTTCTTTTTCCATTTCAGGCCAATAGTACCCAGCCCTAATAAGTTTTCAAGCTAACGTTAAACCATTCGAGTGTGACCCACATATACCCTCATGGACTTCCTCTAATGCACATTGAAACTCTTCCCATTCTAAACATCTAAGCAATGTACCATCTAGACCTCATTTGTACAGATCATTACCAATGATGACATATCGGGATGCGGATCAGATAAGGTTGCATTTCTCAAAATGGTTAAAGGACTCAAGGATGATTTGATCATGGAGATAGGAGAATAGATTTTTGTAGCGAGATGAGTCATAACCTACAACAGTGCAGATCATGTAGGTTTTAGGGGAGTCATATGCAGGATAGGATAGGGCTTCCACCAGGAACTCATAGCGTAGCTCATGTTCAGGATGCTGTAAGAGAGTAGATAGTGTCGCCATTGCATCGGCAGACTTATTCTCCATTCTGGGTATTTGTTCAAATGTGATAGAGATGAAGTATTTCTTTAAATCATCTACCATTCTCTTGTAAGGAATGAGCTTTTCATCTTTGGTTTGGTACACATCATTGACTTGGTGGATAACCAGTTGTGAGTCTCCATGAATGTGCATCTCTGTAACTCTCCACTGTATTGCCATTTTCATACCATTGAGAAGTGCCTCATATTCAACAATATTGTTTGTGCAAGGAAACTTTAATCTGAATGCTTTGGGTATCGAGTATCCTTGAGGAGTGATGAACAATATGCCTACTCCAGATCCATTCTGTGTGTAGGAGCCATCAAAGAATAACTGCCATGCTCTAGAAGAGAGGTGCATGATAGAGGAATCAGGAAATTCCATTTGCATGGGTGTATCATCAAACAGTGGTGCTTCAGCTAATTGATCAGCAATGACCTATCCTTTGATAGCTTTTCTTTCAACATATTCAATGTCAAATTCACTCAAGAGCATGACCCATTTAGCTAGTCTACTTGTGAGGGCAGCTTTTCTTAGGAGATATTTCAGTGGATCAATTTTAGCTACCAAATGAGTAGTATGAGCTAACATGTAGTGTCTCAGTTTCTGCGATGCAAAGATCACAGCTAGACACGCCTTCTCTATCATTGAGTAGTTCTTCTCATAGGCCACTAAAGTTCTGCTGATATAGTAGATGGCTCTTTCTTTCTTGTTCTCATCATGTTGTGCTAGCAATGCCCCCAGTGATGAATCTGTTGCGGAGACATATAATATTAATGGCTTCCTATGAATAGGAGGCATCAATATAGGTGGATTTGAAAGATACTTCTTGATATGTTTAAAGTTGTTCTCACATTCTTCATTCCATGCAAATGTCACACCTTTATGTAATGTTTTTGTAAAAGGCTGTGATATGTCTGCTTGCTGTGATATGAATCTTCTGATAGATTGGACTCTGCCTTGCAACGTCCTCATTTGACTAATATTTGTGGGAGGTTGCATCTCTATTATAGCCTTGACCTTAGCTGGATCAACTTCAATGCCTTTCTTGGAGACTATGTATCCTAGGAGCTTTCCAGAAGTGACTCCAAAAGCACACTTTTTAGGATTTAGTCGAAGACTAAATTTTTCCATTCTATTGAGGATCATGCTCAAGTCTGTGAGATGTTCAATTCTAATCATGGATTTTGCCAAGGTATCATCCACATAATCCTCCATTGTTCTATGCATCATATCATGAAAAATAGATGTCATTGCTCTTTGATATGTAGCTCCAGCATTTTGGAGTCCGAATGGCATAACATTCCAACAGAAGGTTCCCCACGCACATGTGAAAGATATTTTCTCTTGATCTTTTGGAGCAATTTTGATTTGGTTGTATCCAGAAAAACCATCCATAAGGGAATACATTTCATAGCCCGCAGTCATGTGCACTATCATATCAATGTTAGGTAGTGGAAAGTCATCCTTAGGGCATGCTCTGTTCACGTCTCTAAAGTCCGTGCATACTCTGATTGAACCATCTGGTTTGGAAATAGGTACAATGTTGGAAATCCACTTAGCATAGTCTATGACATGGATGAATCCAGCTTTTAGGAGTTTTTCTAGTTCTACTTTGACTAAGAGTGCAACATGAGGATGCATCTTTCTCAATTTTTGTTTGATTGGTTTTACTCCGAGAGCAATGGATAGATGGTGCATAATGAGATTGGGATCCAATACTGGCATATCTGAATATTTCCATGCAAAGTTGATCTTTTTTTCTGATAAGAAGGTAGTGAAGTTCTGTTTCTCTTCATCTGATAGAGATTGTGCTACATGTACCAATTGTGGTTCCTCTGTTGTACCCAAATTGATGGATTGAGTTGGCTCAATCAGAACTGGAGATCTATCCTATAAATGACTCAGAAGGACATCAAATATCTCATCCTTAGGTGCCTCAGAGAGGTTTTCACCTTCAGATACATCTTTTCTTTTTACTTTTGTCAGTTCTGAGACTGCCACAAAGTGGTTTTCACCCTCAGAACTCTTTTTCTTTTTCTTTTTACTCTTGTTTTTCTGACTAAGATATTTGATGTCCGACTCGGTCATGCTGACGCTCAATTCACTGATGGAAGTACTCATAGGCTCAACTACATTGAGGTAGCAGGCAAGGGCATAGTCATTTGGGAAGGTGTACATACCATGGTTTGGGTTTGTGGAAGTTTGGTCGATAAGATCAGGGCGTTGGATAGTCAAAGCAGGAAAGGCTTGGGATATGGTGTTCACGGATGTGGATATGTCATCATTGTTCCTAACCTGATGCTCAAGTTCAAAGGTGATATTATAGCTCAAAATGTTCAATTCATGAATAGGCTCAACATCATCATGGGAGTCCTCTTCAGCCATAGGTGGATTAGACACGTTAAGTTCATTGTTTCGCTCTAGACCTACGTTGGGCTGAGATACATATTGGTGAATAACATCAATACATTTCTCTATTATAAGCTCATCTTCTTCTGGAATGGCACCCTATTCATAGTCATTTGACTCAGCTTCTAATTCAGGATCTCTAGGAAAGCTTAAAAAATGTGTGAAATCAGGATGAATACCCCAAGAAGGATTTCCCTCAGTCTCTGACTTGAATTCATATTCATGGGAATCAGTGTCAGAATAACTACCCCCTTCTTCTTGATCAGTGTGATTGCCTTCGAGATTAGCTGGTTCTTGTGGTGCAACCATCTCTTGTGCTACAGTAGGTTCTTGTGTTTCTACTACATTAATTCTTTTGATAGGATCATCTGTATCATCAAGAAGATCTTTGATCTCTTTAGGCAATTTTTCATAGGGGATAAACTCAGAGCTGTCTGAATCATCATCAGAGGGTTCTGTTTCTTCTCTCGTAAGAAGGGATTCTCCTGGTGCAATTTGTTCTATGACATGAGAACAACCACCTTTGAGATGATAGGGTTTCTTCATAAACCCTATGCCACCAGTATCTTTTTTGGCTCTACCAATATGTGAAATGGGTGTCACAAGACCCTTTCCCCTAATTCCTAGAGGTCCTTGACCGGAATATCCCATCTTGGCTATCAATTTGTTTCCTGGACCATATGAATTAGAAAGGATTGTAGGTGCTATAGATTCACTAGGTTGAACAATTTTGGATTCAGAATCATCTTTGTATAGCCATGCCAGCACAACTTCATCCTCTTCAAATTCTTGTTTGGATACTTGCTCTGCCACAAAATTTCTTTTGTATGCTTCCATAGGTTCCTTAGGTTCTGATTTAGATTGCTTCAAGGATTGTCCATATGACTTAGGTGAGATTGGGAGAGATGTCAGAGACAAGACTGGCTCTATAGTGTATTCTCCCATCCCATTTTCTTTGATATTGATCTCTTTAGTAATGTCATCCATCTTAGATGTGGAAGCAACATTTAGCTGCTTGATGGAAGATTCTCTATTATTGGGAACAAGCTTATCGGCACTTTCCTTCAATGTATTGCAAGTTGTACTCAGATCTGCTGGGATAGTAACTTCCACTCCTTCATAGGGAAATTTCAAGCATTGATGGTACGTAGAAGGAATAGCTTGCATTTCATGTATCCAGGGTCTCCCTAGGAGGATATTATAAGCCAATGGTAGATCAAGCACCTGACATGTGGTATCTTTGATGACCAGACCCACTCGGATGGGCAAGACAATGGTGCCTTTAGAAGCTCTTTCTTGTTCATCATAGGCTTTTATGGTGATCTTCTTTCGAGGATCAATAGCCATCTCTGAGAATCCCAACTGTGTGATTAAGTTGTAAGAACAAATGTTGAGGCCTGCTCCCCCATCTATCAACACACATTTGACTCGACGGTTCTAGATCAAGACTTCTATGTGCAAGGGCTGATTATGTGGGTGACTTAGGGAGTTGTCATCTTCCTCTGAAAAGGAGATATATTGCAGAGATGTTAGATGACCAACCATAGTCTGGAACCTGTCTAGATCTAGATCATCAGGAACATTAGAGCTGAGAAAAGCTTAGTCTAGGATATCTCTGTGAGCTGGAGATATTCGAAGTAACTCAAATATAGAGATTTTGGCATTGGTATGCTAGAGTTGTTGGATGATGCTGTAAGATGTAGGTCTGGTATCCTTTGGATTGGAAGATTTTGAGGCAACCTTCTATTTAGAAGCAAATGTGAGATTGAAAGGTATCTTAGGGACATTAGATGAACTGGGTGTTTGTCCTTTCAGATGAGTCTGAGCTTGTGATCTAGTAACTGCATTAGCTGAGGAATGATTTCTATCTCTTCGTACAATTGTGATGACATTGCAGCTCTCAGAGAGACATGGTTCAACCATATTGATGACAGTGTCATTTCTAGGGTAGGCATAGTTGACTTTTGCCCCCATGTTAGGCTGAGAAGTGGAAACTCCCTTGCCATGTTGTGGAAATGGTTCTGTAAATGCTATTTGATCATTATTGTTGGTAGGATTATCGATCATGATATCCCCTTGATCTATCAAGTCTTGAATGGTATGCCTCAAGTGGAAGCATCCATTAGTTTTGTGGCCTTTAGTCCAATGGAAAGCACAGAATTCATTATCTTTCCACCAATATGGTTTCGGATCCGGATCGGTTTTTTGGATTGGTGGTAAAGAGATCATGTTATCAGCTATCAGGGTTCTCAGGGCAGATTCCAAAGATTCTCCCAGGGGAGTAAACTTTCATTTATTATCCCATCATTTGAATGGCTTCTTTGGAGATGGTTCAACAGATTTTTCTCTGAAGCTTCAATGGCTTTGGTGGCAAGGGTGAGATTGTAGGCCGGTGCCTTTGATGGGGCATGGATAGTGTCAACAACACCATCAGAGATGATACCTTTGTTTCTATTCCAGCTCTTGTTTTTATCTTTTGAGCTAGATCCAGATTCAGACTTATCCTTTTGAAGTGTGATTTCTCCTTTCTTGACAAGTACTTTCTCAATCTTGATTGCATTATCCACCATTTTATCAAAAGATACATGATCTTGCATTTGTAATGGATAGTTGAGCTCTGGAATAAGGTTATTAATAAAGATTTCAAGTTTCTCCATTTCGAGAATTGGTCTAGCATATAGAGAAAGCTTCTTTCGCAACCTCTTAAGAAAATTTAGGAATGATTCCCCTAGATATTGATTGAGGTTACAGATATCGATCATGGTAATCAGATGTTGAATATTGTAGGAATATTGTTGATAAAACAATTTAATCAATTCCTCAAAAGTTTTGATCGTAGAAGGTAATCTTGAAAACCACTGAATGGATGCTCCTCCCAAGGATCTAGGAAAAAGATGCATCAGATAAGTCGGTTCATGCATGAATTCCATGGATTGCATACAGAACTCTCTGACATGATCTTGAGGATTAGAGTGTCCATCATATTTGTCATACTTTGGTATCTCCACTCTTTTTGGGAATGGAGGCATATACAAGTCTTTTTCAAAAGGGAAAGGACAAAGGGCCTCCTCGGAGAATTCCTTGGGTTCCTTCTCTTTCTCAATTTTATTCATTTTGACCTGCATAGCATGTAGTTGGTTCATTATGGCTGTCATCAGAGTTTCTTCCTCATGCATGATGATATCTTTGACATTGAAGTGAGGAGGAAGTTTAGCTCCTTCCTGGGCTAATTGCAAAAAGTATGCCTCTCTATCCATTTTCAAGAAATGCCTCATCATTCTTTTGAATTCATCATCATTCTGACACCGATGGATTTCAGAGGGTGTAGGGTCTTGGTTGGCATTATGTTGAGAATGGTGTCCCTGGGATCCTCCTCCTAGAGAACCATGGTTTGTCCCTACTTGAGACATGGTAGGAGTTTTTGGGCTCCCTGGAATAGATTGAGGAGGAGTTTGTTGATTACCTCTATGAGTTGATAGAGGAGGTATGTAACCAGTTTTCAATCGAAAGTTACCGAGACCATCGTCTTCGTAGATACCTAACTTGATGAGTTGTTCAAGAGTTGGACCCGGGGTATTGGTCAAAAGTAAGTGCTGAGATGTTTCTTCTGATTTCTTGTGTGAAGAAGCTCTGGTCTCCACCATTAAATTTGAATGAAACAGAAGAAAAGGATGAAGACAACTGAAGAACAATTTGATTCGAGAAAATTGGATGACACAACCTTGTCAAGATTATTATAGTTTTGAAGATATGATGAGATGTGGGTGAAGGAAACTGTGACCTGGATGTATGGGATAGATCACCCAAAAGATAGCGGACATGAATTCACAACACAGTCTATTTTTGAAGATTGATTGAAGATTGATAGTTATGACAAGGTTTTGACACAAGATAAAAAGGACTCAAATTGATCAAACAAAAGACTAGATCAGATTCAAAAGATCAAACTCAAAAAATGGTAGAATGCTCAATAGCTACTACTCTATTCCTGACACAATGATATTTTTGACAGATTCTGGAACTAGGCTGGAAACATTAGATATCTTGCAATTTGACAATTTCTGACAACTCTCTCAAATTTTTCCAAATGACACTCTGTAGACTCGTACGACACTGGGTAGTCTATGAAATGACAGTTGTTAAACTCATACGATAGTTGGGTAATACTGAAATGACACTTGACAAAACTCGTACGAATTTTGACTTCCTGAAATGACTTTTGACTCCAGAAAAGATTTTACGTCAATTTTTGCAAAATGTAAGGTCTTCAGTTTTGGATTGTTTGCAAATTGTATTGTCTAGATTTTGAAGGTTATACCAGATTTGATCATTTTTAATAGCCAAGTAGATAAATAAGCACATAGAACAGCAAGCAAGTGATTCCAAGCATGTCTGAAAACAATGAACAAGGGCAAAAACAACCTTGCGCATGAACAATCAAGTGACCAAATTGTGCTAATCCCTGAGAGTACTAATTGTGTATGTTCTAAAAAGTTTTGCAATAACACACATATACCTGAGAATGAAAAATTGGCCTCTCTAGGGTTTTTAGTAATGGTTTGACTCTGCAACTTTTATGATTCAAAGGGGTGAACTCCAATCCCTGCGCACTAGGGTTTTGACACAGTCCGAGAACTTAATCTTCAAGAGCTGCTAGGGAGATCTGACAACCCAACAATGAACCATACCCGTGGAGATTTCTTCCACAAGGACATTTATATAGCGGCTGTCACTACCATGGCAAAAATGACTATTACCGCTTGAGGTTCCATCAACATAGTTTTCCCTGTGAAGGGATTGTCCGCTACGGTTAACCCTCTCTAAAGATGACTCACAATAGTATACCACAAGGGGACTTGGCTCCAGATTCAAGGTTTTGACACCTCTTCACTTTTAACCCAAACAAAGTAAGCAGATTAATCCAACATGCTAAGACAAAGTTTTGTTCCACCAAGGTCTATGATATCAACTCCACGTGATCTATCAACCTCTCCGGGGAGAGAATGTATCAATCAATAAGAGAAGATGCACTAACCAATTTTGATTCACCAAAGCTCGTGATATCAACCCCACATGATCTATCAACCTCTCCGGAGAGAGAATGTGTCGATCAATAAGAGAAGACGCACTAACCAAGTTGAATGTGAAACGCACTAAGTATCCTCCCTACCTACAAGGATTCTATCGTCAAGAAATATTTTGCTAGGAATCCAATATCTCAAGAATCATGAATAGTGTTCATAGGGCCTAATTACTATGTGAGCACAGATATATTCCTGAAAGCAAATCTACCAAAAGCATCCAAAAAGTAGAAAGAGGAACACTTAACACTTAAAGCAAATATGAGATGAGTCCACAAGGTGGAACACTTAACACCTCACACAAGCTAAAACGAGTCCCCAACTTAGAAAACAAGTGAGTTCCTAAAAGCACAAAAGGGTTGCCAAGTGGAACACTTAACGCTTATGTCCTGTTGACCCCTCCCTTTTATGGTGCTGAGATTGCAACCACGGGGTGGAAATGAGGGACCGGCGGATTAGCGAGTCCAATAACCCAAGATAGCAATCAAGATCAATCACAAGTATCCTAAGACTACTTAATGAATCCTTAAGGGATCACAACCTAGTATCAAATTATGCAAGTGTGTAGAAATAGATCAAAAGCATGAAAAGATGCACACAAGCTTGACACGTGAGAGATTTATTTTAAGTCCAAATCGAAATGTTTTCAGAATAAGGAGAATACCTCATGATCCTTGCAACGCGCTTAGTAGATTTTACCTAATATTTAGCAATTTTTGTTGAGCTTTACCATGCAAGCAAGCTACGAACTCTCCAACAAGCCAACAAGCAAACAAGATATGCAAGGTATATTCAACTTATGAAAACCCTAGGGTTAGATCTAAAAATCAATTTTTAGGAGCAATAATAACTAAAAATTAATCAAAATAACAACTCATATCATGCATTGAATCATATGAAAAATAAGTGCATACCCATCACAAAATTTTAAGTTTTTTGCACTGCATTTGACCTAGTCAACAAGATCTAATTTTTTTGATATGATTTTGGCCACAAAAATAGAAATTCATAATACAGACCCCTACTAAAAAATAGAGAGCTTTCCAAAAATGCAAAATTTTTAGAAAAATCACTTCATTTGTGCCCTAGAGACCCATTTTATCAAAACAAACCAGTTTTTGTAAATTGACTATTTGAGCTATGATATCATGTCCAAATTTAAAACACAAAGAATGGACCCCCTGTAAAATTTAAATAGATTTCTGAAAATATAAATTTTTTTGAAAAATATGCTGATTTGCGTTAGATATTAATTTTTTCCATAATTTCAAGAAAAAATTATTAAAAATTAAAAACATCTCAAAAAATTTTAAATTTTTTATTGTAGCTTTGCTGACATGTCACAAATTTGCAAAAAAAAATTTAGACCAAAATTCCAAGCCTTTTGGGAGATAAAATTAAATCTTTGAAACTTTGGGGTTTTAGCTCCCCAAAAAAATCAAAACCAGCATGCAAAGGTGGGTTGCCCCATGGTGGGCACCAGAAATGTGTGTGTGAAAATTTTACCTAATCTGTAGACACAACACTCAGTAAAACATTAGAGGTTAGCTAAAATCAAAATCGTGCAAAATTGAAAGCTATCTAACCAAGCGATTTACTGCCTTCTAGTAGGTGCGAGATTAATGTTCTCAGATTATTATCGAGATCAGTGACCTAGACGACACCTAAATGAAAGATTTGAATGCAAAAGATGGATATGAAATTGAATGCAATTAATCTATATTTTTTATATTTTCTATGCAATAAGAATGAATGAAAAACTGATATGAAATTAATCTATATGAAAACTGATATGCTATGCTAATCTAACAATGATATGAAATATGAATACAAAAATAAGATTGATCTCACAAAGATGTTGATTCGCAAGAGCTTTGATTCTTCAATTCCAATTCTCCAGCGTGATTGTGCAAAATATGAGATGATTTGTGAAGAGCTGAAGCCTTTAATTTATAGAAATCCAGGGCTTTGGAGGTGCATGGATAAAATCCATAAATCACTCAAATTAACTCATCTTGATTTTTGAGTTATCTGATCATGAAAGATAGTTGATATGCAAAAACATGCAAAAATAGCTTTTTAACTCAAATTAGAGTTTAGATCAGCTTTTTGAGCTCCAAAAGGATGTTGAGTTCTAAAAAGTTAATAACTTGCATTGATTTTCTAATTTTGAGTTTAACTGGTCCTTGAATGTGCACATGGATAATTATGATTTAATAAATAAATAAAGTGATTTATTCTCAACTTAACTGATTTTTGAAAATAAATAATTAATTTATGGGTTAATTAACTATTTTATCAAACTTTTATTAAAAATTATATTATTAAATAATGACAACATGCTTAATTAATTAAATAAGAATTTAATCAATTAAAGATAGAAATTTTGATTTATTGTCAAAATTAAATAATACAATTAATAATAGATAGAATTAAATTTAATTACACAATTAAGTGGCAAATATTAAATCTAATTAATTAAATATGCAAAATATTTAATTAATCAAATTTTAGGATAAATGTGATTTATTGCCAAATAATTATAAAATTAAAGATAATTATGATGATTAGGAATATTACTAGGAATATTCCCTGATGTAGAATTTAAGATAATCAATTATGATTCGATGATGTTTAGATGTGCCTTAGATTAGGACTTTGAAGTCGATTTCATTCGAATTGTCGATGTAGGAGATTAATGAACTTATAGCCCATTTTTGGGGTATTACAGCTTCCACTTGAAGCATACCATTCAAGACTTGATAGATCAAGGGGACATCACGATCGATAATCCTACCAGCAATAATGATCACACAGCATTTACAGAACCATTTCCACAACATGGCAAGGGAGTTTCCACTTCTCAGCCTAACATGGGGGCAAAAGTCAACTATGCCTACCCTGGAAACAATGCTGTCATCAATATGGTTGAACCATATCTCTCTGAGAGCTGCAATGTCATCACAATTGTACGAAGAGATAGAAATCATTCCTTAGCTAATGCGGTTACCAGATCACAAGCTCAGGCTCATCTGAAAGGACAAACACCAAGTTCATCTAATGTCCCTAAGATACCTTTCAATCTCACATCTGCTTCTAAACAGAAGGTTGCCTCAAAATCTTCCAATCCAAAGGATACAAGACCTACATCTTACAGCATCATCCAACAACTCCAGCATACCAATGCCAAAATCTCTATGTTTGAGTTACTTCAAATATCTCTAGCTCATAGAGATATCCTAGACAAAGCTTTGCTCGGCTCTAATGTTCCTGATGATCTAGATCTAGACAGGTTCCAGACTATGGTTGGTCATCTAACATCTCTGCAATATATCTCCTTTTCAGAGGAAGATGACAACTCCCTAAGTCACCCACATAATCAGCCCTTGCACATAGAAGTCTTGATCCAGAACCGTCGAGTCAAATGTGTGTTGATAGATGGGGGCACAAGCCTCAACATTTGTTCTTACAGCATAATCACACAGTTGGGATTCTTAGAGATGGCTATTGATCCTCGAAAGAAGATCACCATAAAAGCCTATGATGAACAAGAAAGAGCTTCTAAAGGCACCATTGTCTTACCCATCTGAGTGGGTTCGGTCATCAAAGATACCACATGTTAGGTGCTTGATCTACCATTGGCTTACAATATCCTTCTAGGGAGACCCTGGATCCATGAAATGCAAGCCATCCCTTCTACTTACCATCAATGCTTGAAATTTCCCTATGAAGGGGTAGAAGTTACTATCCCAACAGATCTGAGTACAACTTGCAATACATTGAAGGAAAGTGTCGATAAGCTTGTACCTAATAATAGAGAATCTTCCATCAAGCAACAAAATGTGGCTTCCACATCCAAGATGGAAGACATTGCTAAAGAGATCAATATCAAAGAAAATGGGATGGGAGAATACACTATAGAGCCAGTCTTGTCTCTGACATCTCTCCCTATCTCGCCCAAGTCATATGGACAATCTTTGAAGCAATCTAAATCAGAACCTAAGGAACCTATGGAAGCATACAAAAGAAATTTTGTGGCGGAGCAAGTATCCAAACAAGAATTTCAAGAAGATGAAGTTGTGCTTGCATGGCTATACAAAGATGATTCTGAATCCAAAATTGTTCAACCTAGTGAATCTATAGCACCTACAATCCCTTCTAATTCATATGGTCCAGGAAAAAAATTGATAGCCAAGATGGGATATTCTGGTCAAGGACCTCTAGGAATCAGCAGAAAGGGTCTTGTGACACCCATTTCACATATTGGTAGAGCCAATAAAGATACTGGTGGCTTAGGGTTTAAGAAGAAACCCTATCATCTCAAAGGTGGTTGTTCTCATGTCATAGAACAAATTACACCAAGAGAACCCCTTCTTAAGAAAGAAGAAACAGAACCCTCTGATGATGATTCAGATAGCTCTGAGCTTATCCCCTATGAAAAATTGCCTAAAGAGATCAAAGATCTTCTTGATGATACAGATGATCCTATCAAAAGAATTAATGTAGTAGAAACACAAGAACCTACTGTAGCGCAAGAGATGGCCAATCTCAAAGGCAATCAAATTGATCAAGAAGAAGGGGGTAGTTATTCTGACACTGATTCCCATGAATATGAATTCAAGTCAGAGACTGAGGGTAATCCTTCTTGGGGTATTCATCCTAATTTCACACATTTTCTAAGATTTCCTAGAGATCCTGAATCAGAAGCTGAGTCAAATGACTATGAATGGGGTGCCATTCCAGAAGAAGATGAGCTTATAATAGAGAAACATATTGATGTTATTCACCAATATGTATCTCAACCCAACGTAGGTCTAGAGAAAAACAATGAACTTAACGTGTCTGATGCACCTATGGCTGAAGAGGACTCCCATGATGATGTTGAGCCTATTCACGAATTGAACATTTTGAGCTGTAATATCACCTTTGAACTTGAGCGTTGGGTTAGGACCAATGATGACATATCCCCATCTGTGAACACCATATCCCAAGCCTTTCCCGCTTTAACTATCCAACGCCCTGATCTTATTGACTGAACTTCGACAAACCCAAACCATGGTATCTACACCTTTCCAAGTGACTATGCCCTTGCTTGTTACCTCAATGTAGTTGAGCCTATGAGGACTTCCATCAGTGAACCGAGTGTCAGCATGACCGAGTCGAACATCAAATATCTTAGTCAGAAAAACAAGAGTAAAAAGAAAAAGAAAAAGAGTTCTGAGGGTGAAAACCACTTTGTGGCAGTCTCAGAACTGACAAAAGTAAAAATAAAAGACGTATCCAAAGGTGAAAACCTCTCTAAGGCACCTAAGGATGAGATATTTGATGTCCTTCTGAGTCATTTACAGGATAGATCTCCAGTTTTGATTGAGCCAACTCAATCCATCAATTTGGGTACAACAGAGGAACCACAATTGGTACATGTAGCACAATCTCTATCAGAAGAAGAGAAACAAAAATTCACTACATTCTTATCAGAAAAAAAGATCAATTTTGCATGGAAATATTCAGATATGCCAGGATTGGATCCCAATATCATTATGCACCATCTATCCATTGTTCCTAGAGTAAAACCAATCAAACAAAAACTGAGAAAGATGCATCCTCATGTTGCACTCTTAGTCAAAGTAGAACTAGAAAAACTCCTAAAAGCTGGATTCATCTGTGTCATAGACTATGCTGAGTGGATCTCTAACATTGTACCTATTTAAAAACCAGATGGTTCAATCAGAGTGTGCACAGACTTTAGAGATGTGAACAAAGCATGCCCTAAGGATGATTTTCCGCTGCTTAACATTGATATGATAGTGGACATGACTGCGGGCTATGAAATGTATTCCTTAATGGATGGATTTTCTGGGTACAACCAAATCAAAATTGCTCTAAAAGATCAAGAGAAAATAGCTTTCACATGTGCGTGGGGAACCTTCTGTTGGAATGTTATGCCATTCGGACTCAAAAATGCTGGAGCTACATATCAAAGAGTAATGACATCTATTTTTCATGATATGATGCATAAAACAATGGAGGATTACATGGATGATACCTTGGAAAAATCCATGATTAGAACTGAACATCTAATAGACTTGAGCATGATCCTAGATAGAATGGAACAGTTTAGTCTCCGACTAAATCCTAAGAAGTGTGCTTTTGGTGTCACTTCTGGAAAGCTCTTAGGATACATAGTTTCAAAGAAAGGCATTGAGGTCGATCCAGCTAAGGTGAAAGCTATCATAGAGATGCAACCTCCCAAGAATATCAGTCAAATGTGAACTTTGCAAGGGAGAGTACAGTCCATTAGAAGATTCATATCACAGTTAGCTGACATATCACAACCTTTCACAAAGACATTACATAAATGTGTGACCTTTGCATGGAATGAAGACTGTGCAAAGAATTTTGATCATATCAAGAATTATCTCTCGAATCCTCCTATCTTAATGCCTCCTATTCATGGGAAGCCATTAATATTATATGTCTCCGCAATAGATACATCACTGGGGGCATTGCTAGCACAACATGATGAGAACAAAAAGGAAAGAGCCATCTACTATATAAGCAGAACATTGGTGGCGTATGAAAAGAACTATTCTATGATTGAGAAAGCTTGTCTCACTGTGATCTTTGCATCATAGAAACTGAGACATTACATGTTAGCTCATACCACTCATTTGGTAGCTAAGATTGATCCACTAAAGTACCTACTAAGAAAAGCTACCCTCATAGGTAGACTAGCTAAATGGGTCATGCTCTTGAGTGAATTTGACATTGAATATGTTGAAAGAAAAGCTATCAAAGGATAGGTCATTGCTGATCAATTAGCTGAAGCACCACTGTTTGATGATACACCCATGCAAATGGAATTTTCCAATTCCTCTATCATGCACTTCTCTTCTAGAGAATGGCAGTTATTCTTTGATGGCTCCTACACACAAAATGGATCTAGAGCAGGCATATTGTTCATCACTCCTCAAGGATACTCGATACCCAAAGCATTCAGACTAAAGTTTCCTTGCACAAACAATATTGTTGAATATGAGGCACTTCTCAATGGTATGAAAATGGCAATACAGTGGAGAGTTACAGAGATGCACATCCATGGAGACTCACAATTGGTTATCCATCAAGTCAATGATGTGTACCAAACCAAAGATGAAAAGCTCATTCCTTACAAGAGAATGGTAGATGATTTAAAGAAATACTTCATCTCTATCACATTTGAGCAAATACCCAGAATGGAGAATAAGGCTACCGATGCAATGGTGACACTATCCACTCTCTTACAGCAGCCCGAACATGAGCTACACTATGAGTTCCTGGTGGAAGCCCTATCCTATCCTACATATGACTCCTCTGAAACCCGCATGATCTGCACTATTGTAGGTTATGATTCATCCTGCTACAAAAATCTATTCTCCTATCTCCATGACCAAATCATCCCTGAGTCCTTTAACCTTTTTGAGAAATGAAACCTTATCCGATCCGCATCCTGATATGTCATCATTGGTAATGATCTGTACAAATGAGGTCTAGATGGTACACTGCTTAGATGTTTAGAATGGGAAGAGTCTCAACATGCATTAGAGGAAGTCCACGAGGGTATATGTGGGTCACACTCAAATGGTTTAACGCTAGCTCAAAAACTTATTAGGGCTGGGTACTATTGGCCTGAAATGGAGAAAGAGGCTATTAAATTTGCTAAAAATTGTCAACAGTGTCAAGTACATGGCAACTTGATTCATGCTCCAGGGAGAGATCTGATTCCCTTTACTACACAATGGCCTTTTCAACAATGGGCATTTGATCTCATAGGTGCTATCCATCTGCACTCTTCTAATGGACATACCCATATAATCATAGCCACAGATTATTTTACAAAATGGGTAGAAGCAGTTCCTCTAACACAAGCAACGGGGAAACAGATCTCTATGTTCATCCTGAACTACATCATTTGCAGATATGAGATCCCTCACTCTATAATCACAGATAACGGGGGATAATTCAAAAACAAGGATCTAGATGACTTATGTGCTAAATTCAAGATTACACAACATTGGTCTTCTATTTACTATCCTCAAGGGAATGGACAAGCTAAGGCTTCAAACAAAAATCTCCTGAAGATCTTGCACAGAACAGTGAATAAAATAGGAAGAGACTGGCATCTCATGATCAATCCAGCTCTCTAGGCATACAGAACTAGTATCAGAATGCCTACAGGGGCTACACCTTTCGCTTTAGTTTATGGGTCTGAAGTGGTACTACCTATTGAGGTTGAAATCCCATCACTTAGAATCAGAATGCATGGACTTGTCACTGATGAAGACTACAGAGTGTCTAGGTTACAAGAACTGGAATTACTAGATGAGCGCAAGCAAGCAGCATATGATCATCTCAGAGTG
This sequence comes from Chamaecyparis obtusa, assembly GCA_027943335.1. Taxonomy (NCBI): domain Eukaryota; kingdom Viridiplantae; phylum Streptophyta; class Pinopsida; order Cupressales; family Cupressaceae; genus Chamaecyparis; species Chamaecyparis obtusa. Next base: position 483,748 of record BSBK01002152.1, on the reverse strand, counting down.
TATCAGAAAAGAATGTCTAGAGGCTACAACAAGAAAGTTCGACACAGAGAATTTCAGGTTGGTGATCTAGTCTTGAGAGAAAATCCTAAAAATCAATCACATCGAGAATGCAAGGGGAAGTTCGAACCTAATTGGTTGGGTCCCTTTGTTATCACTACTACTTTTGGCTCTGGTGCCTATCAACTCTCAATAATTGAAGGAGAACAGCTCTAAGAACCAATCAACGTTCTCCATCTGAAGAAATTCTACGCCTAAGGCATTCAGTCTATGGTAAAATGTCTTGAAAAAATCTTAAAAATTGGAAAAAGTCCTGAAAAAAATGATCTTGGTGAAAACTTAGCAATAGGCACCTTGATGATTCACAAAAAAAAATAAAAAAATATCAAAAGTACAAAAAAATTGAAAAATGAAAAATACAAAAAAAAAAAAAAAAAAAAAAAGTGCCTTGGTGAAAACTTGGAAATAGGCGCCTTAGTAGCAAAAATAGAATCTCTACCAAGATGGTGAAAACCCGGCAAACGGGCGCCACTTGTTCCAAATGCTCCATCTATCAGCACAATCTTGGTTTTTCCTAGCTTTCAGTCTTGCTTTAGTTGTACATATCTCCCAGTTTGTTTCTACATTTCCTGGTTTCAATAAGTCGGTCTGTACACCAATCAGCTCAAGCGTCTGTATCCTATCAATGTTCAAATTTGGGGGCAATCAATGTCATATCCTATGGTCTCCCATGTATCTTAGACGTATCCTATCTAGTCAGAGTCCTTTGAAGCTTCATTTGAGTCAGTCAAGTCTGTCTTGTCTCCAGAAAGGATTTTGCATCTACAACAACGCAATCAAACATCAAAACTCAACTGAAAACAATCTATGCTTTTTACATGCTTTTATCTCCTTGTATGCTTACTGATTCGCATTGAGATTTTTTCATATTGTGTCCCTTCGAGCTCTTCGATGATGTCCTTTACAGGATTTAGAGAGTGATGACTGGGGGCATAATCTTTTCTTTGTTTTCTGCTCGTATGTGAAAATCTAACAACTTTGGAAATTTCAGATTGAAATGGTGTCCGACTATAAGAGCCTTTATCTCGAATTGGATGGCCATGCGTACCTCGACCATTGATACCCAGACAATTCAAGGAAGTTTGATCTAACTATTATCTTTTTGAGTAAGTTCTTTCTCCTACTGTGGAACGCGATCTTACCTAAGGATGTGAACGATAAAGGGTCACTACGGGTAATTCACATTGGATTTAGAATGATCTCTTAGCTGTTTGATGTGTTTGTCATGCAAGGCATATTCAGGTCATCACGACATTTATATTTTGATGCTTATACAAAATTGCTATATCAAAATGGACATGATATTCAGGTCATCTTGGCGTTTGTGCCTTGGTGCTTATATCTAATCTGACATTCTGAAAACAAAATCAATATTCATATGTCCATGGTTGCCTAGCCAGTGGGTGTTGTATTGATTCTTGCGCATACAAATCGATATTCATATGTCTATGGTTTCATAACTAGTGGGCATTGTATTGATTTATCCAGTTACCTAAAAGTTCAATGATGATAACAAATCGACATATGATCAGTGACTAGGTCCTCGGTCTTAGGTTGCATTTCATTTTGCATGTTTGCATGATCTCACAATGATTAAACGAACTTCAATGCTTAAATGATTCTTCAAATCACATCTTCAAGTCTAACAAGAACTGAATCTCACACGAAGGCTCCTCCAATGAAATAGCAAGTAGAATCCTTTTTCAGGATCAAAATTCAAATCTGAGATCATTCATATTATTAATTGCTTACATAATCAACCTTCAATCATCACAGAAATCTAGTATTCAACTTAACTGATTAGCTTTCATCAAACTATCAAAATTTCAACTTGGTCAACCATGGTCAACTCATGGTCAAACCTAGTCAAATTTGGTCTTTTGGACCTCCAAACGATGCAAGATGCATTCTCGAACGTGTATAACCACTTTTCAAATCAATTAGCATGCTTCTGAACTATCAATGCTGACTTTTTCTTGTCAGATTTCAATTTTCATCCCGAAGGGGGCATGGTATTGCACATCATTCAAAGTCTATAAATCAAATTCTATCAATCAAATCTATCAATATCTTTCATCAGTGATCAAGACAAACAATCACGTCTAGTTACTGATTCATCAAAAGTCCTCATCGCTCGGGGAAAATCTATCATCACTTGGGGCATATCAGATTCATCAAGATCCATATCAATCTGGTATTCTCCTAATCTTGTAAACTGTATCAGTTTTTGCAACCATCAGATCATAGTGTTCTTTCCTTGGTTCTTCAACGACTGAAGGGTTTGCATGTGATACCTGCTAGTTCTGCTAAGACAATCGAGTCTAGAACGGGTCACTCACTTCTTTGCAATCCTAAGGTTTGGAATCAGGCATTTTGACACATTTTCACAATCATAGGTTCATTTTCTGTTATAGTGAACATTATCTTTGGTCATTTAGGACCTATTATCTTCATATCAAAATCAATATCAATCAGCTTCTATCTCATATCAATTATTAATTTCAAACATCAGTTTCATATCTTTATCAAACACAGACTATCTTTGAACCACTGCGCTTCGCACAGTAATTCAAAGAGGGGCAAAATGTAATACCCCAAAAATGGGCTATATGTTCATTAACCTCCTACATCGACAAATCGAACAAAATCGACATCGAAGTCCTAACCTAAGGCACATCTAAACATCATCAAATCATAATTGATTATCTTAAATTCTGCATCAGGGAATATTCCTAGTAATATTCCTAATCATCATAATTATCTTTAATTTTATAATTATTTGGCAATAAATCACATTTATCCTAAAGCTTGATTAATTGAATATTTTTATATTTAATTAATTAGATTTAATATGTTGCCACTTAATTGTGTAATTAAATTTAATTCTATCTATTATTAATTGTATTATTTAATTTTGACAATAAATCCAAATATCCTATGAATAATTGATTAAATTTTTATTTAATTAATTAAAGCAAGTTGTCATTATTTAATAATATAGTTTTTAATAAAAATTTGATTAAATAATTGATTAACCCATAAATCAATTGTTTTATTTTAAAAAGCAGTTAAGTTGGAAATAAATCACTTTATTATTAAATTAATTCATAAATAAAACATGCACAATCATAAAAGCAGATAACTATCAATTATCAATTAAAGCTAAACTCTATTTTGAGTTAAAACTTAGCTTTTGCATGTTTTTGTGAGTTAATTATCCTTTATTTAAAAATAACTCAAAAATCAACCTGAGTTATTTGAGTGATTTATGGCTTTTTTTCATGCACCTCCAAAGCCTTGGATTTCTATAAAAACAATGCTCGGCTCTTCATAATTCATCTCTCAATCATCTCTCAATCATCTCGCTAATTGCAAACTTACTCTACAGGAATCATAGCATATCAGATTTGGAGAATTTGCACAATTAGAGCTTGAAAGAATCAACTTGCGAATTCAAAGCTTTGTGAGATCAATTTCAATTGCATAGTTTTTATATCTTAGCATAGAATTTCATAGTTTTCATATCATTGTTAGAATCTTCATTGTTAGATCATTTAGCATTCATTTCATATCAGTTTTCAATAGCATTCATAGATTCATATCAGTTTTTATCATTCTTATTGCATAGAAAATATCAAAAATATAGATTAATTGCATTCAATTTCATATCCATCTTTTGCATTCAAATCCTTCATTTAGGTGTCGTCTAGGTCACTGATCTTGATTACTATTTGAGAACATCAATCTCGCACCTATTAGAAGGCAGCAAATCGCTTGGTTACATAGTTTTCAATTTTGCACAATTTCAATTTTTGCTAACCTCTAATGTTTTACTGAGTGTTGTGTCTACAGATCAGGTACAGTTTTCACACACATAGAAGTATTAAGAACAAGAGTTGTAGATGAAGGCAGGATTGATCAAATAGGAAAGTTTTATGATAAATATCATGATATAGATAAATCAGAGATCCATAATATGACAATCAAACATATGATTAAGTTCAAGAAGACTGTATTGGAACTTAAGACAGTTGCTCTTGACCAAGTATGGAATATACTTGATTCTTTGAAGAGACAATCCATTGAAGAAGACTTCGGAATAAGGGAAAAGACACTAGATGATAACCTCCCAGTGTGTTCAGTTGAAGGGAAAAATTTGTTGGATTTGGTGAAGCCTCACCTAAGAACCAAGTTGAGAACTTTGCAAATTGTGAATAATGACTATGAGTTGGTTTCCAAGGAGACTGAAAAATAATTTGAGAAGGTATTCTTGGATAGACACATGTATCCATCTTTTGCACATGCAGCCCAAGTTCCCTCTGAGAAAGAAAAAGTAGCTGAGATTCCAAATGCACCAATGATAGGTCGACAGGATTCCATGCCTATGCCTAAAGCTAAGGAGGACACTATAATGATTGACAATGTAGAAATATCCATGGCAACATTAGATAAGGATCTAGACAAGTTTGAGGAAGCATTTGTAAGCACTGAGGAAGTAAAGATTCTATGCGTTGATGAATCTCCTAAGCAGCAAGAAGAAGTGTAGATTGAAGACATAACTGGACAAGAAGAAGAGGAATAGAAGGAAGATGAACATGCAGAAAAGCCCTCTATTGGAATTCTAGTAAAGGTAAAGAATGAAATCATGGACAGAACACTCATCACTCCCAAGCCCTCAATTTCATTGTTGTCAAGTTTGATCCCTGCCACAACAAGTTTAGACTCATGGGGAGAAAAGGACCTGATAAAAATAAGTGTGTTAGCAATGGATAAAGAAAAGGAGAAACACGTAATGAGGAATCCATTATTTGTTGAATCAGTAAGTATATTGAATAGTCTACTACCTAAGGACAAGAAAGTGTTGGAATACAAACACCACTGAGAGGGGGGGGGGGGGTGAATCAGTGGTTACTTAAAGCTTGTTCTTTTCAACTTTATAATTATAACATAAAGTTATAAAAATGAACAAGATATAAAAGAATAACAAGGTACACAATATTTATAGTGGAAAACCCCTTAGGGTAAAAACCACTTTGAATCTGAATCTTTATTAGCCTCTTGGGCAAATCTTTTAGAGCTACAACTCTAGGAAGCACCAACACCCTGTTTTAGAAACACCGATTTCACGGAACACCAATCCCTTACACCTGAAGCACCAACTTCAAGAATCAAAGAAGCACAAACTTCCAAAATGAATAAATGAGATACAAAATTAGAGGATCATCTTTGTTACAATACAAATCATGAAACAAGATTTCAACTCCAAGTTGAAAACATTAAGCAGGATTCACTTCTATTCTTATCTTTCACACTGATTCTTTTACATCACCAAATTATACCAAATTATACAAGCCTTCTCAATATGACTTTCTCATATCATGAAAAGTATAATAAGACTTAAATCAATACATCTTAATGTAATAGGATGAGTTTAATCAATGGTCTTCAAAATGCTATACTTCTTGAAAGATAAATAACATTTTTCCTTCAAAATATTAAAGATCCAAATCCATATTCATGTTTCATAAAAAATATGATTAAATATTGATGTAAACCATTAATATATCAGTGTATAAACCCTTCTCAACCTCTAATATACTTCTTTAATGAAAATCAAATCATAAATAGTAAAATAGAAACATAAAATATTACCCTCCTCTTTGCTGCTATAAAAACTTCCTACAATTTGCCTGATATACTTCACATTATGCACCACTCTTGAAACTTTTGAACAAATCACCTATTAGAACTTTTAGAGGAATGTATCCTCTATTTATAAATCAAATGAGTAAAAAATTTTAGAACTGTTAAATAACCCAAATAGTAATTAGACCAAAACCGGCCAAAAATGGTTATAGCTGCCTGCAACAATCTTGGTCAAAATTTCTTTTCTCTCTCCAAAAATGTGATCTTTCAAAACTAACTCAAACCCATTTCATTTTTTCCTGTTACCTTTCTGAAAAGGTATAATAGTTTGGGTCTTGTTTAACACTTAATATGTTCAAATTCATTTAGACCGAAACTGGGTAGTTATAAAATTGTAACTGATTTAACACTCATAATCAACATTAAGTGTTATATACTCAATACTTTATCAACCACCTCAATAATGATATAATAAATGTATTGGAACATTATAACATTATTTTAACCACCTTTGATCACTTTAATAAACTTCTATAAGATCATTAAATTTCCATCTTGTATACCACCATAACTGAGAGATCTGACATGTCTTATTGACATCAATGACAAAACCAAAGACCAAATTACCAAAGGTTCAATAGAAAGTATCAAGTGTACATTTAGTGGATGATGTTAGCACAATCTTGACATGCTTCAAAGAAAATTTATCAAGTCTTGAGGAATCAACATCCAAGATTGCAGAGGAGAAATATCTTAAGAAGAGGCTGAATGAATTGACATGTAACTTTTCACTTGACCTTAATTCTCTTAAGGTTGGTCAAGCTATGTTAAAGGAGATAGTATCTAAATGAAGGAAGATAATAGCTGATTGTATGAACAAAGACAAACTAACTACAGACCTTTCCAAGAAGATTCAGGAAGCAGAATCTATGATGGAAGCAGTAAGGAAAGTGGAAGACCCCTCCATAGATATTAATATGTGCAATAATGTCTACCAAGGAAAATTGGATTAAATTGAGAAGGCAAAGAAAGAAATGGATATGATAAGGGCTAGGCAAGCACAGTTAAGACATGCACTTGCACCCTCATTGGATGTGTTAAATCAGAATATCAAAGAGATAGATGCTACCATTGTAACATATGATCAAGGTCCATGTACAAAATTGGAGAAGATGGAGAATTTAACTTATGCATTATGCACCCATCTCCAGACAATAGATGTACTCAAGGCATTTTGGCAACAAGAGATCCAAAACCTTAAGATTGCATACCCGAATGTACTCACTGTGTAAGTACTTGAAGTTTCATTTTTTAGCACCTTTGTCATTAATGTCAAAGGGGGAGTAGAGAAATATGGAGTAGTCTATATACTATAAAAGGGAGTAGAGTATATAGAAGAAGGGAGATATAAGATAGAGTATATGATGTATAGAAAAGATAAGGATATATGTTAGAATTTTTTTTGTAAAGATGTAGTTTAACAACTTCACCATATTCCTTTGTTGCCATTAATGAAAAAGGGGGAGATTGTTGGCAAGTTGACTATACTAGTGTATATGATTGAGATTAGTATTGTCATTATGGCAACAAAGTCATATGGAATTTTGGTGTCAGCGCACTTACTCATAAAATTTAAATTTGGCTAAGTATGGAAGATAGGATAGTTAGTGAAGTACCCGATGAACAGAACATCAACTGACATGTGTATGACCAAGTTTTGGTATGCACCCTTAAAGATAATCTCTTTAGTATGTAATTATGATAAGTCTAAGAACGCATGATTAGATGAGTTAGTATGAAGAAGTTACAACGAGTTGAAGTGACACAGTCAGTGAGTGACATAATAGAATAGAGCATGCAACCGACAGATAGTATTTTGATTAGCGGTTATTATTTTGTTTTGTAAAGGAGATGTGCCCATTGTATTTATGTTGTAGACTTGTTAATATCATTCTATGTAAACACACTTGAGCCAATTCATTTTGAAGCATTGTATGTAATAGGTTATAGGCTGACTTAGTAAATAGTTTTGGTTGTGCCTATATATAAGACATGCACTTTTGTATTTGAGCATGAGATTGTTAGAAAAGATGAAATAGTAGAAGAAAAAGTATGCAAAGAGTAGTAAGAATTTTATAGAGCTTTAAAAGAGGTTAAAGCATCAGCGCACAAAAGTAACTGATCATACAAGAAGTGTCATAGCAATAATTCACCTTTGCAAATATTGTGAATATCTGATATCTAGGAGGTTGTAGCCTTCCTTATTGAGTAGTGAGCTCTGGTAGTGAGCCTTCCACCCCTAACACACTTTGTTACTTCAAGACTCCTAACAGGGTCTGACCCTTGAGAAGGTCATTGTACTAATGCATTGTAATGACTACTCCTAACAAGGCAAAGAAACATGAACAGGTTCATATTACACAAGTACAATTATTAGTGGGTATTAATTCCCACCGGGGTTTTTTGTTTGGCCAAGGTTTCCCCATAATCATATCTGGTGTTATGTGTTATGGTTGTTTACTTTACATGCTTTAATATTTAGTTCAACATTTAAGTTATTGAGTTAAGTTTCAAGTATCACAAATTAATATTATAGAACAGTGATTCACCCCCGCCTCTTAGTGTTCCCATTCCTAATAGAAAGACCTTCTTTTCACTCATCATCTTTATTATATGCCTTGTTATCTCATAAAAATTTGGTATAAAGGCCCATATGAAATTAACTTGCCCAAAATAATACTTCTCTCCACTCCTAGTGGATGGAAGCTAAGATGATGTATAGCCTTTACCCTATCAGGATCTATTTTAATTTCTTCTTTAGAGACAATGTGTCTGAGAAGTTTACCTTCAGTAACACAAAATGTGCACTTCTTTAGATTAAGGAAAATTCCATGATCCCTACAATGTTGCAAAACTATTTTCAAGTCTCGAAGATGGTTTTCCTTCTTTTTCTAAAAACTATGAGATCATCCAGATAAATTACAATGATTTTGTTGCACAGATCACCAAAAGACGTGTTCATGGCTTGTTGTAAAGTTGTTGCAACATTAATTAAACCAAACACAATGCGATTGTATGCAAATGTACCCCAAGAAGTGATGAACACAGTTTTATTTTTGTCTTCTTTTGCCACACTGATCTGATTACATCCAAAAAACCCATCTAACATAGACATCATTTGAGAACCAACTACCATTTGCAAAACATGCTCCATCATAGGCAAAGCATAATTGTCTTTCAGACTTCCTTGATTAAGATTACAAAAGTCTACACAAATCCTTATTTCTTTGTTTTTCTTTTAGACAAGTACTATGTTAGCAATCCATGTGGAATGATGAATGGGGTATATAATTCTGGCCTTTAACATCTTTTCAAATTCTTTGAAAATAGCTTCAGATACTTTTGGGTTATAATTTGTAAGTTTCTTCTAGAAGGGACTAACCTGTGGTTTTAGAGGAATGTGATGGAAAATTTTTCCATTTCTAAAGTCCTTCAATTCATCATAGTTCTATGCAAACACATCCTGGTAGTTCATGTTTATTTTCTATAAATTTCCCTTCTCATGATGGGACAAAGTTTTTCCTATGGAGATCATATTAGGAATAGTCCCAAGAGATAACTGAGCGGGGGTGGGGTGAATCAGTTATCTACAAGTTTCAATTCTTTATCCAATTAAGTATACTTAAACATAAAGCATAAACATAATGAAAGAACACTTGAACACAACACCAATATTTTGGTTATGGGGACACCCAAATAGGTAAAAACCCCAGTGGGACTTGATACCCATTAATATTTTGTAATAGTGTATAATGATCCTTGCTAGAAGATCCTTTACCCTGTTAGGAGTAGCTTTACAATATATTAAGTATAGTAGACCTGGTTAAGGGTCAAACCCTGTTAGGAGTCTTTTACAATTGTCCCTGTTAGGGGAGAGGACGCACTATCTAAGAGCTCACTGCTCAAATAGGTGAAGGCTACAACCTTCTGAATAAAAGATATACACTATATCGAGATTTTGGTGAACTGCACTTTGACTTTCTATCTGGATTAATTCCAATGAATAGCACAAGTACTCTACTTGGTCACATAGACCTTCTTATGATAGTTCCACAACTTACACACTCTGCTATGCTTTTCTTAATCAACCATGAACCACACTTCAACAATCACAAATGACTGCCTATAAATATCTTTCCCTCAAATGATATAATCAAGTTAGCCTATTAGAACCACCTTGAAATCATAGTAGAGAAATCATAATAAACTCCAACAAACATTCTGTCAGCTCTACTATGCATGCAACTCATTCTGGGACCTATCTTAATAAAATAAATGTAGCCGCACGCTACACACTATCGGCTCTACCAAAACAACTGGAACTTTCTCTATAAGTTGAATTAACTTATGCACTCTTAACCGAACATTAATAATACTTCTCCAAGCTTAACTCCAAGGGTGCATATCTTTAAGATAGGTGCAACTCAAGAACCAATAAAATCTTTTTTGACTCTTCTAAACAAACACAAGAAACTGCTATTGGTGAATAGTGACTACATAAATTCTCTTGCATTCATCACCAAACTATGCATCCATGAACTTAACATCACTAACATGTATTCAACATAAATCCAAGGGTGCATGCCCATAGGATAATTGTATGAACAACCATACACAAAACATTGTCTGTTACTCTATTAGGAACGCTGCTGACACCAACTACAATATAATTGTCTATGCTAATAGTTAACCTCTATGCCCATGATATCTTGCTGATATCATGTCCATGCTACATATACTGAAAGCTTATTGTATAAGACTTCCACACATGCTACTTTTCATATTTTGTCATCAATGACAAACATACAGTCACTACTGGCCTGCTGAAAAATCTCCAACAATCTCCCCCTTTGGCATTGATGGCAACATATGGAATGAAAAACCACCACCAACCCAAATGAATATTTCTTTTATAACATTCTCCATTTCCTCAATTGTACTATTTTCATAATTGAATGTTGCTCCCCCTTATTATATTACTCCTCTTCTATTTTTTATGACTCTATATATACTCCCCCTTTGACATCAATGGCAAAGGGTGCCATTCATTGTAAGCACCCGTACTACTCCTAAGGTAGAGTAGTCAATCTTCCACTAGTCCCAAAGGATTGATGCCTTTCCTTCTTTCTCTAGGCAGAAATAGGGAAGGGAATGACTCCCAACTTCTCCCTGAGATATTCAAAAGTATCCTTAGGCAAGGGCTTTGTTAATATATCTGCCAACTATTCTTTAGTACTCACATAGTCCAACTTGACTTCTTTCTCTGCCACTTTCTCTCTTAGGAAGTGATACTTGATCTCAATGTGCTTTGTCTTTGCATGCATCACAGGGTTCTTTGACATATTAATAGTGCTAGTGTTATCATAGTGAACAACAATAGGATAATCAATTTAAATTCTAAAATCTTTTATCATCTGCTTAATCTAAACAATTGTAGAACAATTCAAGGCTGCTACAACATACTTTGCTTTTGTTCTTGACTGAGAAATAGAATTTTGTTTCTTTCTTGTCCAAGTGACAAGTCTATCACCAAGAAACACTGCTCCACCTGAACTACTCTTTCTGTCATCAACACATCTTGCCCAATCTGCATCAGTGTACACATGAAGTTTAACATTTTCTAAATTAGGATACCATAGACCATAATCTATAGTTCCCTACAAGTATCTGAATATTGTCTTTACTGCCATGAGGTGACTTTGTTTAGGCTCTGCTGCAAATCTTCCAACTATGCCAACTGCATTGGAAATATCAGGTCTAGTCTGAGTAAGATATATGAGTTTACCAATCATAGACTTATACAATGTTATATCTACTACTAGTGAGTCATCTTCTTTTGTAAGCTTGCATCTAGTGATCATAGGAGTTCCTACTGGCTTGCAATAATCCATCTTGAATTTCTTCAGTATCTCTTTCACATACTTTGATTGATTAATGAAAATTCCTTTTTTTGTCTGCTGCACATTTAGTCCCAAAAAGTACTTGATAGGACCAATCATACTCATCTCAAACTCATTCTGCATTTCTTTGGAAAATTCAGCACTAAGTTTGTCATTACCTCCAAAGATAATGTCATCAAAAAATATATCTACAAGAAGCAAACCTTCATATGTCTCTCTAATGAATAGATTACAATCTACTACTCCTTTCTTGAATCCAATCTTTGTTAAGTATCCATCTAGTCTCTCATACCATGCTCTAGGGGCTTGCTTAAGTCCATAGAGGGCTTTCTTCAATCTGCATACCATATCAGGTCTGTTTGATAAAGTGAATCCTTCAGGCTTCTCAATGTATACTTCTTCTTTCAAGTCTCCATTCAAGAATGCTGATTTGACATCCATCTGATAAAATTTGAAGCTTTTAACTGTAGCATAAGCTAAAAACACCTTAATAGCTTCTAATCTACTCACAGGTGCAGATGTGTCTGAATAATCAATGCCTTCTCTTTGCACATATCCTTTACATACTAATATTTCTTTGTTTCTTACTACTGTACCATCTTCATTCATCTTATTTATGAATATCCACTTTGTTCTAATCATATTTTTATCACTAGGTCTAGGGACTAGTTCCCAAGTGTCATTCTTAACAATCTGATCAAGTTCTTCTTTCATAGCATCATGCCAATCTAAATTATTACATGCATCTTCAACACTTAAAGGTTCAATTTGAGATAGTAAACATACCACTTCATTGTTAACTGAGTTCTTTTCTTATGATCTTGTTAAGACTTTGCCGCTCTGATCTCCAATGATGTCTTCCTTGGAATGATTTCTTGATGTAAACTTTGGAACTTTGGGTGATGCTGACTCATCAGCCTTAGGAGTATTTTCTTCACTTGTCTTAGGGTCATTGAATAACACATCAATACTGTCAAACATTTCTTCAATAACTGTCTCACTTGTAGAGGGTCTAGGTTCTTCTTCAATCATGGGTGAGTAATCATGATATCTTTCTTGAATCATAAACTTTTCATCAATCTTTACATGATCACTTTCAATGATCTTTTTTAATCTTAAATTGAAACATCTATAAGCTTTACTTTTAGTAGAGTAACTAAGAAAAATACCTTCATCACTTCTTGCATCAAACTTACCTACTGCTTCATCCCTCTTGATGTAGCACCTGCTTCCAAAGATTTTGAAGTATTTCACTATGGGAACATTACCAAACCATAGCTCATAAGGTGTTTTGTATGTGCCTAGCCTTAATTGAATTCTATTGATGGTATAGACTATTGTATTAACTGAATCTCTCCAATAGGTGTGTGCAACTTTTCCTTCTATCATAATGGTGCACGCTGTATCCAGGATGATCCTATTCCTTCTCTCTACAATTCCATTCTACTGAGGTGTTCTAGGTTCACTTAACAATCTCTTTATGCCATGTTCTTCGTAGTACTCATAAAATCTATCAGAGGTGAATTCTCCTCCTCTATCCCATCTCAAGCATTTTATCTTTAATCCAGATTCATTCTCAACCTTAGCTTTGAATATTTTGAACTTATCAAGTGCTTTTGACTTATCTCTTAAGAATACAACCCACATCATCCTAGTATAATCATCAAAAAACAAAATGAAATACCTTTCACCATAGTATGATCTTGTTTGAGTGGGACCACATAGATCTGGATGGATCAGATCCAACTTGTTCTCTACTGAATTTTGCTTGCTCCTGAATGAATTTCTCACATGCTTTCCCATCACACATTCTCTGCATATAGTATCAACTAGTTTTTCTATGCTAGGTAGATCTCTTACTACCTTTACATTGCTTATCTTTACTATGTTATCAAAATTGATATGACATAGTCTTCTATGCCACAACTAACTATCATCAACTTTAGCAACAAAACAACTTGCTTCTGAATTGAGTTGAAAAATATTACCTCTTGTCTTGGTGCCTGATGCAATCATAACACCATCTTTGTTGTTAATGATGCATTTATCATCTTTGAACTCCAACTGATAGCCTTTACCAAGTAACTGTCCAACAGTGAGAAAGTTGTGTTTCAAACCCTCAACATAAAGAACATCATCAGTATTGTTCTTTCCATCCGAAGTGATGGCTCCTCTACCAACTATAGGTTTAGGAGTGTTGTCTCCAAATCTGACCATAGCTCCATTGTATTTTTCCAAATGAACAAATCTACCTTTAACATGTGTCATGTGATGTGAACAACCACTGTATATAATCCAGTCTATCCTTATGTCAGCTTGTGAAATCAATGCTACCTCTTGATTTACTTTCTCATCTTTAGGAACTGACTTACTATTCATCTTGTCTACAATAGCAATGAATCCAGTTTCTTCTTCACCTGATTCTTCATTTGAAACTCCATCTCCATCATAGTAGCATTCCTTAGAATACTTAGGCTTGTAATCCTTTTTGAACTTTTTAGCTCTAGTGGGACACTTAGATGCAAAGTGACCAATCTTATTACATGAAAAGCACATAATGTTGGACTACAACTGATTTGGAATGTGATTGAAGAATCTATGATTAAAGATCACTAGGAAGTTATTGATTAGATATGTAATATGATTAAATCAGTATTATGTTGTCATTGATGTCAACTAGTTTGACAACACTTATCTTGTAAGTTACTATACTGACACATCTAAAGAAAGGTGAAAAAGATGAAGAATAGAGAAATCTACATGAGGAAAGATGTACATGATAGATGAGGATAAGGAACACATTGAGTAACTTGTTGATGAGTCTATGACTTGATGATATTGACTTTATTATGTTGCATTCATCTATGATGAAGTATAGAGCTGAAAGACACAAAGAAGTGTTGTTAGTAAATGAAGCATTTCTTGTATACACTGATGGAGTGTAGTGTATACTGATCGTAGTATTAACCAAGAAGTGTTCACCGATGCATTTCTTTGTTAATCGAGTGGAACGGAATGAACCAAATGATTAGTTTAGCCGATAAGATTGATGAGCTGGCAAGAGTATAACATCGAGGTAACAGATAATGTTTGTTACACAGATTGACAACTGACAAAATTTAGGAAAGATCTTAAGGATGGGAATCAAATGTGTTATTGACACAAGTGTTGAGAAATTTTGAAGTGGAAAAATCTATGACTGTGGTTAAGTAGAAAAATCTGATGATGAAATAAAATGATTTACTCATCTATATAAGAGAACAAAATTTCTTTATGAAATGATGCCGGAAGAAGTAGAAACTATAGGAATATTGTGTGAACAAGGTTATCATGCATTCTGATCATACTAGTTAGTAAGAACCAAGTTGCAGAACAATTATCGAGCTACAAAGAGAAATTACTGACAGATAGTAAGTTGATAGAGTATTGAATCTGAAGTGAAATATTGATCAGAAGCATTTTTATGGACTGAATATTGATTTGTAATCTACAATTGAAGTTGTATTAAGGTAGGTCATTTAATGTTACATATTTAACCATTGTATATAGTCAAAATCTCTTAACCCAGTGGACTCTGAAAGTCTTATGATGCATCATTCATAGAATGAATATTTTTATCCTGTCAACCCCATAGTGAATGCTGGTTGGACAATAACTTCTAGTCTAAAATCCTCTAACAAGGTCACACCTGACAGTGTGTTTGTAAACCTTTAATAGCATTGGGTCTTAACTGACCTCACCTCAGAAGAGTGAACAATTTTGGGTTGCCGGTCCTAGGTGGTTTTTCCCTTTACAAGGTTTCCACGTTAAATCTCATGTTATGTGTTGATTGTGATATCTATTTTTTATCATTCTTTACATGTTACATGTTAGATTTGATTAGTAAATGTTATGGTATTAGACTGGTAATTGATAAAAGCATAAATAGTGAGAGTTATTATTGTTTACCGATGAGCAAAAATTAGAGAAGTTGTTTTGAATAATACATTTTGTTTTGGGACACTAGATAACTGATTCACCCCCTTCTCAGTTATTCTAACAATTGGTATCAGAGCTTTGGTTGCTTGGAATAGAGTTTTAAGGACTTAAGCATAAAGGTCTCAAGATGTATAAGAGGGAAGTACTAAAATTGAACAAAGAGAACTTCACAATATGGCAAAGCAAGATGAAGCTGCACATATCTGGAATTGGGAAATCTGCACTAGATCTAATGGAGAATGGCTACATACAACCGCCCACTGGTCCCTTAACTCTTGATCAATTGAAGGAAAAGCATGAACACAATGTTACTATGATGGAACTTGTTTCTACCTATACCGATGCTGAATTTAAAGATATTAAGACATGCATGACTACCAAAGCAATGTGGGATAAATTAAGACAAATATATAGTGGAGATCTGAATGTCAAAAGAGCCCGAGCTAAAAGTTTGAGAGGCAAATTTGATGATATGAGAATGAAAGAAGGTGAGAACATTGTCCAATATTCAAATAGACTCAAAGAGGTGGTACATGCTATTAGAGCATTTGATGGAGTAATTGATGATGAAACAGTGATAAGAAAGATTCTCAGAACTTTGCTACCAGTTTATGCAATCAGGATTTCTATAATTCATGAAACAAGAGCTACATCCAACCTTACTCTTGACACTCTAATTGGTAAACTTACAACTTTTGAATTAAAAAAATTTGATAACAGTGTTGTTCCTTTTGTTGAATCCACTTTCATGTCTTCTTTGAAGATTGGAAAGTCTAGCAGGAATAGTAAGAATTGTGATAGTGATGACAATACCGATGATGAACTTGATGAGCTTGAAGCTCTTATGGCAAGAAGATTTCCCAAAGGAAAAGGAAAGTATAGAGGTAAGCTACCTTTGGCATGCTTTAATTGTAAAGAAGTCAATCACATCGCTACTAGATGTCCTTAGAAGAAAGATGATGATAGATCCAAAGACCGATCTGAAGGAAGCTATGGGAGAAGAGTCAATAGAGGCTACCGACACAATAACAAAGACAACCAAGATGAAAAAGGAAAAAAGCTATGTTACATAGCCGAAGATATTGAAACTAAATCTGATTCTAATGATGACATAGAAGTCATATTTGTTGCTATGAAAGATGACTCAGAGGAGGAAGAGAAACATGAAGAGACAACATTGATCTCTAAAGTAAGCAAAAATGATACATGGATCATAGACAGTGGCTGTACACATCATATGACTGGTGATGTAGAGAAGTTTGATCATCTTGTTGAATATAATGGAGGATCTATGAGAATGGGAAATGATGCACCTTATATGGTAAGAGGTAAAGGATCACTGATGATCAATGACATATTACAATGTGAAAATGCATACTAGGTAGATGGACTCAACTATAATCTGTTAAGTGTGGCTCAACTGAACAATTCAGGCCACTGACTGGCTTTTGAGAGCAAAAAGGTGAAGATCTATGATGATGGAGGAAGACTTGTTGGAACTGGTACACAATCCAAAGGTAATCTATTCTATCTTGATATGGATCAGTCTTCTTGTTTGTTAATAAAGGATGAAGATGCTTGGTTGTGGCATAGAAGGTTATGCCATGTGAAGTTTGACAACATGATCAAGATTAGTAGAAAGAAAAGAGTTAGAGGATTTCCTAACTTGAGAAAACCTGATCATGCCATGTGCCATGAATGTCAGAAAGGTAAGATGACTAAGTCTAGTTTTAAAAGAAAAGACTATTCAATAAAGAAGATACTTGAGTTGGTTCATATCGATCTATGTGGTCCTATGAGAACTCAGAGTTGTTTTGGTGATAGATATTTTATTCTTTTTATTGATGACTATACTAGACCGATGACTGTTATGTTCCTGAAAGAGAAAATTGAAGCTTTCAAAATGTTTAAGTGGTATAAAGCTAAGGTAGAGAAAGAAACTACAAAGGAAATAAAATGCTTAAGATCTGATAGAGGAGGTGAATTTATCTCTGATGGATTTACTAATTTTTGTAATGAGCATGGAATCAAAAGATAGGTATCTGCACCAAGGACACCTTAGCAAAATGGCATTGTTGAAAGGAGGAACATGTCTATAATTGACTATGCTAGAACATTGATGATACAAAAGAATGTTGCTCAGACATATTGGAGGGAAGCTATCAGTACAGCTGTGTATGTTCTTAACCGAGTACAACTGAAGGACTCCAACCAAACACCTTATGAACTATGGTTTGGACACAAACCTACTATAAGTTATTTCAGAATTTTTGGAAGTAAATGCTTTATTTTGAAAGATGAAAGAAATAGAAAATTTGATTCTAAAGGAGATGAAGGGATATTTCTGGGATATTCCAGTACAAGTAAAGCATATAAATGTTTGAATAAGGTTACAAATAAGATAGTTGAAAGTACTAATGTTTGTGTTGATGAGTTTGATGATAAGAACACAAAGGAAAGTACAAAGGAACTAGAAGACTATGGTAGATTCACTTACATTGAACATCTAGAGTATCTAATGATGTCACAAACTATAACAACCAATCAACAGGGAAACAATACAGGACAATAGGCAACACAAACTAAGGAACAAGATGGAGCTACCGAGCAAGGAAATGACCCTGAGCAGGATGAGAAAGAAAGGACAAATGAAGTTTTGGCTAGTTTTGTCAAAAGACATCATCCTGAAACACAAATCATTGGAGACAAACATGCTAGAATGCAAACTAGAAGCAAAATAAGACAAGTTACATGTCTAATTTGTGAATTTGAACCTGAAACTGTGAAAGTTGCATTAGAGAATGAAGAATGGGTTAATGCAATGAAGGAAGAAATAGAGAAAATAAAGAAGAAAAAAACTTGGTCCTTAGTACCCAGACCAAAAGATAAGAATGTTATCGGTACTAAGTGGATATACAGGAATAAATTGAATGAAAATGGTGAAGTCACAAGAAATAAAGCTAGATTGGTATGCAAGGGATATGCATAAGAAGAAGGCATTGACTATGGTGAAACATTTGCACCTATTGCTAGATTAGGAGTTAGAAGCCTACTTGCATATGTTGCACACAAGAAATTCAAAGTCTATCAAATGGATGTGAAGTCAGCATTTTAAAATGGTATACTTGAAGAAGAGGTCTACATTAAACAACCTGAAGGATTTGTTGATCTTGACAATAAAGACATGGTATGTAGATTACATAAAGCTTTATATGGTTTGAAGCAAGCACCAAGAGCATGGTATGAAAGACTGCATACTTACTTGTTAATTATTGGATTTGTTAGAACAAGTGAAAATAGCAATTTGTATGTGAAAGGTGATACTGATGATACTATTATCATTGCTGAAATATTTGTTGATGACATTATTTTTGGAGGCTCAGATCTTGTCTGTAAGGCATTTTCTAATGAAATGAAAAAGGAATTTGAAATGTCTATGTTCAGAGAGATTAAGTTCTTTCTTGGACTACAAGTGATTCAGCAAAGTGATGGAATATTCATCACACAATCTAAATACATAAAGGAAGTACTGAAGACATTTGGCATTGAAGATGCTAAACCTGTGGGAACATCGATGGCTATTGGATGAAAATTAACAAAGGAGGATGAAACTATAGAGGTAAACCAAACACTTTACCGATCCATGATTGGTAAATTAATGTACGTAGTTCACAGTAGACCAGATATAGCACATGTTGTGGGTATTGTTGCAAGATTTTTTGCTAATCCTAGAGAATCACACATGATAGCTACAAAAAGGATCTTAAGATACTTGAAGAAAATAGAGAATTATGGATTATGGTATCCTAAGGAAGGGAAGTTTGAACTAAAAGTTTACACGGATGCTGATTGGGCTGGAAATGTGGATGATAGAACAAGCACCACCAAAGCAACATTTTTCTTTGGTGAAAGACTTGTAACATGGACAAGTAAAAAGTAGGCTTGTATTTCTCAGTCTACAACTAAAGCAAAATATGTTGCTGCTGCTACTAACTGTTCAAACATTGCATATATCAAACAAGTGTTGGAATGAATGAATGAGGTAATCACTGACCCGGTGATTATATATTGTGACAACACTAGTGCTATTAATATTTCAAAGAATCTTGTGATGCACTCTAAGACAAAGCATATATCTATTAAGTGTCATTACTTAAGAGAACAAGTGCAAGAGAAGCAAGTGAAGTTAGAATTTGTCACATCTAAAGAACAACTTGCAGATATTTTTACAAAGCCTCTACCGAAGGACACATTTGAATACTTGAGGACTAGACTTGGGGTCCGTCCCCTGTCTATCGATCACAAATGTGATCTGGTTGTTTCATAAACCTAATTATATCATAAGATCATTCATGTTGATGCAGTATAGTTCACACTTTGAATCATGTTCAAGGTTGTGATTAAGTTTGAGAACTTGAACCGATTGGAATATTAGTATTCAGAGATATAGAGGAAGACAAAATTGTTTGTTTATTTGTTTCTTTGGCATTGCTGTCAAAGGGAGATATAAATAATATGAAAAGGAACAAGAACCAACAAGAAATATCTAAGGGAGAGAAAATCTGAATGAGACAAAGTATTGAAGATCAGTTACAGGAACAAGAGAACTGAAAAGAAGATCACAACTATAGAATGGTAAAGCTATATTATTTAATGCTAGTTTAGTAACGTAGTGATTAAACATATTAAGTCTATTTGACTTACAACATTTTGTTCACAAAGTTGTAGAATATATGTTTGGTATGTGTATGGTACATTTCATATTACTTGAGTTGCCATCAATGCCAAAGGGAGAGATTGTTGGACTACAACTGATTTGGAATCTGATTGAAGAATCTGTGATTAAAGATCACTGAGGAGTTGCTGATTAGATATGTAATATGATTAAATTAGTATTATGTTTTCATTGACGTCAACTAGTTTGACAACACTTATCTTGTAAGTTACTATACCGAGACATCTGAAGAAAGGTGAAAAAGATGAAGAATAGAGAAATCTACATGAGGAAAGATGTACATGATAGATGAGGATAAGGAACACATTGAGTAACTTGTTGATGAGTCTATGACTTGATAATATTGACTTTATTATGTTGCATTCATCTATGATGAAGTATAGAGTTGAAAGACACAAAGCAGTGTTGTCGGTAAATGAAGCATTTCTTGTATACATCGATGGAGTGTAGTGTATACCGATCGCAGTATTAACTGAGCAGTGTTCATCGATGCATTTCTTTGTTAACTGAGCGAAACAGAATGAACTAAATGATTAGTTTAGCCAATAATATTGATGAGATGGCAAGAGTATAACATCGAGGTAATAGATAATGTTTTTTACACAGATCGATGGTTGATGAAATTCAGGAAAGATCTAAAGGATGGGAATCAAACGTGTTATTGACACAAGTGTCGAGAAAGTTTGAAGTGGAAAAATCTATGACTGTAGTTAAGCAGCAAAATCTGATGGTGGAAAACAAAATGATTTACTCATCTATATAAGAGAACAAAATTTCTTTAAGAAATGATGCCGAAAGAAGTAGAAACTACAGGAATATTGTGTGAACAAGGTTTTCACGCATTTTGATCACACTGGTTAGTAAGAACCGAGCTGCAGAACAATTACTGAGCTATAGAGAGCAATTACTGACGGACAGTAAGTTGATATAGTATTGAATCTGAAGTGAAATATTGATCAGAAGGATTTGTATGGACTGAATATTGATCTGTAATCTACAATTGAAGTTGTATTAAGGTAGGTCATTTACTGTTACATATTTAACCATTGTATACAGTCAAAATCTCTTAACCGAGTGGACTCTGAAAGTCTTATGATGTATCATTCATAGAATGAACATTGTTATCCTGTCAACCCCATAGTGAATGTTGGTTGGATGATAACTTCTAGTCTAAATTCCTCTAACAAGGTCACACCTGACAGTGTGTTTGTAAACCTTTAACATGGTTGGGTCTTAGACCTCACTTTAGAAGAGTGAACAATTTTGGGTTGTCAGTCCCAGGTGGTTTTTCCCTTTACATGGTTTCCACATTAAATCTCTTGTGTTATGTGTTGTTTGTGATATCTGTTTGTTATCATTCTTTACATGTTACATGTTAGGTTTGATCGGTAACTGTTATGGTATTAGACTGGTAATCGGTAAAAGCACAGACAGTGAGAGTTATTATTGTTTATTAACGAGTAGAAATTAGAGAAGTTGTTTTGAATTATACATTTTGTTTTGGGACACTGGATAACTAATTCACCCCCCTCTCAGTTATTCTAACACTTAAATGGTAATTGAACTTCATATTTTCCTTTTCCTTTCTTTTCTCTTTTGGCAACCATATCAATAAAATCATTTAGTGTTTTATCTTCATCATCATCATCAAAATTACTAGAGTTGTTTGTAGATTTCTTACCATGAACTGTTGCTTTGAAAGTTTTTTCATTTTTTGGTTCTGTCTTCAATCTTGAAATCTCAAAGGCTGAGATCTTTCTAATCAAGGTTTCTCTCTTGAAATTTGATGTAAGCTGTATGGTCTCATCAAGGATGTTGATCTTGCTTTTTTATTCTAGAGTAAGAGTAGTCATTACTTTATCCATAATATCCTCTTCTGATATCTCTCCACCATTGTTCCTGATTCCAGCAACTGCTTCATCAATCCTTTGATTGTAAGCTCTAATGTTTTCTTCAGGTAACATCTCTAATGCATTGTATCTTTTCTTCCATGTCTTTCTGTGTGCATCCTTTGCTTGTTTGTCTCCTTCAAATGTGTCTTCTAAGTGTTTCCAAATTTTATGGGTTGTATCTACCTTCTTTACTTCTAAAAATTCACCATCAGATAGGGCATTGATAAGGGCTTCTTTAGCAATAGCATTATAATGAAACAATTCCTTTTGTGCATCAGTAGCATCATCTTTTCCAAGGTCTTCTAAGGTAGGAATCTTGGCTGCTTTGATAGTTACATTAAAAACTTCAAAAGTAATGCACTGCAAATGGGTTACCATCTTGTTCTTCCGATCAATATAATTCTCTCCATCAAACTTAGGACTTTCTTTCCTGAAGTACACCATTTGATCAACCTCAAGCTGTTAAACTTTCTCTCTGAGGCACTTGGCTCTAATACCAATTGTTAGGAATAGTCCCAAGAGATAACTGAGAGGGGGGGTAGGGGGGGCATGAATCAGTTATCTACAAGTTTCAATTCTTTATCCAATTAAGTATACTTAAACATAAAGCATAAACACAATGAAAGAACACTTGAACACAACACCAATATTTTGGTACTGGGGAAACCCAAATAGGTAAAAACCTTGGTGGGACTTGATACCCACTAATATTCTGTACTAGTGTATAATGATCCTTGCTAGAAGATCCTTGACCCTGTTAGGAGTAGCTTTACAATATATTAAGTACAATAGACCTAGTTAAGGGTTAGACCCTATTAGGAGTCTTTTACAATTGTCCCTATTAGGGGAGAGGATGCACTATCTGAGAGCTCATTGCTCAAATGGGTGAAGGGTACAACCTTCTGAATAATAGATATACACTATATCTAGATTTTGGTGAACTGTGCTTTGACCTGCTATGTGGATCAGTTCCAATGAATAGCACAAGTACTCTACTTGGTCACATAGACCTTCTTCTGATGGTTCCACAACTCACACACTCTGCTCTGCTTTTCTTAATCAACCATGAACCATACTTCAGCAATCATAAATGACTACCTATAAATATCTTTCCCTCAAATGATATAATCAAGTCAGCCTGTTAGAACCACCTTGAAATCATATTAGAGAAATCATAATAAACTCCAACAAACATTCTGTCAGCTCTACTATGCATGCAACTCATTTTGGGACCTATCTTAATAAAATAAATGTAGCCACATGCTACACACTGTCGGCTCTACCAAAACAACTAGAACTTTCTTTGTAAGCTAAATTAACTTATGCACGCTTAACCGAACATCAATAATACTTCTCCAAGCTTAACTCCAATGGCACATATCTTTAAGATAGGCACAACTCAAGAACCAATAAAATCTTTGTCGACTCTTATAAACAAACATAGGAAACTGCTACTAGTGAATAGCGAAAGCATAAATTCTCTTGCATTCATCACCAGACTATGCATCCATGAACTTAACATCACTGACATGTCTTCAACATAAATCCAAGGGTGCATGCCCATAGGATAACTATACAGACAACCATACACAGAACATTGTCTGTTACTCAGTCAGGGACACTACTAACACCAACTGCAATATAACTGTTTGTGCTAATAGCTAACCTCTGTGCCCATGTCCTGCTGATATCATGTCCATGCTACATATACTGAAAGATTACTATATAAGACTTCCATGCATGCTACTTTACATATGTTTTCATCAATGAAAAACATACAGTCAGTACTGGCCTGCTAGCAAATCTCCAACAGATCCACCTTGTATTTCACTCACTTCCAATGTTTAGCTTATCATATTCCTTTGACATCTCTTATTGTGGATTCTTTTCTTTCATAAAATTGTCATCTCTTTTGGAAAAAAGGTGTTCTAAGGATACCATTCCTTTAGGAATTTTATTTCCTTTCAGCTACAAAACACCATCATCAGTTTCTACATTGGAGCATTCTTCTTTGCATTTATTGATAGAGCCTTCAAAGTATACATATGTGAATGCTTCAGTACATGCCAAAAATTCTTTAAGTTGTGCATCACTATCAAAAACTTTCCATTTCTCATCATTGTCTAGGACTGATGGACTATATATCATTTCTATATTATAAGCCTCATTTTTAAAGTCTGGGTGCAGTAATAACAAGGAGGCTGACACTGTAGTGAATCCGCCCTTGAATTCCTACTTCTAGGAATTTCCTGTATAGAGAACACTTCAAAGGATTCAATTTCATCTGATAATAAATTTTGGTAATGCTTTAAGTGTTCATTCTTTACAACATATAACCCTCTAACCTATTTAACAATCAGATCAATGTCCCCCTTTACAATAAGCATCTTGATGTCTGGGGATTTAGCCTCTCATTACCCAAGAAGCAGAGCTTCATATTTTGTAGTATTATTTGTATTCTTAAAATCCAATTTGTATAAAAAAAGGAGAAAAATCACCCTCTAGCAACTTTAGAGCAACACCTGCTCCTGAACCTGAGTTTGAACAACTACCATCAAACACCATAATCCATACCTAATCTTCCCTTCCTGGGTATCTCTCATTTCATCATGTTTCTCCTCATATAAGATGAGATAGTTTCCAAACTCACACTCATGGAACAAAATTTGAGCTTTGGGGTCATTTGAGGGAAATACAATATATTTGTTCTTCGGTTTAGGTTCTAATTTGATCTTCTTATTTCCCACATGAATGATAGCTTCTGACTAGTCCATCTTGATTTTGCCCCTCATGTCTCTGCAGAAAGTTCTACTTAGTAGCATCCCATAACTAGCAAGAATGTCCATGACTAAAATAGTCAGCTTTAGTCTTTTGTCAGGGCACATTGTAGGCACTGCTTGGGTATCCTTTACTTGTCCAATGAGGGGAACCTACTTCCCATCCATTGAATAAAACCTCTTGAATATGTTGGTGAGTGTTAAACCCAGAGCCTTGGCCACTGAAGATGACATTATGTTGTTAGAGGCCCCTAAATCTATAATAAAGTTGCTTAGTTTTTGACCATTTAAGAGGAGTGAAATGTAAAAGTGTTCAGGTTTCAAAACTTCAGTATCTTAATTACTTTGAGAAGCATGACAAACAAGGGAATTTTGTTTTTCAAAAGTAGATTGAGACATAAAGACAGGTGTTTCAAAAGAGGATGATGTGTTTTCTACTGTACATTCATGAATCAAGGGTTTTTGAGTTGAGTCTCCCTTAACATATTTGACCAATTTGTCTAATTCTCCAAGATTAAATAAATTTAAATACTAATTAGTAGATACTTGAATGGTCAAGGATTTGCAAAACTCAATTATATCAAAGGAAGATGAAGGGGGAAAAATAGAACTACTTGAACAACATTTCTCTACAAAATTTTAGCCTCTGGGGATTTGACACAAAAGGAAGAATCATTACTTACATTACCTTTATGATGAGCAGCCATTGGAGTTACACTTGGTGTGGGCTTAGGAATCTACTGATTCCTTTTGAGAATAGCACATGCATGATCTTCAAGAGTCACCAAAATATTACCACCTCTTTTTGAATCTGATTTGTACTCAAGATAAAAAGAACTGGAGTTGCCATGTATCTCTTGAATCCTTTCTTCCTCAGTGAACTCTCTAAGCACATTTTAGTATTCTCCATTTGGACATGTCTTATCATGTCTAGATATGAATCACTATCATGATCATTAGTAAGATGGAATGAACACATGAAACCTTTTCTCGGAGGGCCTTCAATTTGCAATCTTTCTGGAGCAGTAGATAGTTGTGGCATTTTCCCACAATTATGTTGATTTGGAAGCTTCCTACTAATGTCTTGGTAAGGTTTTGGATAGGGGCCACCAGGTTTAGGGAGTTTTTGCTTTAGAGAAATCATGTCATTAACTGATCTTTATACAACTAGATCAGTAGATGAAGTGGACACTTGAGCAGATGAGGCTTGTACATCTTTCTACCATTTTCCTGTTGTGATTAGATCATCTTCTAATTCTATGGCTAAAGTTTGAGCTACGCCCAAAGTAGTCAACCTACTCCTTCGTAAGTGAAAGCAAATGTCTGGAGGAATCAAGTTCACAAAGAAACATTGTTGATTTTCAAGAGTTGGGTGTTTAGTCGCAGGAATTTTATGTATGACCATGTTATAATTCGCTACATAATCTCACATTGACTCTTGTATTTCCTTCTTCATTTGAGTCAATTTTTTAATTAAGGAATTCTAATCTTCAACACTCTTGAAGTAATTCTTGAAGGCATCCTTCATATGCTACCAGTCCGTTATAGACCCAACAGGTAAATGGCTAAACCATTTTGTTGCTCCTTTTGTCAAAGTTTGTGCAAAAAGTCTGACTGTAACATCTTCATGTTGCACAACTAGGATTCTTGTGGCTACATTGAAGGAATTGAAATGTTCTTCTACTAAGACTTGGCCATCTCCAAAAAAAATTGGGAGGACCTCTTTAGTACCTTTAGGAAGATCGTGATGAGCATTAAGGGCAAGTGGACCAACTACGGTGCCCTAGGGTTGTGCCATAATGGATGCTAGAAATATTGTTAACAATGGGGGGGATTGAATCCCTGACAAAGCTAAGGCCTACCAAGATTGGGATGAAGAAGCAGAAGGGGTAGAGGTTTTGGATGGAGAAGGTGGTCTACTCTTTGCCTTACTCTTGGGGGGATAAGAAATAGAGAATTTAAGCCCTTTTAATTCTTCAAAGAAAGTATCAAAACTCCCCTCCCTTCTTTAGGACCTAGTATAGGGTTTTGAATCCAGTATTTTGGATTTATGGTCTTTGAACCACTCTATCTACTACAAAATATTCTTGTGCTATAGTAATTACCCTTAACCATTCACCAATTTATTCTTCTTCTTCTTCCAAGACTAGGAAAACTTGTCGATACTATTGACATCTTGTCTTGGTTTTCCAAGCCAGGGCATTAAGGTCTGCAATAATATACTCTTGCATGTCTAAGAAAAACAAATTAGGTTGTAGAATAGGAGGAATATCTTCTTGACCAGGTATTATAACGACAGGTAACACCATGACTTTTTAGCTATAAAGAAATTTTTCATATTGATCTATTCAAAGTTGACTCTCCCCAGGGGAGTCGCCAAAAATCTGTTGGTGAACAGATTTTGTTTTCTTTAATGAATTCAATACAACTCTCAATTAACCCTTATGAAAAAAAATCTCTCAACCAAACAGTTGGGTAAGTGTACTTCTCATCACTTCCCTCAAATTTTTTCTAAAGGTACAACTCCCTTCATTAGTTATTCAAGGAATAATCTAACTTAACAAATGTTGTGTCCTCTTTTAACCAAAAAGCTTATAAGGTTTCCCTACTCATTATTGGATGAGAGGCATTATAGCATTAATATTTCATAGGCTCTCTCAAAGAAAACCTCAAAGTCTATCCAATATTTAAAGACAAGAAATAACTGATATTAAATCAAAGTTCAACATCAATAACCTCCTAATTTACTTCTCACAAAAAAAGGCTGTGATCTTTAGAAAGAAAAGAAATTTTCAAATGACAAGAACTTGTGCTAACAGAAATAGCATACATATGCATTTCTATTGAACTAACATTCACAAATAAACATATGTCCAATGAATTTAAACACAAAGATTTAAAATCTGAAATCCAAAAATATCCTGTATAGATATATCCCATGCAACAAAGTCATAAAATGTATATATTTCCTTTTCTATCAGTTTCAAATTCTATATCATACCAAAAACTACTTTTTTTTCAAAACAAAATTTCCTGATCTTTTCTACTTCTATCCTTTCTTTTCCAAATCCCTTAGTATTATTTTCTATCTTAATTTATAAAAGTTTTTGTGAAAATTAGGAGAGGTCTCCCTGAAAACCTGGCCTTCCTAAAAATAGTTAATAAACCAAAATAAGCATTTAGAGGAAACATGTCCCAATTTCAGAAAAACATCAGACTAACATTTAAAAAATTAAAATAGCCCAATCACTTGATTATGGGTCATCATCACTACCTCTTGATCTCCATCTTTCTAGGCATCATGGGCTATCTGGAGCTCCTATATCATTGGTGCATTTGGATTCTTCAAAGCATGGATCTTAACTTTTGCAAATTCCTTTTCCCACCAGAACTTCAACATTTTCTCAGCATGCTTAGGAAGTTGATCATCACTTCTGTACAAAATGGACTCGACTCGAGCAATCTCTATGATATCATCAGTAATGATATCTTCTTTGGCTTTAATCATGTCCATATATGCTTTGAATACTTTTATTGCTTCATGTGCATCTAGTCCACATAAACCGAATTTCCAATCGCGAGTCAAGTTAACAAATTTTTTTATTATTAACTAGGTTCCCCTGTATATCCTGAAGCTCATATGTAGAATTTTTCATCTCAGCAATTAAAACTTTGAATATTGACACTCTCCACATTATACTTTTTCTCAGAATGAAGAATTGACATTCATCACCCACGAGCTTAAGGGAGTTCTCATTTAGGAATTTACCAGTCCCATATTTTTCTATCTTTGTGAACTTAGTTAACAAAGTCTCCCACCTGTGCTCCTCTTTTTCCCATAATAGATTTTGGTTCTAAATTTCATAGATAAGGATCTGCGTATCATCACATAGCTTTTTGGAAGCTTGAATATACTTTTCTCCACTTTTGGTTACTCCTTCAATCCAATTCTCAACAACATTTGCCATGGCTTTACCATGTTGTACTTGGCTCAATAATTTCTTATTTTTGGGAGAAGTTGGGTCAAAGTTTTCAGAAGCTTGTGCTAATGGAAGCGGGATGAAACAACCAAGAGTATCAATAAACTAGGCCAGGATCCTGATGTTCTTTTTTAACTCTTTCTTTTCCCTGCCATCCTTCTCAGAATGAGTGAGCATTTTATGTGCTGACTATTTGAAGTATTGATTATTTGCATCCTTGTCCATATTACCTAAGTCTACCCTGGTGATTTGAAAATCCTTCTTAGCCAGTTCTTTACCTTCATCTTTGGGTTTATATGAGACAATCTCTACCATCCACTTACTTGTCTTCCCATCTGTAGTGAGTCTGGTTGTTGTTTTGATCTTCTTTAGCTTAGGTGTTTTATCTGCATATTTGATGATCATGTCTTTTATCAGGATTGATACTGGAATTATGCTCTACATCTTGTTTATAGTGGTGGTTAGCCACTTTGGAGTGAAACTTGGGTTGGCTATTCCTCTAGTCTCCCTAGATGGTGTGACTGTAGAGAACACATTTGAATCCTCAGACTGGAATAAGTCAACATAAAAAATATGTGGGTCTATTTCCTTTTCTTTGATCTCTGTATCTATAGGCACATATTTATTATTGTCCATCTTCTTTTGTGAATTTCTTTGAGACTTGGTGAATCTAGGTATGGGCTGATTCAATGCTGGATTTGGTTTGCATTTTCTATGAGAAAACTTCTTGTTTTTACCTGCATGTATAGGCACAAAAGAAGAATCAGAAACATCCTTAGGAGAGTTCAAAGAAGCTTTATCAACTTTAACAACACTGGTTCCTTAAGATTTTATTGACTTCTTTTTTATCCAATCTTTAGTTTTTTCCAAGACTCTCTTGGTTCTCCACTGGATATTATCTTCTTCTTCAATATCCCAATTGATAGAGGGCATCACCGATTTATCCAACTCTTGATAGCTCGATTCATATAAATTAGAATTATCTTCTTCTATTCCTGCAATGTCCATCTTTACTTGCAAATTCACAACTTGAGCTAGAACCATTCTCATATGTCCCCTTTTAAACAACTCTGCTTCATCATGACAATCTTCCTAGAAATCTTCCAAATGCAGACTAGGAGGATGCATCATCAATCCAAGGCCCCATGCAAAACACTTATTGTCAAATCCTTTCCTCTTTGCATAATGCTGGAAGTTGAAATTCTTCAAATCATCTCCTATACTCAATGCATATGACATACAGCTACATGCTAGCATGCCCAATTGTATAGGAAAATGGCCTTCCCATTTATCTCTTGGTTGAGCCTTCTTTATCACAATAGTTACTTGTCTACAAATTTCAGCTAAGACAAAAAAATTAAAGCATAATATAGGAAGCTTCATTGGTTCATCTTCAAAACCTCCAACTCGGATATAACAGAATCAAGGGAATTGAGTATAAAAGCTGCCATATTTTTTAACCAAGATTTGAGCTTCTTCGGATAATCTTTTAGTGTGCATGTTTCTTAGTTCAAAGCAGAGACTTCCCAGGAATGCGTTGTGGACTCTCCTAAAATCCTTCAAGGTATTCTCCTTATGGAGTATGGAATAATACTCATACATAGAGATATCTCCATGAGAAGGCTGACGTGGAATTCCCCTAATTTCCTAGGTAGAGGCTAAACAATAAATCAAATAAGAGGACATAAATAAGTTCTGTTCAAACTTTTTAGCCATGTTGAGTTTCTCTCTCATTAAATCAACTATAAGCTGAGCCTAGTCCAAATATTGTTTTCCTTCCAAAACAAGTTGAACATAACAATAAATCCAATCATCAAATGCATAGGCTTCCATTGAACCTCTAGCTCGATGTAACAATAACAAAACATCATGAACCTGTGATTGCATGTGCTATTTGTTAGGGCATTTGGGCAATATGGAACCACCCTTCTGAGGGTTTAAAATCCAATGCTTATCTATATTTTTCTTGTGCCTTTCTCCATCCTCATTGAACTTAACGACAGACTGGGTGGGAGAAAAAATTAGAAAAATCTCTTCAGGCAGTTTAAACACAGATAAGGTGACCTCTCTATTTATGGCTGGGAGAGTTTCACCATTATCTCTTCTAATGGTCTCTAAGACTGGATCATAGTGGGCTATACATTCTCTGACTAATTCAGGATATGGGGCCTTGCAAGTGGGAAAACAACTACTTCTAACAACCCGCTACTTAAGATCTCAATGGTGAAAGGTTCACCTAGACTATTACTTAATTTTTCCTTCAAACCCTCTAAATGTACACCTTTCAATTCTGTGTCACTGATAATAGGCCCTTCACATGAAAGGCTAAAAAAACTCGCAAAAAGATGTAGAGTAGACTTCATAGTGTCTAGAACAACAAATATCCTACTTGTTCCAGAACAATTTCGATAGGAATGCACAATCCTAGAAATTAAAACAAAAAGAGAAACTACTCTCTCCTTCAATTTGCATAGCCAAGGTGACAACCAATAGAAATTGTTACGCTTCTCCAGACACTTTGTAATACTTATAATGAGGTTAAAATGATTTACCTTTAACCTTTTTAAAGGATGAGAGCTTAATCCTCTTTAAATTATCTGACAAAACCCATAATATCTACTAATGAAGACTTGACATTTACACGTATGTCTTAAATGCATTTGATTACGTACCCACTTTTGAGACCCCAACTAATAATGATTACTTTCCCTCAGATTGGCGGTTGTCTACATCACTTTATGTATGATCAAATATTTATAATCTCTAACATTGAATACACAATCTCTCGTAACATATTCCTCATGGGGCCCACCACATTTGAACCTTGTTGAACCTCTTGAACACATTTCACCTTGGTTTGAATGGTTCAAAGAATATTTTTTTGGGAAAAGATCCTATTTGAATTTGCATGTACCGCTTGAACCTTAATGAACTACTTTGAACTGTGTTCAGACTGGTTCAAGGATTAGAGATGAAATTATGCTCAAAACTTTCTGCGACTATGAGTCAATGCTGCTGCAAAATATTCCACAACACATTGAAAATGTCCCACACACAACTTGGAACCAGTGGAACCTATATGAATGCTATTAAACTCTTTTCAAAATTGCTCAAAGGGTATGAAAGCATAGACAAAAAGAGATAGAAAAGTGAAGTGGGGGAAAAAAAATTTCCATGAAGGAAAAGGAAAAGTACTAAATACTTCTAAGAATGTAGGAGAAAAATCAAGGATGAACTTAACATGAATTTTATTACAGGTGGCATAAGCTCATCATGAAGAAAGAATGGCAGGCTAACAATAATGAATTTGATAAATCTTAAAACTATTTCTAGAAGTAGACACCTTCTCCATCTATTGATGAATACACGAGCCTTTGCTGTCATCGGTGCATTCACTATTTTTATCAGAAAAGTGAGAAAGCCTTTTCTATATCATAGTATTCTCAACATCAGAATTTACCTTCTAGATGACAAGTTGTCTATCTATGAATCCTTCTTCATTTGAATCTATAATATCATAGTTGTCAACTTCATATGTCCCCCTTTCATTAATTAGTTCATCATACAAATAATTTGAAAAGAAATTGAAGCCATTTTTTGATGTACTCAAGTTTATATAAGTGATAAACTTCTTCTTGAGACATATTCACCTGCTCTGTTATTACTAAATTTCCATTTTTCATATCTTCACTATCAAACTCTATCTGTCCAGGGCATACGAATTTTGATTTATGAGAATATTTTTGATACTCGATGTCTACAAAATCTAAAATTTGTTCATTGGTGAGTGAACATACTTCCTCTTCATCCTCTTTGTTACTGATACATGTCTCTACTTCACCAAAAGTGTCATCATGGTTCTCTAGTGTGGATGCTTCTTCAACTTCCTTATCACAAATTTTTGACAACATATCATTATAATCATTTTCAATATTATAATTTTCATTCAGAGGGATATTTAGATCTTCTACATATTCATATCCGTCCAAACTTGAAACACTATGATAGGAAGGACAATTTTCATATACTTCTTTTAACAACTGTATTTCTCCATTGCTAGTATACCCTCTCCTGATCATCTCCTTAGCAACAACCAATGCCATTAATTTCTCTAAAGTAGATGTCCCTGACATTTTAGGCTCAACAACCAATCTAGGTTTATATGATCTCATGAATAGTTCAACCCAAACAAATTCATTAGGTCTTACATCATTAGGTATTTGGATATATGTGTTCAACATTTTTTGAAATAAATCCAACACAGACTCATTATTATGTCCCCTTGTATCAAACAAATCCTGAATAAAATTTGTAGGATCAACCATATATTTAAAACTTGACTAGAGTTGATTATGGCACATAGAGATGTGAGGTAAACACACTTGTGAAGTAATATTGTATTCAATTTGAGGACTAAGTTTATTTTCTATACCAAATTGATCTAATAATGACATCTTAAAATCCTCCCATGATGAAATGTATTGTGAAGGTAGATTATCGAACCATTGCTTGGCATCATCTCTTAACTTGACATCACAAAGAACTTCATAACCACATCTTCCTCATAAACCCAAGACTCATAAATGAATTCTGAAAATGTCTACACATGTTTGAATGATGATTCATGATCCCTTCCATGGAACCTTGGTACACATTCTCTTAGTTCTAAAGGAACATGATTTGGGTAATCTAGAAAGTCACTAAAATCTAGTGGTTCATACATTTTTCTTTGTGTTTGTGTTTGACAATATTTTTGTGAATAATGTACTTCTAAATATGGGACTTCATATCCAGATATGTAAAATGATACATATTGAATGCTTAAGATTTCTACAACTTCTTACTTTATTCATTAGGTTCCTTTAAATAGAGTTGCCAACTCTTTCAAAGAGGAATACAATTATTTCTTTTTCTTTTGGGTTTTTTTCCCTTGGTAGAGTCACTTCTCAATGCTACAAAAAACTCAAAGTTTTCTAACTTGTCCAATGATAACCAAAAATTCTATAATTCCTCCCCAGCAGAATCACCAATTTGTTGGTTCCCAAAACTGTAGATTACCAAACCCTAAAGGTATGCCAAATCTTATACTTAGGTTCAATAATGAATTCTAGCCAACAAACAAGAATGATCAATGTGATCCAACTCCCATGCACTTCTGACTCTACCACACCAAGGCAGGTATACCCGATTTCTTAGTATTTCTTATCTTCTTTTGATTAGTTAACAATGTAAGGGTAGATTTAATTTGTATTACTTTTTGTTTGATCAATTCAACTTGGCACATGAATTGAAATTGATCTATTCTTCTTCTACCTTATCACTACTCTTAACTTCTCTATCTCCTACTACTAGTTGTGACTATGTTCTACTACTACTTCTATCTTTCTCTTGCAACTAGCCTAATATCTGACTTGCTTTTGTTTCTATCTATCCTCTACTACTCCTACTATAAACCTAATTATCTTCTTGATTGTGTTTTATGAATTGGATTAGTGCCTTCTTATCCCTTGGGCAATGAGTCACCCCTCTTTTGACTCTACATATAAGTCTAAAAGATAATTTTTAAACTCCCCCTCTGGTGACTCTGTCAGTTATCTAACCCTTAATGTTACAACTTGATGTCTTCAATTACAATTCATCTAATTTAATTTAACTCTCCTAGAAAGACCAATCAAAATAAAATACAAATAGTCACCTTCTGTCTCAGATGTACTTTATATTTTTCTAACTTGTAACTAGAACATGAAATCTTCACACAAGGATTTAAGATAACAACCACATACTATAAGCAATTATAATAAAGAATTGATCAAAAAATAGAAACTTCCACTACTCAATTGAAATGAAGAAAATTGGAACACTTTATCAACTCCTGATAAAATATATTACATTGTGATGATTGTCATTCTGATGATATCTTATCTCTCTTGGTCCTAATTTCCCTTTATAAGGATTAAGGAGCATTTCACACCAACATGTCTTTTAGTTACAAAGTTTTTTCATTTAATTATTTTCCCTAACTAAAGAAAATGAAATAATTATACATTTAACAAAATATTGCCCCTAACCTTTAAATGTTTTTCAATTTTCTCCTTGCCGCAATCATGGTTGATGAGAATATTTTCATTCCGGTTTCATGCACTTTCATCCTCTTTGAATAAATTTTTCCTTCATGACCTCTATAAATTTTTATTGAAGAAAAATGAAATTTGATGAGACCTCTATAATATTTATTCGATCAACACTACCTCTGCTGAGAATATGCTCTTCCTCATAATGTCTCATCGATAACAACATTTCAAATCTATGAATCCTTCTTCATTTGAATCTAGAATATCACAGTTGTCAACTTCACATGTCCCCCTTTCATTGATTAGCTCATCATGCAAATAATTGTTTTAAAAAAATGAAGCCATTTTTTGATGTACTTATTTCTATAAGTTGATAAAATTCTTCTTGATACATATTCACCTACTCTTTTATTACTAAATTTCTATTTTTCATATCTTCACTATCAAAATCTATTTCTACAGGGCAAATGAATCTTGATTTATGAGCATATTTTTGATACTCTATGTCTAGAAAATCTAAAATTTGTTCACTAGCGAGTGAACATACTTCCTCTTCATCCTCTTTGTTACTGATACATGTCTCTACTTCACCCAGAGTGTCATCGTGGTTGTCAAGTGTGGATGCTTCTTCAACTTCCTTATCACAAATTTCTGAGAACATATCATTTTCAATATTACAATTTTCATTTAGAGGGATAAATAGATCTCCTGCATATTCATCTTTGTCCAAACTTGAAACACTATGATAGGAAGGACAATTTGCATATACTTCTTCTAACAATTGTATTGCTTCATTTCTAGTATACCCTCTCCTGATCATATCCTTAGTAGCAACCAATGCCATTAATTGCTCTAAAGCAGATGTCCTTGACATTTTAGGCTCATCAACCAATCTAGGTTTATATGATCTCATGAATAATTCAACCTGAACAAATTCATTAGGTCTTACATCATCATGTATTTGGATATATGTGCTCAACATTTTAAAAAATAATTCCATCACAGACTCATTATTATCCCCTTGTATCAAAAAAATCTTGAATAAAATTTGTAGGATCAACCACATATTCAAAACTTGACTAGAGTTGATTATGGCACATAGAGATGTGAGGTAAACACAATCGTGAAGAAATCTTGTATTCAAGTTGAGGACTAAGTTTATTTTCTATACCAAATTGATCTAAGAATGGCATCTTGAAATCCTCCCATGATGAAATATATTGTGAAGGTAGATTATTGAGCCATTTCTTGGCATCATCTCTTAAATACATCACAAAGAACTTCATAACTACATCTTCCTCATAAACTCGAGACTCATAAATGAATTTTGAAAATGTCTACACATTTCTGAATGATGATTCATGATCCCTTCCATGGAACCTTGGTGTACACATTCTCGTAGTTCAAAAGGAACATGATTTGGGTAATTTGGAAAGTCACTAAAATCTAGTGGTTCATACATTTTTCCATGTGTTTGTGTTTGGCATTATTTTTGTGAATAATGTACTTTTGAATCTTGGACTTCATATGGATATGTAAAATGATACATCTTGAATGCTTAAGATTGCTACAACTTCTTACTTCATTCATTAGGTTCCTTTAAATAGAGTTTCCAACTCTTTCAAAAAGGAATAAAATTATTTCTTTTTCTTTTGGGTTTTTTCCCTTGATAGAGTCACTTCTCAATGCTCCAAAAAAATCAAAGTTTTCTAACTTGACCAATGATAACCAAAAATTCTATAAATCCTCCCCAATAGAATCACCAATCTGTTGGTTCCCAAAAATGTAGATTACCAAACCC
Source organism: Chamaecyparis obtusa (assembly GCA_027943335.1). Classification (NCBI taxonomy): domain Eukaryota; kingdom Viridiplantae; phylum Streptophyta; class Pinopsida; order Cupressales; family Cupressaceae; genus Chamaecyparis; species Chamaecyparis obtusa. The sequence continues at coordinate 446,851 of BSBK01002152.1, read as the reverse complement.
TAAAAGGTATGCCAAATCTTATACTTAGGTTCAATAATGAATTCTAGCCAACAAACAGGAATGATCAATGTGATCCAGCTCCCCTGCACTTCTAGCTCTACCAGACCAAGGCAGGTGTACCTAATTGCTTAGTATTTCCTATCTTCTTTTGATTAGTTAACAATGTAAGGGTAGATTTAATTTGTATTACTTCTTGTTTGATCAATTCAACTTGGCACGTGAATTAAAATTGATCTATTCTTCTTCTACCTTATCACTACTTGTAACTTCATTATCTCCTACTACTAGTTGTGACTATCTTCTACTAATACTTTTGTCTTACTCTTGCAACTAGCCTGATATCTGACTTACTTTTGTTTCTATCTATCTTTTACTACTCCTACTATAAACCTGATTATCTTCTTGATTGTGTTTTATGAATTGGATTAGTGCCTTCTTATCCCTTGGGCAATGAGTCACCCCTCTTTTGACTCTACGTATAACTCTGAAAGACAATTTTTAAACTCCCCCTCTGGTGAGTTTGTCAGTTATCTAACCCTTAATGTTACAACTCGATGTCTTCAATTACAATTAGTCTGATTGAATTTAACTCTCCTAGAATTAAGACCAATCAAAATAAAATACAAATAGTTGCCTTTTGTCTTAGATGTACTTTATATTTTTCTAACTTGTAACTAGAACATGAAATCTTCACACAAGGATTTAAGATAACAACCACATACTATAAGCAACTATAATAAAGAATTGATCAAAAAATAGAAACTTCCACTGCTCAATTTAAATGAAGAAAATTGGAACACTTTATTAACTCCTGATAAAATATATTACATTGTGATGATTGTCATTCTGATGATATCTTATCTCTCTTGGTCCTAATTTCCCTTTATAAGGATTAAGGAGCATTTCACACCAACATGTCTTTTAGTTACAAAGTTTTTTCATTTAATTATTTTCCCTAACTAAAGAAAATGAAATAATTATACATTTAACAAAAATATTGCCCCTAACCTTTAAATGTTTTTCATTTTTCTCCTTGCCGCAATCATGGTTGATGAGAATATTTTCATTCCGGTTTCATGCACTTTCATCCTCTTTGAATAAATTTTTCCTTCATGACCTCTATAAATTTTTATTGAAGAAAAATGAAATTTGATGAGACCTCTATAATATTTATTCGATCAGCACTACCTCTGCTGAGAATATGCTCTTCCTCATAATGTCTCATCGATAACAACATTTCGATGTAATAACTCTTTCTTGCTTGTTCAGTTCCTAAGTTACATCGATAATCATGAATTTTGATGAGATCAGCTTCTTATTTGTTTGATATGAATAAATTCAACAGAATAAATTCCTCCCATCTATTCACAGAGATATTTACATATATAGATTTCTGCAGACAATCCAACTACTAGGCAACACATTTTTTCATCCTAGAATGTTCTTGTTGCTATGCCGATAATTTGAATGAGGAATTTTCTTTCTTTCTTTATTTATTATTCTATTTCTTAGTACTTACAGTCTCAATAATAGACTATTTAATTTTGACATCTAGCATCATTTTAGTTTTTATATTACACTTAGTTGCAATGATATCAATACAGTGCCCATCCATTTCTTTGTAATTAACAACAAAAGTTGACATTTTCGAAGACTTTTATTGACCCCATATTTGTGTATATCCTTCATTTGTAGTATTCCTCATTTTGAAGTGACTTGTTTAGGCTTTTTCAAGCTGTTGATGTGCCTTGTCTATGTTACCATATTTTGTACATGTTTGCTAGAAATTTAATAACATTTGATTTTGATAAAATCAAACTTTATATAAAAGCATTCCCATCGAATTCAATTTTTGGAAAGTGATCATGCAGTTGTTAACACTGGGCATAGCGGCATCATGATGGTTGTCTGATATACATTGTTTTGGAGATCCAATTCTTATCATGGGAAAATTGAATACTAGTAAAGGTTGTGGATTCAGTCTTACACTTTCTATTGTGTACTTCACATTTTACATATACATTTTGTTTGGGTCACTACATTCTACATATCATGAGTTCTAGCAAAGGTTGTGGATTTAGTCTTCAAACCTTCTATTGTGTACTTCACATTTCACATTTACATTTTGTTTGGGTCACTACATTCTGTATATCACAAGTTCTAGCAAAGGTTGTGGATTTAGTCTTCACACCTTCTATTGTGTACTTCACATTTTACATATACATTTTGTTTGGGTCACTACATTATGCATATCATGAGTTCTAGCAAAGGTTGTGGATTTAGTCTTCACACCTTCTATTGTGTATGTCACATTTCACAAATACATTTTGTTTGGGTCACTACATTCTGCATATCATGAGTTCTAGCAAAGGTTGTGGATTCAGTCTTCACACCTTCTATTGTGTACTTCACATTTCACATATACATTTTGTTTGGGTCATTACATTCTGCATATCATGAGTTCTAGCAAAGGTTGTAGATTTAGTCTTCACACCTTCTATTGTGTACTTCACATTTCACATATACATTTTGTTTGGGTCACTACATTCGGCATATCATGAGTTCTAGCAAAGGTTGTGGATTTAGTCTTCACACCGTCTATTGTGTACTTCACATTTCACATATACATCTTGTTTGGGTTACTATATCCTACATATCATGAGTTCTAGCACTATCTTTGTGTGTCATCCTCTGCATTGAGATTAGGGAAGCATTATATTTATCGATGAAACTCACTGTTTCGATGGAGCTATTTTGTCTTTCTTAGATGCTAATGTTTCATCGAAAAGATCTCCAATGGAGGGGCCCATGATGTTCCCATCTTGTTTTTTTCTTTTATATGGTGGCTAATATTTCTAAATTATTTCGAATGATTTAAAAGAAAATTTTATTTTATCCATATGTATACATTTAAAATAATTTAAAACATTTTTTCTTCCCATTATAGAAATTTTTGTGTATTTCATTGTGTAGGGTCCACAAATCACTCACCTTGTATATAAAGAAAATTCTTTCACCCCTTTTTTTATCCATGAAACATGCCTTTTTGATGAGAAATTTTTGTGCTTCATAGTTGCCTTAGTTTTATCAAAAACATCATTTCGGTGGAACACTTATTTCTTATGCTCGATAAAACTTATCAATTCTGGGAAAATAAAGGGGCCCTCCACATGTTGTATAAATTGTTATTAAATAATGATTTTTATAAATTATTTTCCTTATTTCGTGGGAGTATATAAATTTTATATTTTCCTTCTATCAAACAATATAAGAATTTCACCAAGCTTAATAAATTTGCACCTGGAATTATTTTAGAAAACTGACCAAACCTCTTCATAAGCTTCTGAAAAATGGTTTGCTGATAAATTGGTTATCAAAGAACTCAATACAACAAACAATTTTAAGAGATTGATTCAGATGTGAAAGGTAGTCATTTGTTAGATATACGAGGCATTGAGAGGGGGGTGGGGGTGAATTAGTGTACACAAGAAATGAACTAATTCAACCCATAATCTGATTATGCTTTTAAACAACTTCCATACAACCAAACATGCAAGTGTAGCTATGCAATAGAAGTAAAACAATTTAAGCATCCACAAAGCATAACACATAACACCATAATTTTTTATCATGGAAACCCTTGTTAGAGGGTGAAAACCATGGTGGGGATGATGCCCATGAATATATTCACTGTAGTAAAAATTTCTCCCTGTTAGGAGCTTACAATACCCAGTTAGGGGTTCACCCAATTAGAAGTTACTAGTACCCTATTAGAAGTACCAAAAGACCTGTAAGGATCTACCTCACTAGAGGATTTAAAACTCCAATTAAGAAGTCACCTTGTTAAAGGATTTATATAATAAGACCTGTTAAATTCCACCCTGTTGAAGGATTTATCTTGCTAAAATTGTTAGGGAAAAAAAATAACTTGATCTGGAAAGATAGAAACTCCTTTGCTAAATCAGATCCTTTGTAATCTCTAAATGTTGGTGTATTGAATTGCCTCTTCCTCTTATTACAACACCCAAATTCATGATCACATCCCTAAATCAAATGATTTAGTCCACCTTTATAGGAATGTTCTTAAGTTGGCTAAGAGCTAGAAAATATTTTACAAGTTGGCCCACCAAAATTACCAAACTCATAGAAAACTGCACCAATCATACCTATACTTGAGAAGTAGACTAGGGGTCCATCCCCTGTCTAATAGTCACTAAGGTGATATGGGGTTGTATCAACTTGTACTTTATCAGAAGATCTAATGATGTTGATGCATGATGTTCACACTTTGGGATTCCTGAGGTTCTGAAGAAGAAGAAGAAGAAGATGGAAGACAAACTAAAATTACATATTTGTACATGCAAGGTGCAAGAATATGAACCAAACAATAGAGATACTGATTTATCTACTGAAGAGCTGATTACTTTTGGCATTGTTGTCAAAGGGAGAGAGATTACGTGAAATATTCAGATTTCAGATTGAGATTCATAGAGAGAGATGATCATGATATATCAGTTAGAAATGAAGCTAACTAAAAGAGAGAGTTTATACATTGATGTTGTGTAGTGATTAAATATATTAAATGCATTACTGAGTCACAACATATAAGACAAAGTTGTAAACATCTTAAGTGAAGTTTGGTATTCTATGGCATATTTCATATTGTATTTGTGTTGCCATCAATGCCAAAGGGAGAGATTGACATACTACAACAAACTGATTACTTGGAAAATAGAATGTGAAGGTGACCATCAAGCTACAAAGGTATATGTGAGATATTAGATCAGTTATTATATTGTCATTGATGTCAACTAGCTACTTATCATGATAGTTGCAAACATCTGAAGAAGGTAATAATGGTGAAGGAGTGAGATATTAACATGAAGATGAGATTTATGAGCAAGATATCAGTATGGTATTCATTGGGTAACTTATTGACGAGTCTATGACATTATGATAGTGATTTTATTGTATTGCATGATTCTGTTATGAATTGAATATCAAGAATGTACAAGTTTATGTAGTCGGTAAATGAAGAACTTAGTATACATCGAGGTGATATAGTGTACACCGAGCATGTGTAGTGATGTAGGAGCATCTTGACTCCTTGGAAATCCCATGTCACCAAAAACATGTTTGTGTTTTCTTGTGTTTCTTGGTTCCTTCTTTGACCAAGTTGGTTCAATGTTCCTTGGTTTCCTTGTTTACCAGTGTTGGTTGGTTATCTCTCTGGCGCTCAGTGATGCTTGTCTGGTGCTCGGTTATCCTTTCTTACCAAGTTTTTTTTTTTAATTTCCTATTGAGGTTGACTCTTGCAATTAATTTTGGTCATGGATATTAATGTGGTATCTATCATTGGGAAGCATGTAGACCTAGATCTGGTCATTCCTTCCCTTGATGGTGGATCTGAAGGCTGACTTGTTTCGTAGCCTCTTGTATATAATGTAATCTTTGTTGGTAGTTTTAGAGAGTCAATTTAGATAGAAGATAGAAGTTGGAAGATTAGAGATTATTTGTAGATCCTCACATGTTGGAGGACTTTTGTACTTGATTGTAATATCTGGCCTAAACTGGGAAGGCCTTACAGCCTGACATGTATGAATCAAATTGAAGTTAATATATGAATTGTATTGGCATTCTCTTTCTCACTTGTGTATTGTTTCTTCCACGTGTGATCTCTGTAAGGTGGATCTGGTTAGGGTGTCCTTTGGCCCCTCTCCCCATCCTCCTTTGCATCAGGTGGTATCAGAGCTAGGTTAGATCTGGATCTAGGTTTGCTAATCTAGGTTTGAGGGTTCCTTCTTGTCAAACCCTATTTGATTTGTTGTGGGGTAGTAAATTGTGATCTGGCCTACAATTGCAGAGGGTTTCAAGATGGTTTGTGGGAGGCAACATGTGGATCCAAGATTGGTAGACATGTTAATACAACTTGCTGCTAGATTAAAAGTTGTTGAAACAACCCAGAGAAGAGGAAGACATCTTGAAGATGTTAGTGATGATGAAATTGAGGAAGAACAAGTTGATGTAGAACCTGGACTAGTGATGGATCAAGGTGAGGAAATATTGTTGAAAGATTTGATAAATCTAAAGTCTACACCACACTTTAATCCTCCTGAATATAGTGGAAAATTGGATTCTGATGAATTAGTGGACTGGATCATCGAGATGGAAAAGTATTTTGAATATGAAAATGTACCTGAGGAAAAGAAGGTGAAAATTGCAATCACAAAGTTGAAGAGTCATGCATCCTTGTGGTGGGAACATCTATAGTTGGATAGAAAGAGGAAAGGAAAAGACAAAATTAAGGTATGGAATAAAATGGTGAATAAATTGAAAGGAAAATTCTTACCTTGTGATTATCAGATTAACAGAGTTAGGCAAATGAAAAGTTTGAGGTAGAAAGATAGCTCGGTAAAAGAATATACTGAGGAATTCTATAGATTAGATATTAGATCTGGACATGATGAAGATGATGTGGAAATAATTGCTAGGTACCTAAATGGTTTGAGAGTTTCTATCCAAGAAGAAATCAGTTTGGTAAAATTGGAGAAGATTGAATAGGCTTATCAATTTACATTGAAAGCTGAGGAGAAATTGAACAAAAGACATGAGCAAAGACAAAGAGGTAAAGGTGGTAGATTCCCTAGAGGAAGAGGTAGATCTTATGGTGAAAACAGTAGATATGAACCTGAAAAGACAACTATGGATAAAGGCATGACCGAGTGGAAAGGTGAGAATTTATCTAGAGGTAGAGGTAGTAACTACCAAGGTGGTTATAACAAAGGTGGTTTTTGAGGAACTTGTTACAATTGTGGAGAAGAAGGACATAGATCATTTGAGTGTGCACATGTAAGTAAGAAGGTCGGTAGCAACATAAATTCTTTGGTGCAAGAAGAGTCACCGAATGAACCTAAGAAGGAAAATAACTTGATGGTAAGGAGAGAACTTTGGTGTGAAAGTAATAAGGAAGATCCGATAAGGAAAAGTTTGTTCAAGACCAGATGTAGAGTTTCTGATGAAGTTTGGAAGGTAATTATTGACAGTGGTAGCTCACAGAATCTGGCATCTGAGGAAATGTTCACAAAGTTGTAGTTAAAAAGGTTGGAACATCTAAATCCCTATTAGATTTCATGGATCAAAGATGAGCATACCTTGGCAATATGATAGACATGCTATATATGATGGGAGATTGCATAAATATACTATTTCGGATGATGGAAAAAGACAAATCTTGCTACCTTTGATGGAAGAACCTGTTAGTAATGTTTGTACATCTGTGAAAGTTTTCTTGATGGAAGGAAGAAAGTTTGTTAAGGATCTGAAAAAGAATGATGTATGTTTTGTTGTGATTCCTAACAAACCGAGTAAGAAAATAGAGGATAGTATCCCTGAGGAGATTGATAAGTTACTCACCAGTACAGTGAAATTATTTCTAATAATGTACCTGATTGTTTTCCATCGAAGAGAAGCATTGATCATTGCATGGATCTAATCCCTGGAGCTATTTTACCAAATAAGGAACCACATCGGTTGACACCTATGGAGAATCAAGAATTGAACCAACAAATTCAAGAATTGTTGCAGAAAGGTTTAATTCGAGAAAGTTTGAGTCCTTGTCCAGTACCTATTGTATTGGCACCTAAGAAGAATGGAGAATGGATAATGTGTACTGATTCCAGAGCAATTAACAAAATAACAATGAAATATAGGTTTCCTATACCGAGAATGGATGACATAATGAACAGTTTGACTAGAGCAAAGTATTTTACCAAAATCAATTTGAAAAATAGGTATCATCAGATTATAATCAGAGAAGGTAATGAGTGGAAGACTAGTTTCAAGACAAAAGAAGTTGATGGTTTGAAGATGGATCTTGAAAAGGTTGAAGCTATTTTGAATTGGCCTACACCTAAGAATGCTAGTGAGCTAAGATCATTTTATGGTTTGGCAAGTTTTTATCGAAAGTTCATTAGAATTTTAGTTCAATTTGTAATGCTATGACTGAGACTATGAGAGGAGATAAAAGAGAATTCAAGTGGACACATGTGGCTGATTAAAGTTTTGAGACTCTGAAGAAGAAGGTTGTTGAATTACCTATTTTGGCATTGCCTGATTTCAATAAAGTATTTCAAGTGAAATGTGATGCAAGTGGAAGTGAAATAGGAGTTGTGTTGAGTCAAGAAGGTAAACTTGTTGCTTTCTTTAGTGAAAATTTGAATGATGCAAAAAGGAAATATTTTGTGTATGATCAAGAATTCTATGCTATTGTTCAAGCACTGGAGAAATAGAGAGATTATTTGATACCGAGTGAATTTGTGTTGTATACCAATCATAAGGCTTTACAGTATTTGGGTAGTCAGAGTAATTTGAATTAGAGACATATGAAATGGGTTGAGTATTTGTAGAGTTATACATTTGTGATAAAGCATAATAGTGGAGTTACTAACCGAGTTGATGATGCATTGAGTAGAAGGAGATCTTTGATGACCAAGATGAAAATTGAACTTCTTGGCTTTGATGACATGAGAGATTCTTATGAATTTGATCCTAATTTTTTTGAGCCATGGAGAAAGTGCAAAGAACCTATTAAAGACCAACAAAGTACTAAATGGGAAGAATATTTCATTCAAGAAGGTATGTTGTTTAAAGGTATTTAGTTGTGTATACCGAGAGGACCAATGAGAACTAATTTGATAAAAGAGAAACATAGTAGTGGTTTTGCTAGATATTTTGGTATTGAAAAAACATTGAATTTGCTTAAGGAGAAATACTTTTGGCCACAGTTGTATAAAGATATTCAAAAATTTGTGAAAAGTTATGGAATTTGTCAAGTTGCAAAAGGAGTAAGTCAAAATACTAGATTGTATACATCGATTTCTATTCCTGATAAACCTTGGATTGATATCAGTATGGATTTTGTTCTTGGCTTACTGAAGACAGTAAGAGGTAATGATTCTATATTTGTGGTTGTGGATAGATTTTCTAAAATGGAACATTTTATACCTTGTAGAAAGACATCAGATGTAGTACATATAGCAGATCTTTTCTTTAAGGAAATTTTCAGATTGCATGGATTATCGAGGAGTATTATCTTTGACCAAGATAGTAAATTTGTTGGATACTTTTGGAAGACCCTTTGGAGAAATTTTGGCACCGAGTTGAAATATAGTTCTACATTTCACCCACAGACCGATAGATAGACAAAAGTTGTGAATAGAAGTTTGGGAAATCTTTTGAGATGTTTAGTTGGAGACACACCAAGTAATTGGGATTATGTATTGGCACAAGAGGAGTTTGCATACAATAATTCAGTGAATAGGAGTACTGGAAAAAAACCTTTTGAGGTTGTAAATGGCATACAACCGAGAGGTATATCAGATTGAAGAGACATTGTTGATGAAAGAAAGAGAAGTGCTGAAGCAGTAAAGTTTGTTGAGTACATGAAGACATTGCATAAAGATGTGAAACATAAGCTAGAAATGAGTAATCAAAAATACAAAGACAAAGATGATAGATTAAGAAGACATAAGACTTTTGTAGTCGGTGATGAAGTGATGGTTCATTTGAAGAAAGGAAGATTTCATGTTGGAACATATGGGAAGCTGAAAATGAAGAAGTTTGGACCTTGCAAGATTCTAAAGAAATTTGACAGTGGAAATGCATATGAGATTGAGTTACCTGATGACTTGGATATATCACCTATATTCAACATTGCTGATTTGTATGAGTATCATGAGTCAGATGAAGAAATGATAGTATCGAATGATTATCATAAGAAACCAATAGAAGAAGTTGAGCATATCTTGGAACAAAGAATTGATAGAAGTACAAGACAAAAATAATATGTGGAATATCTGGTAAAGTGGAAGAATAGACCGATTGAAGACAGTTCATGGATTTCACAATCTAAGTTGGATTCAACTCGGATCATACCTACTTCATGATTCAAAGAATCATTTTCAAATAACCCTAGGTGTTTGATGCAGGAGCATCTCAGGTCCTTGGCAATCCTGTGTCGCCAAAAACATGTTTTTGTTTTCCTATGTTTCTCGGTTCCTTCTTTGACCGAGTTGGTTCGGTGTTGCTCAGTTTCCTTGTTTATCAGTGTTGGTCGGTTATCTCTCTAGTGCTTGGTGATGCTTGTCTGGCGCTCGGTTATCCTTGCTTACCGAGTTGTTTGTTTTAGTTTCCTATTGAGGCCGACTCTTGCAATTAATCTTGGTCATAGATTTAATGTTTTTATCTATCATTGGAAAGTGTATGGACCTAGATCTGGTCATTCCTTCTATTGATGGTGGATCTAAAGGTCGACTTGTTCGGTAGCCTCTTGTATATAATGTAATCTTTTTTGGTAGTTTTAGAGAGTCAGTTTAGATAGAAGATAGAAGTTGGAAGATTAGAGATTATTTTAAGATCCTTGCATGTTGGAAGACTTCTGTACTTGATTGTAATATCTGGTCTAAACCGGGAAGGCCTTACAGCCCAACATGTATGAATCAAATTAAAGTTAATATATGAATTGTATCTGCATTCTCTCTCTCACTTGTGTGTTATTGCTTCCATGTGTGATCTCTGCAAGGTGGATCTGGTTAGGGTGTGCCTTTGACCCCTCTCCCCATCCTCCTTTGCATCATGTAGTGTATACTATGTACAATGTTAACCGAGTAAGAAGTCATTGACATTATATTACATGATTTTGTTACGAATTAAATATCACGAATGCACAAGTTTATGTAGTTGGTAAATGAAGAATTTAGTATATACCAAGTTGATATAGTGTACATCGAGTATGTGTAGTGTATACCGCATATAGTGTTAACCGAGTAAGAAGTCACCGACACATCATAGTATTGACTGAGTGAAAGAAATAATATGAAACATGTGATTGTCAACTAAGATGATGAGATGGACAAATATGGATGATTCTGAGGTTAAAGGTAAAGTTTTTTATGAAGATCAAACAACTGACAAAATTCAAGGATGATCAGATGATGAAGATTGAAATGTGTTTGAGGTACAAGTTTTGAGGAAGGTTGAAGCGAGAAAATCCATGATGGAGATTAAGAGGCAAAATCTATGGCTGAGAAGAAAATGGTTTATCATGTATATTTAAGGAGACAAGAGATTCAAAATGAAATGATGTGCATGAGAAGGAAATTGCATTCATGTGACTATGGTTAGACAGGTTGAAGTGAGAACCGAGCAATTTTGTAGACTACATCGAGCATCAGAGAAAGGAGATAACCGAGCAGAATAGAGTTGGAGGATAGAAGGATTTGAAGAGATTATGATGGCCATAGGTATTAAGAGCTTAGCATAGATCTAAAAATCTGCAAAGGAAGTTGTAATTTGAATAAGATCATTTACTATTGCATTCTAACCATTGCTACAAATAAAATCTCTTAACCGAGTGAGACTTAATAGTCTTTATTTATTTCATTATAACATTCAATGAATGTTGATTGTTTTCTTATTAAACCTAGGTGAGTGTTTGGTCATAGAGAACTATTAGTGATAAATCCTCTAATAAGGTCACACCTTATAGTGTGTTTTGTAACATTTAATAGGGTTGGCTCTTAACCAAGCTCACTTCAGAAGAGTGAAAATATTTTGGGTACCGGTCCCAGGTGGTTTTTCCCCTAATAGGTTTTCCATGTTAAAAATCAAGTGTTAAATGTGTATGCATGTGATGATTTGTTATTTTACTTTACACATTACAATTACCTTTTTGATCGGTATATATATACAAGTTAATTTTTTTTTGGTAATCGGTTAATGAACAAAAAGGCATAGACAAGTTTTACCAAGATGATTCAGTCTATTTATTGAAAAGGTTTTATGAATCTAAGATTATTTGGGAGTGTAGGATAATTGGACTTAACTGATTCATCCCCCTCTCAGTTATCTAACATTAGAAACATGTTTTTTCTATTGTTTCATTTTTACAAGCCCTTGAGCTAAATAATGAGCCATGCTAGGGCATGGCTACAATGTGTATAATTTAGTTTTGTTGACCTTCAATTATGAGAAGTGACAATTAGATACTTGGAAATGATAGTGAAAAAAAAATTCAATTTCTATGATGAAAATTGAGGCATGACGATAGTGGGACATGAATCCTTGATAACAAAAATATGAAATTACTATGTGTTTTATTTTCTTTTTGTTCTTTCTTTAACACATCATTTATTTTCAAAGCCTTCATATAACCTTTTTTTATCTCTACCTCATGAATTAGTTGAGAAGGATATTTCTTGGTTCTTTCTTAACCCTTATAGGCTTCTTGTTTAATGCTACTATTTTTGTTTCATAAATATTTTTAGGTAAAACTGCTACCATACCTGTTAAACTTAATGAGTGTTAAGGGTTTTTAGGTACCTTATTTTTTCTTAATCTAAATTTATAGAAAATCTTCTTCTTACCCTTTTTAAGGTTTCTTTTTAAAAGCTTCTTACTTTGTTTGGAGTATTTGTTAAGGATTTTCTTAGTAACTATTGTTGGTCTTCTAATAGGGTTTGTGTTTTAAATCTTTCTCGAGTCAAGTTTCGAGTCAAGCAATTCCATTTTGAAAAATTGAATGGGTATACGGATATGTTAAAGCATTCTTTGTTAAGTTTTTTGTAAACCTCATATTATTATGGTTTATAATTATCAAGAATCTTTGGGTTATATGTTAAAAATCTATTTATTACAAACCTAGTTAGAGTTTATTTTATCTAAGGGCTTGTTAACTCAAGCATGTTTATTACTTATCATTATGACTTAATATAGTTATAGATACAAAGATTTTAATTTGTTTAACATATAGCTATCATGCATTCAGTTATCCTGCACTCTAGTTTGAGTTTGGGTTGGCTTTACCATAGTTTGATTCTTTTGATAAACAAATTGAAGCTTGCTTGTTATTATTTGTCAAAAGAATTGGCATTACAGTTATGACATTGAAAGTTTGGATTACACTTTGATTTGGCATACAAATATAATGATAAATAATACATATATTTACAAATGAATTACATTATTTATGACAATTATTTGTCAAGGACCAATTATGAAGAAATAAGTTTCTTTTTAGTTCACTAACAAAGCACATTACATATTTCTATGATAAGACATTTGATATACATTTTTTATGTACAATGTATACACACAAAGGTGATTTTTGAGATTTATACTGTAATAAGAGTCATTTAAAACTATGATGTAAAAGAGTTTCACGTAGCCTTGAATTGAAAAGTGATTGTATCAGCTGCTATACAATATAATATTAGATATATCAAACATATCTATACAATGGTATATTCTATATGGATTGTTAAGATATAGTGGACTTAGCTTTTGAAACTCAAGTGATGCAAGTTCAAAAGATGTTATGTAATGAAACAAAGATTGTACTATGTATGTCTCAAAATAATAACTTGGAAAGTGCTCTATAGCTATTCAGGCACACAAATTGCTAGTGAGGCATTGGTTAGCCATTGGGGCATTTAAAAATGTTAGTGAGACGTTGTAAAATCAAACATTTTAGTTAAGCCAGTCAGGTAATATTTTTGAGTGGTTTTATTCCCCAAGAGGGTTTCCACTCAGGACATTTCATTGTGTCAATTTTTATGTGAATATGTTGGTTATGTGTCATTGATTTCAATTTTGTTTCATTCATGATTAAATTAGTAAATAGAAGTTTGTATTAAAATTGACAAAGTTATTAATACATTGATTCATGCCCCCCTCTTAGTGTCTTCTTCACTCCAACAATTGGCATCAGAGTCAAACCCCTGAACAAAAATATAGGGATTTCTTGGTTTTAAAGTGTTATGGTGAAAAGAAAAAGAAATAGAGAGAGGAAAGAAGTCAAATGAAAGGTTGTAAAAAAATCCCATTCAAGTCAAGTAGTGGAGTGTTGAATGAGTCACCCTCGTATATTGATGTAAACTATGATGAAAAATAATATTTATTTGTAGGTGAATATGACTATGAACAAGAGTGTGAGGTTGATTTAGAAGGTGAGTTGTTTATCATCCTAGATACAATCACACAACTCAAAAATGTGAATAAGAGACTAGAACAACAACTTCAACAAGAAAGAGATATAAAGAATAAGGTGATTTAAAATCTTACAAAAGTTTCTTTAGAGATTGAAGTTCAAAATAGTAAATATCAAAAAACATGAAGAATATTTTGAAAATGTCAAGAAGCAGTTAGAAAACAATGAAAAGTTTGATGAGAGTATGAACAAGCTCAAGACTTTTAATTGTTGGTGAAAGGATGAAATAAGCTCTCTTATTTCATTGATAGTTAAGTATACATGCTTCAAAACCTTGTATGAATCCTTAATAACTTGCATACCCTATGTTTCTAATTGATCACACCATTCATCAATTTATTTAGTCTTCTTTTGACATTTCTCATAATCCTCAAGACCTAATACTAAAATGGGAGCAACATTTTGAAAATTATTCATCATTTCAATGGTTTTAAGAAGATGTACATTCTCTTCTTTTAATTTGTTCTTATTTTCCCTTAGATTATTATTTCTTAGTGTAAGTTGTGCAACGACATCTTGAGCATCATGTTGACAACCCAAGTGTGTCTACTTACCAAGCTCTACTCTTATGAATTTATAGTCAGAAAGATGCCTCTCCTCTATGGGTTTATCAATTAAGGAATAAAAAATCTTAGCATACTTATTTTAATTATCTTCAATTAAAATCCTTGATACTATTTTGGCCTTTTTATTCTTTGGAGCTTTAGGCTTGGAAACCATTTTGAGATCAAATCCCTCCAATGAAATTTCTTCTTTCTTCCTCTTCTGTTATGACACTTAACCAGGAAGGCAAGGAAAATGAAGAAGAAGTTAATGCAGATGTAATAGCTAGAGTGGTAGTTGGATTTTACCATGCAACTATAGAAATAAGAAGAGGAGCCTCTGTTAAGATTTCCATGGGAGTGGAGTTGTTATGAGTGACTTCTAACATAAATTGCTCCAATTGTATTAAGGTGGTATCCAACACCATCATAAAAGATCTGGCCATGGAAGAAATAGTCATAGAGTATGCATCAAACACACTCTCAAAGCTATGGTATGGCTCCTTAGATATAACTATAGGGAAAACTAAGAAAAAAATTTCTCAAGATGACCACAGTGTTGATCCAATTTTGTTGAATATGCTATGAGATCATCTTGGTAAACTACAAGAAACTTGTTTATGAAATCTGCAAATGCTACATCCATGGCTCTTTGAAAATTAGCCCCAGCATTGGTCAAACCAAAAGGCATCCTAACATATACATATGTGCCCCATGGAGTAGTAAATGTAGTCTTGAATTGTTTAGAGTCTTTGACAACAACTTGATTATACCCTAAAAACCCATCCATCATAGACATCAACTGAGACCCAGTAACTCATTGTAGCATGGCTTCCATGTTTGGTAAACCATAATTATCCTTTAGTGAATTCATATTCATATTTTTGAAGTCTACACAGAGCCTAATGTCTCCGTTATTTTTCCTTATTGGGATCAAGTTGGAAACCCATGTTGAATATCTGATAGGTTTTATGATTCCTACATCCCTCATTTTCTTCAACTCTTCCTACATTTTTGGTGCCAAGGTAGTGTTTACATGTCTCAACTTTTGTCTGAAGGGATTTGTATCCTCCTTCAAATGAATTTCATGTTGATAAGATCTTCCCTATAGGCTTTTAAGTCATCATAAGACCATGCAAAAACATGCCTATATTTCCTAAGATGATCAACCAAGAACTTTATTATTTTAGGAGATAATTTTCCCCCAATGTATACATTTATTGGGGCTCCAGTTGTCCCTAAGTTTATTTCTTCTAAATCCTCTAGCTTATTCACAGTCTTTGTTGAAAAAGACTTGTCATTATTATCAAATTCTCTTTCAAGCACAACCAAACCCTTTGGGAATTTATTTGACTTTATTTGCAACACTTCTTTGCCCAAAATGGTATCCTTATTACCTAAAGTTTCCACACACCTGCTGAGATTTATTTCATTATCTTCAAAATTGGTCTCACAATGTAGAAATCTTAAAATGTCCAGATCATCTTCAAAAACTTGCCAATTTTCAATATTGTCTGGTATAGAAGGTCTGGATTGAACCTCAATTTTAGATATTCCAAAAAATGTAATATCCTTTGGCCTCAAAGAAATATTTTCCAATAGGTCAATCATTCTATTCTAACCCTTGTCCATCCAGTCAATACCAAAAGCATCAAAAACTTTTATCTCATCCCAAACAACATTTTTGTATTGCTTTAATCTTTTACTTTTGGATGTATACTTGGACCTTATCTGAGATATTATAAGTTATGAATCTCCAATCACTCTAAGGTTTTTAGATTGTATGTCTTGAGACCAACCTTAGTCCTATTAATAGAGCTTCATACTCTACAATATTGTTTGCACAAGGAAAAATCAAAGTAAATGAATACTTAAATGTCCTTCCAGTAGGAGCAATTAACAATACTCCTGCACCAGCTCCCTCTTTAGAGCTTGCACCATCAAAATACATGGTCCATAACCCATCATGGTCTGTCATATTGTTCTTATCCTCAGACAAAATTAAAGGTTCATTTTTTCCTTCAACCTCCATGCTTTGCATTTGGAAATAATTTATATCAGTTTCCAAGAAGCAATTCATGTTTTCATTTTTTATTTCTTCCTTAATCATATGGGAAGTTCTAATTTCTCTGGATAGTCTGACATTCTCACCAACAATTTTGAAGGTTGCAAAGGATAAATCACATTGTATACTTCCTCCCATTGTTGCACTCTACTTTCTTGATAACAACATTCCATATTGAGGAGGTATATCAATAACTAAGACACTCATGGTTAACTACATGTCTGGATAAGCTGCAAGTCTGTAAGGAAAGCCTTAATTGTACCAATGATAGGTACTTCTCTAGAATCCATAGCTTGACATCTCCCATGAGAAGTATCAACCTGAAGTCCCATTGATCTCATGACCTCAGTAGGCATAACTGTATTAGATGCTCCAGAATCAATCATGTAACTTTTTAACATATTTCCATTTCTAACCAGAGTTAAGAAAAAGGGATCAACAGCTCCCAAAGAATTTTTTACAACATTATTGTCTAGATAAATCTGGGGTACCTCTGAAACAATTTATTCTATTTCTTTCCCATTATTATCAAATCTATCTTTTATTCCTTTTGATGTCTTAGTATTTCCTATTTTTTGAACATTTGTTGAAAGAACACCATTTACCCATGTAAGGGCTTTCTCTTTATGCTCTCATATTCTCATCATTTCCATTAATAGAACCTGGACTATAATATGAGACAACAACTACCTCATATGAATAGGGGTGTATTTTACATCATAGAAATCTTGCTTATTTTGAACCATATTTTTATCTTCAACTTGAGATGCTAGGTTCATCTTGTCTTCCTTTTGTTTCTTATTATCAACTTGGGGAATGGGGATTTTTTCTTCTAGTGTTTTCACTTTTACCTTGTATAAATTATTCATACCATTTGGCTTCTCAGCCCCTTTTACCTTTATTTTCTTGACACTATCAACAATTTTATTCTTTTCTTGTGTCTTCTTAGTGTCTTCATTATTTTTCTTAATAAATAAAATTTTTGGTCTACCATCTACATTACCAACTGTCCTATTTATCAAAACATAATTACTCCTAGCCTAAGTAACCATATCAGTAGTGATTTGAGCTATCTTCATGATACAGTCAAGGCTGGTGGATCCAATTAAGGACCGACTGACCTTGCAGCCAAAGCAATATGCAATGGAAATACACAATAACAACAAGAGATCTAAAATAAAATAGAAGTCTTTATTCATCAAATCACTGATTACATGCAATGTGCCAGGCTGTAAGGCCTTCCCAGTTATGACTAGATACAAAGCAGGTAACAGTCTACAAGATCTCACAGGATCCAAATCTTTTCCCCAACATCAGCATTCGACTAGCCCGGGTCTATAACACACAAGACACTGGTAGGCACCCACTCAAACTTCCAAGCAATCTTCTTTCTCCTAAGCTCACATGCTGCTAACCTTCCTTCCAACTATTTGCTCCCCTAAACAACTACCCAAGCATCCTATAAATATTGATTCCCAACAACAAGTCAGCTAATGAAACAATAAACCCTCACAAAAAAATATTAAATGCTAAAACATCAGTCGGCTCTCACATAGCCTTACAAAATAAATAAACTCTCAAAGATGGCCCCAACAGTCATCAGATCCACATAGAAGAATACAACATGCCAAATCTAGGTCCCCACATGTCCAAAGGTCAATCCATAACAAGAGGAGCATGACCCAAATTAAATGCACCAGTTGGCCAAGCTAATCTATCCAAACAATCCAATTGGTAAGCATGAACACTGAGCAATAGAGGAAATAGCCGAGCACCAGTTGACCAACCATGCCAAGCATGACTGAGCAACATAGTTATCATTGAGCACTAGTGAACTGACACCTTCAATTACCAAGTGTTCTTTAGAGACCGAGCTGGTAACCACATAAACCAAACAACCAGTCTCTCAAACTGAGAAAGAACTCCATCAAACCAAGATCAAAACTAACAATCTACCTTTAAAGACAAACATATTTTTGGTTGATACAAGATTGCCAAGAATCCTAGGATGCTCCTGCATCAGACACCCTAGGTAAGAAATATTTTCTCATAAGGAAATTAGGAACACCCCAAGGGAATCAGAATAGGTATGCCAAATCTATCTTCACCCATATCTCTTCTTGTCCTTCATCCCAAGTAGTCTTCACTTCAATCAGTATCTCATGCAAAAAGTTCTGCTTTCCACTGTGCTTATCCCTTTAGTCGGCAATTGATAGCAATCGACTTTGACCATTACCGATCACCTCAGTGCCTCGGTAAGGTTCATCCCCTCCAGACTCCTCAACCAACTCAATATCAAAGACATCTCTCTGTGTCAAAAATGTCACCATCTAATGTACCATCTCTACCATTAAAAACATCTATTTCTTAATCTCAACAAACTCTTCAGAGATATCATTCTCCTTTTCCTTCAAACTAGACTTAATAGGAATAGGTTCATCAACCCTCTGCTCCTGAGGTTTTTCATAAGGACAACACCTGATAACTCCACATCCCTTAACCCCTATCTCATGTAAAGGTATCATCTTATGCCAAGCTCCTTCATGCCTAACCACATAGGTATTAACATGACCATCAAACAAAACATTTCTATCAAACTACCAAGGTCTATCGAGCAAAAGATGACAAGCATCCATAGGAAATACATCACACAATATCTCATCATGGTAAGATCCAATCTAAAATTTAACCAAGCATTGTTCTTCAAATCTAACCTTAGACACATCTTGTATCTAACTAATCTGATAAGGATTAGGATGTTTCCTTCTTTCCAAGTTCAATTTACTAACCATTTCATCTGAAACAAAATTCTCAAAACTGCCACCATCAACTATGATATTACATACCTTATCCTTGCACTTACATCTAGTTCTTAACAAAGTTCTTCTTTGCATTGGTTCATGAACACATGCAGCTAACCTTCTAGTGATAATACATTCACCTTTCTCTGCAACATTCTCAATGTCTTCTTCAGCAACTAATACAACTCTTTTTTTAGGACACTACCAACTTCTATGACCAGCTTCACCACAGTTATAACAAGTGCTGGTGAACTCATTCTTCCACCTTCCTCTCTATCCAACATTTTTAGTAACCTGACCACTACTAGATCCCACATCAGACTTAGGATTCTCTGTCACATTGCTCTCAGCAACTTCTTCACCAGTTTGACCACCTTGGTTCCTATTACTCTATTTTCCTTCATACTTCTTATTCAACTTCTCTTTAATGTTTAATGCCATTTGATAAGCATCACTGATTGTTTTCATCCACACAATAAGTAACTCTTCTTGAATACTAGGTCTCAAACCATAGACATACCTAGCAACCTTCTCTTTATTAGCTTCAGAATGACTAGTCCTAATGATGATTCTATAAAACTCCTTGGTATACTCCTATACCAATTTGCTAGTTTGCTTCAAATCTTGCATCTTCTTAAACATGTCCAATTCATAATCCACTGGAATGAATTGCTTCTTCAACTAGTCAACCATTCAATTCCACTTAGTGATCTTCTCTTTTCCTCTTCTACCTCTTTCCAACTGAACTTCTCTCCACCAGATATTTGCATGACCTTTCAACTTAGTCTTTGCAAATCTAACCCTATCAGGATCTTCTATTTCTTCATACTCAAAGTATTCAACAATCTCATTGATCCAATCAATCAATTCTTTTGGCCTAAGGCTTCCAAAAAGTGCATAAACTTAAATCTTAGTTCTTTTCCCAATCTTAGACATAGCTTTCAGAATTTGATTCTCCTCAAAATCTCTAGCTTCTTCTACAGCTTCTTCAAAATGATCTTCCTCAGATTCATCATCACTATCCTCTTTCAAGGTAGCTTCTTCTTGTAAATCTTGCACTTGTTTCTGCAAGGCCCTAAAATCATCAAGACTGAATTCTCCAATAGTTTCTTCTTCCTCTGAGATCTCACGGTTTCTCCTCAGAGGCATCTTAAAATCAAGATCTAGATACACAAGATCCACTCAGCTCCAATAGGAATAGACTTTTCTCAAATAGGAAAAAAATTCACTCTGATACCACCTAACACAGTCAAGGTTGGTGGATCCAATTAAGGATTGGCCAACCTTGTAGCCAAACCAATATGTAGTGGAAATACACAATAACAAGAGATCTAAAATAAAACATAAGTCTTTATTCATCAAATTAGTGATTACATGCAATGTGCTGGGCTATAAGGCCTTCCCGATTATGGCTAGATACAAAGTAAGTAACAATCTACAAGATCTCACAGGATCCAAATCTTTTCCCCAACATCAGCATTCAGCTAGCCCAGGTTTGTAACACATAGCACACTGGTAGGAACCCAGGAAAGATCTAAACTTGTACTCAAACTTGCAAGCAATCTTCTTGCTCCTAAGCTCACAGGCTACTAACCTTCCTTCCAACATCTCCTCCCCTAAACAACTACCCAAGCATCCTATAAATATTGATTCCCAACCACAAGTCGGCTGATGAAATAATAAACCCTCACAAACAAATATTAAATGCTAAAACATCAGTCAGCTCTCACATAGCCTTAAAAAATAAATAAACTCTCAAAGATGGCCCCAAGGTCATCAGATCTACATAGAAGAATGCAACACTCTAGATCTAGGTCCCACACATCCAACGGTCAATCCATAACACAAGGAGTATGACCCAAATTAAATGCACCAGTCGGCCAAGCCGATCTATCCAAACAATCCAGTCGGTAAGCATGAACACCGAGCAACAGAGGAAATAAATGAGCACCAGTCAACTAACCACACCAAGCATGATCAAGCAATGTAGTTATTGTCAAGCACCAGTGAACTAAAACCTTTAGTTATCGAGCATTCTTTGGAGATCGAGCACCCTAGTAACCACATAAACTGAACAACCAGTCTCTCAAACCGAGCAAGGACTCCATCAAACCAATATCAAAACTAACAATCTACCTTCAAAGAAAAACATATTTTTGGTTGATACAGGATTGCCAAGAATCCTAGGATGCTCCTGCATCACTTCATCAAAAGGTCTTCTTAATATAGTATGTTCTTCACCTTCTTCTATATTACAAATTATGTTTTCAATTTCTTCTCCTTCTTCATCTAAAAAAACTTGTTGATGATAGACTTCCTTTTTGCTCTGGGAATTAGACACATCCTAGTTTTCATCTTCCTCTATAGAATCAACTTCATCCCATGAATGTGAAGAAGTCATATCACAACCACAGTCGTCATATGATTCATCTTCCTCAACCTCATGTTCCTCATTTGTAGATACACTTTTAGAGACTTCACAATGGTCAGGATCATGTGGGGATTGGCAAGCTATGCACCATGGTCAAACATCATCAGTCCTATTAACTGAATGCTTTTGCAATGGATCAAGGGTTTTATCATTTTTCTTGTCCTTCCTTTTGGGGATTATAGGCTTCTCATCCTTCCATTGGGTGTGGTAGGGAAAATTTTGCAGCCTAGGTTGCCTATTAAAATTATTAAAAGGAGGCTTGTCATTATTTTGATCCGTGCTTCTATTTTGACCAGGCTTTAAATCCTTTGTAGAATTCAAGATTTGTTTCAAGTTTTCATCATCTTTAGATTTCATACTAGAAGGTTTATCTAATTCTTTCTTTCCAAACCTAGGAGGTTTAGGGTCTTCTCTTCTACCTAGTTTTCCTGACACCCTTCTATTACTTTCAATATTTACAACAAATCTTTGGGCCTCCCTAATGCTTCAAGGATTTTTTTCCCTGAGGAGGTAGCCCATCTTTGCATCAAAAGTATTTAGATATGTTGCTAGACATACTTTCTCATCCAGTCTCATAACTTGGAAAAGCGTGTGCATGGCCTTCTAAAATCTTATATTAAACTCAAGGACCTCTTCATTCTAGTTTTTCTTGATATTATTAAATTCATTCAACATGAAACCATCATTTTTTTTGTCACCATATTGGTCTTTGAAACAATTGATAAAATCATCCCATGAACCAACACAGTCATGTGTGAGTCCTCTAAACCAATCTCTAGCATCCTTAGTTAATGATTGAATAGATAGTTTCATAATTACATCTTCATGTTCAATTTCATAATCATCTATCATATCAATAAATTTATTTAAATGCTCTTCACATGTAACAACATTATTACTAGTAAATTTTGGAAGCTTTTCTCTAATTTCTTTAGGAATCAAATTAGGATAATTGGGATACCATTAAAAAGTTGTTTGTACCTTTCCACATGAACTAGCCTCCTTTGCAATGATCCATCATTTTGAGACGTGGATGCTTTATTATTTTATGTGTTAGCAACATTGGTAGTAGTCAATAGTGTGACAATGGTAGCCTATTTGGAAGAATTTCCAGAGTTTGCACTAGGCATTGAAGTAGAGGTAACCACATTTGAAGGCCCTTAGGATTGCCTAAGAAAATCAATTTTCTTTTTTATTTCCAAAGCAGTAGCCTCAAGTTCTGTCTTCTCTGATTCTTTGGCTAAGATTTCCTTTTCTCTTTTAGCCCTTTCAAGATCATTATCCAATTTGGACAATTGATCTATCAGAACCTTATTACTAACATGTTTAATAATCAAGATTCTTGTTGCAACATGTTTACCCTTATCCTTAGGTCTTCTAACTTCAACAACTGGGTAGCTAATAGGTTGTTCATCATTTTTCTTAGGTGTTGCAACAAAATTTATGGCTTCTAGGGTTATAAATTATCTCCTTAATTGATCTGATCTAATTTAAGCTTGTCTTAGCTCAACCTACTTTTCCTTTTCTCTTTCTTTTCTAATGGAAATTTTCTCCTAGATCCTTCTCTCCAAATTAAATACTTGTTCAAAAATATCTTCAAAATTTGGGAGATTAGTTTCAGATTCTAAAGTCTCAATAAAAAATCTTTGTTGTTTATCTCTTGGATCATGAGGGCTTTCAGAAGGTGAAGATCCTTGGGTGGGAGGAGCATTTCTACCTTCCCCACCTCTGCTTTTACTTCTTGATCTTCTATCTGGCCCTTGAGACTCTCTATTTGATACCTTTTTAATATGATGTATTCCTTCCTCACCTTTAGAATGAGGACAATAATAGTCATCATATGCTATAACCTTAAATTCATAGCCTCTTCATATTCAGAAGCATTTCCTTCTTGTCTAGGATGGATTAGGTCATCTTCCTTTGTATTTTTCTTCTATCTCCATGCTTGAGACATGTTTCTATCATTCCTTTCCTTTCTTGGTTGACCATCCATAGAGGTACTTGGCATCTCACCTTCTAATTTATCCTCGGGATGATCTTTCCTCTAGGCTCTGGTATTCCTATGGCTCATATCTAGAGAGTGTTATAAACAATTTGTATTTTCACTCAGCACTGTTGTAGAGATTCTCAAAATCACCACCCAATACAAGTTGGAAAATATAACACTAGCTTAATAGATCAGAGTATATATACTAGAGAGTATCTTGAAAGAATGATTAGAAAATATAATGCAAAATCTGAGTCAATTCTCACTAATAATGTATAACCATGGTGTTAGAATAACTGAGAGGGGGGTGAATCAGTTATCCAGTGTCCCAAAACAAAATGTATAATCCAAAATAACTTCTTCAATTTCTGCTCATCGGTAAACACTAAATACTTTCACTATCTGTGCTTTTACTGATTAGTAGTCTAATACTATAACAGTTACCGATCAAATCTAACATGTAACATGTAAAGAATGATAACAAACAAATATCACAATCAACACATAACACAAGATATTTAACGTGGAAACCCTATAAAGGGAAAAACCACCTTGGACCAGCAACCCAAAAAATGTTCACTCTTCTGAAGTGAGGTCGGTTAAGACCCAACCATGTTAAAGGTTACAAAAACACTATCAAGTGTGACCTTGTTAGAGGATTTTAGACTAGAAGTTATTGTCCAACTAGCATTCACTATGGGGTTGACAGGATAACAATGTTCATTCTATGAATGATACATCATAAGACTTTTAGAGTCCACTCAGTTAAGAGATTTTGATGGTATACAATGGTTAAATATGTAACAGTAAATGACCTACCTTAATACAACTTCAATTGTAGATTATAGATCAATATTCAGTCCATACAAATCCTTTTGATCAATATTTTACTTCAAATTCAATACTATATCAACTTACTGTTTGTTGGTAATTGCTCTTTATAGCTCGGTAGTTGCTCTGCAGCTCGGTTCTTAATAACCAGTATGATCAAAATACAAGAAAACCTTGTTCATGTGATATTCTTGCAGCTTCTTCTTCTGGCATTTTTCATAAAGAAAATTTGTTCTCTTATATAGATGAGTAAATCATTTTCTTCTCCACCATCAAATTTTGCTACTTAACCACATTCATAGATTTTGCCGCTTCAAACTTTCTCGGTACTTGTGTCAATAACACATTTCAATCTTCTCCATTAGATCTTCCCTGAATTTTGTTAGCCGTTGATCTGTGTAACAAACATTATCTGTTACCTCGATGTTATACTCTTGCCAGCTCATTAATCTTATCGGCTAAACTAATCATTTAATACATTTTTTTCTACTCAGTTAACAAAGAAATGAGTCAGTGAACACTGCTCGGTTGATATTGTGATCGGTATACACTACACTCTGTCGGTGTATACTAGAAATGCTTCATTTACCGACAACACTGATTTGTGTCTTTCATCTCTATACTTCATCATAGATGAATGCAACATAATAAATTAAATATCATCAAGTCATAGACTCATCAACAAGTTACTCAATGTGTTCCTTATCCTCATCTGTCATGTACATCTTTCCTCGTGTATATTTCTCTATTCTTCATCTCTTTCACCTTTCTTCAGATGTCTCGGTATAGTAACTTACAAGATAAGTGATGTCAAACTAGTTGACATCAATGACAACATAATATTGATTTAATCATATTACATATCTAATCAGTAGCTCCTTAATGATCTTTAATCATAGATTCTTCATTCAAATTCCAAATTAGTTGTAGTCCAACAATCTCTCCCTTTGGCATTGATGGCAACTCAAGTAATATGAAATGTACCATACACATACCAAACATATATTCTAAAACTTAGTGAACAAAATGCTATAAGTTGAATAGACTTAATATGTTTAATCACTATGTTACTAAGCAGCATTAAATAATACAGCTTTACCATTCTACAGTTGTGATCTTTTCAATTCTCCTGTTCATGCTTCTGTTCTCTGTAACTGATCTTCAATACTCTGTCTCATTCAGATTGTCTCTCCCTTAGATAAGTCTCATCGATGCTTGTTCCTTTTCATATCTTGTTCCTTTCCTTATTGTTTATCTCTCACCTTTTCATTTCATATTGTATATCTCTCCCTTTGACAGCAATGCCAAAGAAACAAATAAACAAAAAATTATGTCTTCCTCTGTATCTCTGAATACTGATATTCCAATCGGTTCAAGTTCTCAAACTTAATCACAACCTTGAACATGATTCAAAGTGTGAACTATGTTGCATCAACATAAATGGTTTTCTAATAAAAGTAGGCTGATGCAACAACTAGATCACCTTAGTGACTGATAGATAGGGGACGGACCCCAAGTCTAGTCCTCAAGTATTCAAATGTGTCCTTCGGTAGGGGTTTTGTAAAGATATCGACAAGTTGTTCTTTAGATGTAACAAATTCTAATTTTACTTTCTTCTCTTGCACTTGTTCTCTTAAGTAATGATACTTAATAGATATATGCTTTGTCTTAGAGTGCATCACAGGATTTTTTGAAATATTAATAGCACTAGTGTTGTCACAATATATAATCACCAGGTCAGTGATTACCTCATTTATTCCTTCCAACACTTGTTTGATATATGAAATGTTTGAACAATTAGTAGTAGTAGCAACATATTCTGCTTCAGCTATAGACTGAGAAATACAAGCCTGCTTTTTACTTGTCCATGTTACAAGTCTTTCACCAAAGAAAAATGCTCCTCTGGTGGTGCTATTTCTATCATCCACATTTCTAGCCCAATCAGCATCGGTGTAAACTTTTAGTTCAAACTTCCCTTCCTTAGGATACCATAATCCAAAATTCTTTGTTTTCTTCAAGTATCTTAAGATCCTTTTTGTAGCTATCATGTGTGATTCTCTAGGATTAGCATAAAATCTTGCAACTATTTCCACAACATGTGCTATATCTAGTCTACAATGAACTACATACATTAACTTACCAATCATGGATCGGTAGAGTGTCTGGTTTACCTCTATAGTTTCATCCTCCTTTGTCAATTTGCATCTAGTAGCTATCGGTGTTCCTACAGGCTTAGCATCTTCCATGCCAAATGTCTTCAGTACTTCCTTTATGTATTTAGATTGTGTGATGAATATCCCATCGCTCTGTCGAATCACTTGTAGTCCAAGAAACAACTTAATCTCTCTGAACATAGACATTTCAAATTCCTTTTGCATTTCATTAGCAAATGCCTTGTAGACAAGATTTGAGCCTCCAAAGATAATGTCATCAACAAATATTTTAGCAATGATAATAGTATAATCAGTATCACCTTTCACATACAGATTGTTGTTTCCACTTGTTCTAACAAATCCAATACTTAACAAGTAAGTATGCATTCTTTCATACCATGCTCTCGATCCTTGCTTCAAACCATATAAAGCTTTATGTAATCTACATACCATGTCTTTATGGTCGGGATCAACAAATCCTTTAGGTTGTTCAATGTAGACCTCTTCTTTAAGTATACCATTTAAAAATAATGACTTCACATCCATTTGATAGACTTTGAATTTCTTATGTGCAGCATATGCAAGTAGCATTCTAACTCCTAATCTAGCAACAGGTGCAAATGTTTCACCATAGTCAATGCCTTCTTCTTGTGCATATCCCTTGCATACCAATCTAGCTTTATTTCTTGTTACTTCACCATTTTCATTCAATTTATTCCTGTATATCCACTTAGTACTAATAACATTCTTATCTTTTGGTCGGGGTACTAAGGACCAGGTTTTGTTCTTCTCTATTTTTTGTATTTCCTCCTTCATTGCATTAACCCATTCTTCATTCTCTAATGAAACTTTCATAGTTTTAAGTTCAAATTCACAACTTAAACATGTACCTTGTCTTGTTTTTCTTCTAGTTTGCATTCAAGCATGTCTGTCTCCAATGATTTGTGTCTCAGGATGATGTCTTCTGACAAAACTAGCCAAAACATGGTTTCTCCTTTCTTGCTCATCCTGTTCAGGGTCATTATCTTGCTTGGTAGCTCCATCTTGTTCCTCGGTTTGTGTTGTCTATTGTCCTGCATTATTTCCCTGCTGACCGGTTGACATAGTTTGCGGTGTCGATAGATACTCTGGATGTTCAATATATGTGAATCTACCATAGTCTTCCAGTTCCTTTGTACTTTCCTCTATGTACTTGAAATCAAACTCATCAACATGAACATTAGTACTTTCAACTATCTTATTTGTAGCCTTATTCAAACATTTGTATGCTTTACTTGTAGAGGAATATCCCAAAAATATTCCTTCATCTCCTTTAGAATCAAATTTTCCATTCCTCTCATCTTTCAAAATAAAGCATTTATTTCAAAAAATTCTAAAATAACTTACAGTAGGTTTGTGTCCAAACCATAGTTCATAAGGTGTTTGGTTGGAGTCCTTCTATTGTATTTGGTTAAGGACATACACATCTATACTAACAGCTTCCCTCCAATATGTCTGAGCAACATTCTTTTGTATCATCAATGTTCTAGCACAGTCAATTATAGACCTGTTCCTCCTTTCAGCAATACCATTTTGCTAAGGTGTCCTCAATGCATATACCTATCTTTTGATTCCATGCTCATTACAGAAATTAGTAAATTCATCAAAGATAAATTCACCTCCTCTATCAGATCTTAAACATTTTATTTCCTTTCCGATTTCTTTTTCTACCTTAACTTTATAGCACTTAAACATTTTGAAAGCTTCAGATTTCTCTTTCAAGAACATAACAGTCATCAGTCTAGTATAAACATCAACAAAAAGAATAAAATATCTATCACCAGAACAACTCTAAGTTCTCATAGGACCACATAGGTCGGTATGAACCAACTCAAGTATCTTCTTTGTTGAATAGTCTTTTCTTTTAAAACTAGACTTAGTCATCTTACCTTTCTGACATTCATGGCACATGGCATGATCAGGTTTTGTCCAGTTAGGCAATCCTCTAACTCTTCTCTTTCTACTAATTTTGATCATGTTGTCAAAGTTCACATGGCATAACCTTCTGTGCCACGACCAATCATCTTCATCCTTTATTAACAAACAAGAAGACTAATCCATATCAAGATAGAATAGATTACCTTTGGATTGTGTACCAGTTTTGACAAGTCTTCCTCCATCATCATAGATTTTCACCTTTTTGCTCTCAAAAGCCAGTCAGTGGCCTGAATTGTTCAACTGAGCCACACTTAACAAATTTTAGTTTAATCCATCTACCCAATATGCATTTTCACATTGTAATATGTCACTGATCATTAGTGAGCCTTTACCTCTTACCATACAAGGTGCATCATTTCCCATTCTCATAGATCCTCCATTATATTCAACAAGATGATCAAACTTTTCTACATCACCAGTCATATGATGTGTACAGCCACTGTCTATGATCCATGTATCATTTCTGCTTACTTTAGAGATCAGTGTTGTCTCTTCATGTTTCTCTTCTTCTTCTGAGTCATCTTTCATACCCACAAATACAACTTCTATATCATCATCAAAATCAGATTCAATTTCAATATCTTCAACTATGTAACATACCTTTTTGCCTTTTTCATCTCTATTGTCTCTGTTGTAGTGTCGGTAGCCTCTATTGACTCTTCTCCCATAGCTTCCTTCATATCGGTCTTTGGATCTATCTTCATCTTTCTTTTGAGGACATCTAGCAATGATGTGACTGACTTCTTTACAATTAAAGCATGCTAAAGGTAGCTTACCTCTATACCTTCCTTTTCCTTTGGGCAATCTTTTGGCCATAAGTGCTTCAAGCTCATCAAGTTCATCATCGGTATTGTCATCACTATCACAATTCTTACTATTCCTGCTAGACTTTCCAATCTTCAAAGAAGTCATGAAAGCAGATTCAATAGAAGGAAAAACACTATTATCAAAATTGTTTAATTCAAATGTTGTAAGTTTACCAATCAGAGTTTCAAGAGTAAGGTTGGATGTAGCTCTTATTTCATGAATTGCAAAAATCCTGATTGCATAAACTGGTAGAAAAGTTCTGAGAATCTTGCTTATCACTGTTTCATCATCAATCACTCCATCAGATGCTCTAATAGCATGTACCACCTCTTTGAGTCTATTTGAATATTGGACAATGTTCTCACCTTCTTTCATTCTCATATCATCAAATCTACCTCTTAGACTTTCAACTCGAGCTCTTTTGACATTTAGATCTCCACTATATATTTGTGCTAATTTATCCCACATTCCTTTGGCAGTCGTGCATGTTTTGATATCTTCAAATTCAGTGTCGGTATAGGTAGCAACAAGTTCCATTATAGTAACATTGTGTTCATGTTTTTCCTTCAATTGATTAAGAGTTAAGGGACCAGTGGGTGATTGCATGTAACCATTCTCCATCAGCTCTAGTGCAGAGTTCCCAGTTCCAAATATGTGCAGCTTCATTCTGCTTTGCCATATTGTGAAGTTCTCTTTGTTCAATTTCGGTACTTCCCTCTTATACATCTTGAGACCTTTATTCTTAAGTCCTTAAAACTCTATTCCAAGCAACCAGTGCTCTGATACCAATTGTTAGAATAACTGAGAGGGGGGTGAATCAGTTATCCAGTGTCCCAAAACAAAATGTATAATCCAAAACAACTTCTTCACTTTCTGCTCATCGGTAAACACTAAATAATTTCACTATCTGTGCTTTTACTGATTACCAGTCTAATACTATAACAGTTACCGATCAAATCTAACATGTAACATGTAAAGAATGATAACAAACAAACATCACAATCAACACATAACACAAGAGATTTAACATGGAAACCCTATAAAGGGAAAAACCACCTGGGACCGACAACCCAAAAAATGTTCACTCTTCTAAAGTGAGGTTGGTTAAGACCCAACCTTGTTAAAGGTTACAAACACACTGTCATGTGTGACCTTGTTAGAGGATTTTAGACTAGAAGTTATCATCCAACCAGCATTCACTATGGGGTTGACAGGATAACAATGTTCATTCTATGAATGATACATCATAAGACTTTTAGAGTCCACTTGGTTAAGAGATTTTGACTGTATACAATGGTTAAATATGTAACAGTAAATGACCTACCTTAATACAACTTCAATTGTAGATTATAGATCAATATTCAGTCCATACAAATCCTTCTGATCAATATTTTACTTCAAATTCAATACTATATCAACTTATTGTTCGTCGGTAATTGCTCTTTGTAGCTCGGTAGTTGCTCTACAACTCGATTCTTAATAACCAATATGATCAAAATACAAGAAAACCTTGTTCATGTGATATTCCTACAGCTTCTTCTTCTTCTGACATTTTTCATAAAGAAAATTTGTTCTTTTATATAGACGAGTAAATCATTTTCTTCTCCACCATCAGATTTTGCCGCTTAACCATATTCATAGATTTTTCTACTTCAAACTTTCTTGGTACTTGTGTCAATAACACATTTCAATCTTCTCCATTAGATCTTCTTTGAATTTTTTCAACCATCGATCTGTGTAACAAACATTATCTGTTACCTCGATGTTATACTCTTGCCAACTCATCAATCTTATCGGCTAAACTAATCATTTAATACATTTTGTTCTACTTAGTTAACAAAGAAATGTGTCTGTGAACACTACTCGATTAATACTATGATTGGTATACACTACACTCTATCGGTGTATACTAGAAATGCTTCATTTACCAACAACACTGCTTTGTGTCTTTCATCTCTATACTTCATCATAGATGAATGCAACATAATAAAGTAAATATCATCAAGTCATAGACTCATCAACAAGTTACTCAATGTGTTCCTTATCCTCATCTATCATATACATCTTTCCTCATGTAGATTTCTCTGTTCTTCATCTCTTTCACCTTTCTTTAGATGTCTCGGTATAGTAACTTACAAGATAAGTGATGTCAAACTATTTGACATCAATGACAACATAATACTAATTTAATCATATTACATATCTAATCAGCAACTCCTTAATGATCTTTAATCATAGATTCTTCAATCAGATTCCAAATTAGTTGTATTCCAACACATGGGACTACAAAATAATTCTCTATACTTCAATGGTAACTAAATGGTTCAGACAAATAAGAAGGCCAGGAGTCTAGCTCAACTTGTACTTGCATTATTTGACACAAATTAATAATACCTGAGATCTCAATATAGATTTATCATGACTATATCATCTCTATTCCCCAGCAGAGTCACCATTTTGTTGGTTCTTCAAAATGGACTTTATGCTCACACTACTACATTTGGGGCCAAATTTTGACAAAAGCTTCCAACGGGTAATTTTTTATTATAAATTTGGTGTTTTTTTTTGTAATAGGCCTCGATGGTGTCAGTATTTTGATGGGTGTTTAATTGACCATCAAAATTCTGACAAATTTGGGGTATAGATGAAAAAGAAAATTGAAATGGCCTCATCATTTTTATTTTGATTGGATAGACAAGGAGTGGGAGAAGGAGCAGGAGAAGGAGCAAAAGCTGTGCGCAGGAGAAGGTATGTGATTTCTTCATCTTTTGAGCCTCTGGCATCATATTTGAATGCATTTTATTTTATTTTATCATGAATGCTCTCTGAAATGATCGCATTCTACTGGTGTCATGCCCTAGCTTGTGCTTTAACTCCATTATTTGATGTTATTGGTGCTTGTGCTCAAGAATATCCATTTTTTTGAAATGTTGATTGTGGTTATCAAATGGATAGCCCATGAGCTTCTAGCTAGGTTCCATTTGTATATTTGATAGCTTAGGGCATCAAATGTATTGTATCATTGATAGTTGAGACTTTGTTAAAAGGAAATAGGATAAAGAATGATTTTTATTTAGTCTCTCTATTTTGATCCCTAAGTGGCTTACAACCCTAGAGAAGAATATGTAGATTTACAGATGCATTTGCAAGATACATAGCAGCCGATAATTCACAAGAAATCCATGCATCCAATTTGAATAGAAATTAATTCAAATAAATAGGGTCCTCCAATGGCGCAATCATCCAGACCTTGACTGTCTCCTCAACCAGCGACCCTTCAAAACTGGGTTATCATGCAATCAACGAATGATCCTTCATTCTCCTAGTCTTCCTTGCATCCAAACATAAAATGTTGTTAAAGGGAAAATATTATGTGGAAAACCCACAAACCAAGCTAGCAAATGATTGTACATCAAATTATTCCTATATTCATTCAAGTATTGCTATGCTTCAGCTACCTGATGTTTGAGCTTCATCTAGAGGAATGTGTAGCTTTAAGATAGAGTTACTTCTTGGGCCTTATAATAGGGTGGAATATGATCAAGATTTGTTTAGGCTATATCTTTGTTAGTCCCATTGTTAGGTTCTTATGGTTCATGGTTTGAATCTATTATGGTTGTGTAAGGGATTTGTAGATGCTTTTTCTAACATAATTATTGGACACCATGATTGGAACAACTGGTTTTTGGCTATTGTACACATGAATCATATTTGTCAATGGTTCTTTGTGTTCAGGAATTCGTTGATCAATCTTTGAGATTTATTGTCCCAACTTTAAAAGAGTGATAAAAGATATAGTGAGTGCTATCTTTTCCAAGTTTTTTGTGGGTGCCATTATCTTCTAGGAGTAATTGCTGGAACCAAATTATGTTCTTTTCCTCTAGTAAATATTGCAGACACAATCATCTTCTTGGTGAAGGGTTGCTTCCATCCCCATAAGGCACTATTGCATGGTTTCCATTCCCTTGTAGTATAGTGAACCTAATTTAATACAAGTGTGCTCTTTTTTGGGATCCATAATTTATGGCACCTACACTATGGTTGTTAGCCTAAGATAGGCCTACCTTTGCATATAATAAGAGGCCAACATGAAACAAACATCCAAAGGTTATGGGGTTGTTCCCTGTCCATAATATATTATTTAAGTGCTAAGTGATGATGGGTATATCATGTAATTCATACTTAGTGTGTCTCTTTCTTTCTCTCCACATTTCACATTAGGAGTATATGCTATAAAATACTAATGAAATCAACTATTGGTCAAATCTAATCAAAATTGCAATATAAAGATTAAAATAGATCTTGAAGAAATATGGGAACCATTTTTGACAGATATTGTACAAATGACGAGAATACTCTAAAGAGGAAATGCTTCAATGTGGAACAATTGAAGGACAATATTTTACTTTTATATGCACATCTACAATATTTTTTATATATTTCTAAGATAACAAAACCATAGAAAGAATAGCATATAGAAGAAAGTAAAGAATAATGATCATACTTTGAGATATTGTAGAAACTGAAAGGAAAGAATGCTTGGTGGGGTTATCATGAAATCAGTGAGTGATCCTTTTTTCCCCTCTTCCAGTGACCCTTCAAAACTGGGTTATCTACCATCACTGAGTGATCCTTCATTCTCCTGGTCTGCCCTGCATCCAAACATATTGGAAATACATAACAAGTCTTTCAAAATCCCCCTTCCCTCAAGGAACACTATCAACCATCCCTTCCACATAGTATTTCACTATTGTATGAGTGGATTATGCAGGAACAGTTAACATTAAACAAGGAGCAAACTCCTCAACACATCTTGGAAACCATTGAATTCAATAATAAATGAAACCTAACACCAACATTATTCCTTCCATTCACTTCTACCAAGAATAAATCATTTAATCCATTCAAAATTATGTATAATCATTAGACAGTTACATTTCCTTACTATGTAGAGGATCAGTCGCAACCAAAACAATCAAAACTACTTTCACCCTTGCACAAGCTATTCCAAACTTTAAGTAAAATGAGAAAGTATGCTATATCAAATCATTCATATTTATAGTAACCATTCGAAGGATCATTTTTTTAATGAACCTCTGACTGTACCCCTGTGGCAGAGAAAGGAAACCTCAAATAGAGAAAGGAAACTTAGTAAAACAAGTATATGCCATTGTTTGTGAGGGAAACTTAGTCACGACATCAAGTATCATCTCATCATGGTCTATTCACCATGTTTCAACACCCCATTCACTCTGATCTATTCAACTTACACCATTCTTCTTCTCCAGGACTCAAAGGCTTGAAATAGTATATGTGGTAAAAATTCATGAAATACTAAAGAAGACCTGCTATTTGTTAGACAAATCTTCATTTTCCCCAACAAAAAACTAAGTAATAGCTACTCTACCCTTAATTTGTTTAAAAATGCACCATATTAGATAAAGTAGGTTCTATCAATCATGGCACGAACCCTCTTCAAACTCACAATACATTGCATACGTAGTACAAAACTCATGAGATTCTAAAGAAGGCCTCACTCTTAATGAGTTATAAACATGCCATTGTTTCAGTTTTTCTTGTGAGTTATGATAATTTTTGTAAACATGCCATTGGTTTAATTTAATGTATTCATTTTTGTTAGACAAATCTTCATTGTCTTCTGATTGTCTTCTTTATATAGTAGCATGTATTAATTGGCCGACAAATAAAGAAGCATTTAGACAATCAGAAGACAATGAAGTTAATTTTAAATGCATTTAACACAATTTTTTTTTACAAAACTGAAGCAATGGCATGTTTACAACAAAGAAATAGAGTGATAATAATATGCTAAAAATTGTATTCTGTTTAATACACGCCAAAGGACCAGTCCCAACAATTCTTAAACATACTTTATCTAATATGATGAATTCTTAAACAATTAAGGTTGGAGTAGACATAGTTATCACATAGTTTTTTTGTGTGGTACAAGGAAGATTTGGCTGATTAAGAGTGAGGCCTTCTTTAGAATCTCATATAAATTTGGTTGATTAAGATCAGAAGAAAAACACAATTCATTAGTTAAAATTTTCAATTTCATGTATATTTTCTCCTATTTATTAGGTGCATGAGTTGAAGGTTGAATTTAAGAGTCTTATAATGTTGTGTTACCTTTGGATCTTGAGTTTTTGATACTCCTATGATGATCTTTCTCAACAAGTATTTTATTCTATTGTTATTTTTTGAATACCATATTGGGCAAATACAAAACTGTGTACTTCTGCAGGATAGTGAACACAAAATTGAAGCATCAAACAAGACTTGATCAAGTTGTAGGTGGAACGTGCACTCATATAGTAAGTAATGTAGAATAACAAAATAAGTAATCTGTCGTGTCTACATTTTGTTATTTTCTGAGATTACATCATGTTCTATATTCACAGAATGGTTCAAAATTGAAATTTACAATTTGATAAAAGTACTAACGGGTGTTGTTCTCTGCACCCTTAATCAACAACTTGCCTCCATTTTTTGTTCCTTGCACCCTCAAAAAGCATTAGATAGGCATATTTTTCATTTTAAGATCAAAGATAAAGGCCCCCTTTTTTATGCGCACACACACACACAACATATACAACCTTCACCATGCAGATTTTCCTAAGCACTAGTGGGACCTTATACCCTGCAACAAATGTATTATTTTGAAAATAATCACAAGTCCATTTGTTTCTGAGTCTAGCTCCCGTAGTGCTTGGTCAAATTTGATTCATTGTAGGGATAATATTTTGTGTATAATATATATGATATTTTATTTTGATTTACAAACTACTATATTATTTGAATATCTTTCTTTCTTGCCACAATAGGAAAGAGTTTGAGGTGGAAGACTACAATAATAGAAGTGTTTCAATTTGGTATACTATGCTACAACATCATTTCATAACTAAGTTTTCAATTTTTATATATAATTAGGTTATTGATAATCTAAGTGAAGAAGGATCATGTCAGACAATCCAAGTGAAGAAGGTAATGGGGATACAATCAATAGATTGTGGTCGAACTTGAAAAGAAAAGGTGATGGAAAATGTTATTCTCCCTGCAATATTTGTAAGGGCTTAAACACTAGAAGATTTCTAATCAAAATAGCTAAGAGAAATTGTAGGGATAATGGTCACATTGAAGGAGGGTTTGATTATCATGAATTGGTAAGTTTTTCATTATATTTATTTAACAATTAATATATATATGAAATACACTTGATGATGAGATCATTATCATGGTTTATTTATGTTCATCATTTTTATATAGGTCAACCTCCCTAGGGGAGTACGTGATATGGACCATGGAGGTGCGAATATTGAGAATATGGCTTTGGAAGTGGAGGATCATGGAGGTGTAGATATTGAAGCTGAAGATTATGATCCCATGGAAGATGACAATGATGTGCCAAATGATGGTACTAATACATTGATCCATGACACATTTGGTATTGGTGCAACTGATGATGATGATCAGGATGATGTTGATGTCATCCATGACATACCTCTACTTGAGAAGGCAACCACACCCCTTTACGAAGGCTCCCAAATAACTCTTCTCTCTGCTATATTGTTGTTATTGAACTTGAAGGTTATGAATGGTTTATCCAACACAACAATGTCACGTATGCTAAAGTATGTCATATATGTCATTATAGTAATTAAATGGTGAAATATGTACCATACATATTGTTAATATTAACAACTTATATTTTTTTCTATAGATTGATAGGTGAGTTTTTGTTACCACCATTGAATATTCTCCCTCGCTCATACTGAGAATTATGTGCCACTTTGATAGATATTGGAATAGAGTATCAAGCAATAGATGCGTGTCCCAATGATCATAATATTTATCATAAAGAACATGAATTTGCAATAGAATGCCCTGAATGTCATATGAGTAGATATCGAATAGATCAAATAACAAAAAAGGTGGCTCACAAGGTTCTTCATTACATCCCCATTATACCACGTTTGCAAAGATTATTCAGGTGTAGTAGTTTGGAACAATTTATGGATTACCATGCACGCAATAGGATTCGATATGATATTATTTCAATGCTTGTGGATGGTTTTGTATTTAAGGACATAGAGGAAAAGTGGCTGCACTTTATCGAAGAACCTTGAAATATCAAGGTTTCAGTGGTAGCGGACAGTGTCAATCCATTTGGAGAGCTAAGATCTATTTACTTTGTTTGGCCTATTTTTGTCATCAACAATAACATTCCTCCATGGATGTCAATAAAGAGGGAGCACATTATGTTGGCAATGATTTTTCCAGGTATTTGATCATTTAATAGTTATCTGCATGTAATTATAAATCTTGCAGTAAAATGGCCACAATAATTATGTAATGTTGTTGTTCATTCAACTAGGTAAATACCAAGTTAAAGATATGAATGTATATATTGAGCCTCTTATTGATGAGTTGGTGGAGTTATGGAAAGGTGTCACTATGTATGACATCTCTAGACCAATAGGAGACAAACAATTTCAATTCTATGCAATGCTTGTATGGACAATACATGATGCCCCAGGGCTAACACAATTTTCTGGTATATTATGGTGAATTCAAGTTGCACATGATAATTCTAAAAATAAAAATTAACATATTTAATCCAATTGTATCATTATCTTGTAGATCTTCAAACAAAGAAAAAATTTGCATGTCCAGTTTGTGGTCCAAAGATGAAATCTTTTCATTCAAAAAGTTTAGGAAAGCAGATGTTTGATGAGCATAGACACTTTCTCCACAAAAATCATAACTATCGAATTACCAAAAAACATATTTTCAATGGGAAAGAAGAGACTACATCTAATCCATGGAGAATGACACCTCGCCTATGGAAGTTGGAATATAATAGAATTAATCATCAAGGTACTACCATTTTACCTAATGGTTTATGTTTGGAATTTGTATATTTTTATTGTGTTTTGTTTGCTGATTATGTGATTGATGATCGTAAATTTCATGAAGGAAACACTAATGAGCACCTTCCAAAGGGACTAAAAAGTTATCCCAGACAATTTAGTAGGTTGCCCTACTACGAGCAGCTACAAATTGTGCATTTGTTTGATACTATGTATATTGGAAAGAATGTAACAAAGACATTGTGGAAGATTGGATGGAAGGTGTGACAAATAAAAAATTGACAAAATTTGTAGCGACATTCATGAATCCAATCATGCAATGAAAAATTTCATTGAATCAAATAGAAATGGAGAACGGATTAATATAAGTGCCCTTCCTTGGTTATTAACAGAACAACAAAGTGATGCCATAAGGGACCGTTTGGTAGCAGACCATTTCCAACATTTTATTGGAATTGGCATTTGTTATTGCCCATTTCGTCGAATCCTCAGTTTGGCAATGCAATATGAAAATGGAATAGGAATGTGTTAATGCTCATTTTGGTTCAAAATGAGCATTAACATCTTCCATCTGAAAAGGTGGAATTGGCATTTGAGGGCCAAATTCCACTTTTGTAACTCCCATTTTATAATGTCTCATCGGCTCCACAGGAAAAAATATTGTTGGTTTGGTGTTCGCATTGTTTTTAGGGCCGTTTCATCTGCCATTTCTTACCCTGCATTTTCTCTGCCATTTCTCTGCAAAGCGTGACACCAAGAAACACTGCATTGCATTTGATGGCATTGTTTGGACTGTAAGGTTAGCATTCAATGTACTCAGACACATTTGTTCACCTGCATTATCCTATAGCGGTAGGATAAGGCAAAGGCAAAAAATCTCCCATGCTCAGGTAGAATAGGTACAATCTTTTTTCACTGTGAAATAAATATTCTATCTATAAATAAATTTGAGTGTATAAATTCATTTGTTTGGCTTTTCATGATTTTATGAATGTTGAGGAATCGGATTTTGCAATAGGGTAACATATACATTACACATTACTTTCAATGGTTTCTGGTAATCAGTTTAAAGCGTTATGATTTTCATATTTTATTCTTTTCATTGTGTTCTTTGTCCTTTGAGATTGTGTATTTTTTTACTATTTTGGGTTTCTTGGGAATATGGTCTATAGGATCCCCACACACAGGATCCCCACACACACTCATTTATTGAAATTTGAGCTACCCATTTCAAAAGAAAAATGCAATCAAAGCACATGGAAGTGTTGACAAAGTGCCTGTAGCACGTTGTCCTCCATTATATTTTATGAAAAAGAAGTGTTCTTTTGCTGCTTCTTTTTAAGAAATCGGCATCTAATCATTCACACTATGATTTTGCTGGGGAATACAGGCATTTTTTGCAGTGGGAATCTAAGACCAATAAAGTTGAAAATTAACCCCATTTCACCAGTTTCTATATTTTTTGGCTTGCACCTACTTTCGTTTACTTTTTGCAATACATTTACAGAGAATTATTAAATAAGATAATTTCTAGGCACCTACTATTCTGTTAGGAACCTGTGTGTTCCTTTTGTTTATTCTATTAGTTTAGTGTTGTTGGATGCATATGCTTTGTAAGTCATCCCGTTAGTTTACTTTATTATCCCACGTGCATAGGTAGTATTACTTTTCTAGATCGCACTTAGTATATAAGTGGGTGTTGAGTCCTTTGTTTGTAACGAAGAGTTTATTGTATTGAGCTTGCTCAGAGGAGGTTACCCCCTCGAAGTGGCCCGTGATCAATAGACTCACTCTGAGTTCTACTTTGCTCTATATTTCTATTATTTCATGCATGTTCATTATAGCGTTGCTGGAGGTTCCTCTCATATTCAATTCAAAACAAGAGTTCAAACTAGAAAAGTCACTGAGCATAACAAACAAACGGTGATTGTATTCAGACCAAAGAGGGAAAAAAAAAATTGCTGGCACAAACCTATTGATCAAGTTTGAATCTGAGTAAATAATTCTACCATTGATTTGCCACTGCACAATTTACTTTGTCACTGAATAAAGCCCAAAAATATATGTTACTCTGTCACTGAATATTGCCCAAAAAAATATGGGCATCATCTGATTAGGATATCTATAATTCAGATTATTTGATGATGGATTGTTGAATGTCATCCGAAATGTCACAGTTGATTCTATAATTTTACCATTGATTTTCCACTACACATTTACTCTGTCACTGAATAATGCCCAAAAATATATGAGCATCATCTGATTAGCATATTCATCATTCAATGCTTAATGATGGATTTTTGAATGTGATCCGACATGTCTATACAAAAATATGCACAGTTGGTTTTACAATTCTACCATTGATTTGCCACTGCACATTCACTCTCACTAATAATGCCCAATAAGTATAGGTGTATCATCTGATTGGCATATTAGCATTCAAATTCTTGATGAAGGACTGTTGAATGGGATTCCAAATGTCTATATACAAAAACATAGACAATTGATTTTACAAATGGTGTTTTGATTTCTATATGAGATGTGGAAGAGATTGTTGTTCAAAGTTTGTAATTTAGAATAAATGAATTGAAACTGAGTGTTAGCACTCTATAAAATTTTCATGGTTCTCCCCTTTTTATTTTGGTCTCTACAGTCATTTTTGTGTCTCTCACCTTGAAACCCTTACAAATTTTCAAAAAACTAGCCGTTGGTGAAAAATACCCTTTGTTATACCCTGGCCCTATTCTAACTTCATGTTACTTTTTGGGGTGACTTAAAACCTTATATCCACATGTGCCTTTTAAAAGGTCTTCTTTTCATGTCACGTGGTTAGGTTTTTATGTCTAGTGGGGTCCCCTTTATTTTTTCCTAAGTTTTCTACCCCTGGTGGCCTTTTATTTCCCAAGTCTAGTGCCCTGTGAAATTAAAATCTTTTCCTAAGTCAATGCTTTAATGTTTCCTATGCTTTTGGCTTAATGCTTCCCGGGCCCAATGGATCTGACAAGTATCTTCATCTGACTGTGGGCATATCTTCTCATGAGATGTGTCAGAGGCTTGTGAAGATGAGACGACCATTGATTCATTTCCATGATGTAACCCTTTCAATGCAGGTGGGTCCACTGCCAAGTAGGCTCACGTGGTGGTCTATCATTCATTGAAATATCCTATAAGGCATGGTGGGCCCGGTATCTCAATCAGATGATTCTTGATTGACGGTTGGCGTATAAGCACATAGAATCTTTGGAGCCTTTCAGATCTTGCACTAGCCATCCGATCTTCTAGGTGGTATAAAGTTATTGGTGAGTCCTAACTGCCAAGTGTGCCATGTCAGCATTTTCCTATTGGTCCATGGGTAAACAACTCAGCATGTGTCAGTGGGACCTAATTTTTTGATGGGTCAGAGGGTCCTGACATCCGTAATCCATCCAACGACTGGCGTAAGTTCTCATGGAATCTGTAAGAGGCTTGAGATCTTACACCAACCATTGATCTCATTTGTCCCAGATGTTTCTTTGGTGGTGGTCCCAGTGTCAGGTGGAGCTGACTCAAAGTGTTTTGATTGGTCTACATGTTGCTGACTATTTTGTGTCAGTGGGGCCAATTTTCTTTCAAGCAGGGTAAGATTCTTAATCAATGGATGACGTATGTTCTGATAGAATCTTGGGGGTCTATGAGATCTTAAGACAACCCTTGATCTTCTTGTGTGGGCCCAGTTAGGTTTCCTGGTGTTCTTGGTAGAATGGATAAAATGTAGCGGTTCTAACAAATTTTTCAAGTGTTCGCTGGTTCACGTAATGTTTTAGCGAAGGTCTTGTAGACTTAGCGATTTGGTGAACAGTGGTCGTGTAATCACTAAATAGTTTAGCAGTGCTCTCAAAGTTCTCATGAATGGGAAAAAGGTCTTTCAGTCACCTATTCGCTAGATTTTTATAAAGTAAAAACATAACCCGTGAAATGGAATAATCGGATGGCCACAACTTAAAGTTGACTGAGATTTGAATGAGGACTGCCGATCTACTATAGGCGCCATAAAGTGACCGTTTATATTCAAATTCAAATTTCTACAAAGGGTTTGCAATGACAAAAACTACTAGAATTCATTTTTTTGAATGGCTAGAGTAGGTGGAAATGGTTGTCAACTGTTGCAGTGTGGTCCAAGCTGCCATGGGTAGTTGCAGAGGAGTGTCTTGCCGTGGGAAAGTAAATGAAGTAGTACTCAAGATGTGTTGCAGGGATCATTTTGGTTGGATTTTCCTAGGTTTTGTGATGATTTTGTACTTGGGACCGGTACAGGACTAGATAGCTGTTGAAATTGAACTATTTTTTAGCTTACCAGCTATGGCTTGGTCCCTATCGTGTCTGTGTTAACTCCTCTATGGTGTTAGGTGGTTTTGAATTTTTGAATTGGGAATGATCATTATGCTTGTATTTTTACCCTGGTATAAAGGGAATTTTTATGATCATTCAAGATTATTGGGAGTTAGGTATTCAAATCTTTTGGTTGTGAGTCCTCTTCTCAGTCTGAATGGTAATGATTTGTTTTAGTATTTATTGACAATAGAAAGAAAGTTGCAGGTCTAAGCTGTAATTTGCAAGCATGGTTTGCTTGGACTGATTGTATACACTTGAGAATTTTTCATACTTAATGCAAATACATGATTCTTCTCTCTCCTTTGTGTCAACGTAGATAGATTTTGAGCTTTCTAGTTCATTGCATATTAATTTATGTATGTGTCTTCATTCTTGAGTTCTAATCCAGGATTAGATGAAATAATGCTCTAGATGGGACATAGATTTATCTCTTGTCTATGTAAGGATATTCTATAAGTAGTAAAGGAGATTGTAAATGTGTTTATGGCTTTGAATCTCAGATATACGCTGGTGTGTGTGTATAGTTTGTCTAAGAGATTCTGCCCAATGGATGAGGCATTGGCCTAGATGAGTACTTCTTTATTAACATATATTGATTGAGGTTGTTATGGTTCAAACACATAAATTAAGAACCATTCCTAAACTTTAAGTCTTTGGTTGTAATGTTCTACCCTATAGTAATGGAGAGTCAATGAATGTGAGGTTAGCATTTAGCACTTTCTTACTTTTCAATCTATTGTTTAGACCCAGTCTTTGGTGTGTGAAGTATAATTTTTACTGGGTTAGGTGTACCCACCTTGGTTTTGCAAAGCCTAAAGTAGAAGAGGGAAGTCTTGTCCCTATAGTTGGTCCAGTTACCCTAAGATCCCTATACATTTTGGAGCTAACCATTCCTAAAACCTATTTGAGGGTATATTGGCAGCCTAGGAGCATAAGCGTCATTTTGAACACCAACACCGGGATTTCAAGAGATAATTTCTTAATGGGTAGGTTAGTAGAGAAGCTAGTGAAGAAAAAGTAGAGGAGATTTTTAGATCATCAAGAAGAACAATACCTCCCACTAAAAATTTGCAGAGTAAAAACACATGAAATTGTGAATTTCAAACTAAGTTGTCATTACCCTTTGCCCTCTAGTTAGAAGAGGAAAGTTTTCTTTAAAAAAACTTAGGACAAGCTTCCATTGGAAGCAGGGAGACAATGGGGATAAAGAGGAATATGGTGTTGGAATGTGTATTGTGATTATTGACATCAAGTAAGATAGAAAGAGTCTGCGTGAGGCATAATCCATAGAAGGGAATAATAGTGTTTCTGAGAAAATTTGAGTTTCACTTTCAGATCTCAATCTATGATTTGTGATCAGAATGAGGAAAATCAAATACCTTAAAATATGAAGACTGCTGAGTTAGTTTAATAACTAAGCCATGATAGACTAGGTGAGATATTCATGTGCACCCTGGATCTAAAATTTGAT
Source organism: Chamaecyparis obtusa (assembly GCA_027943335.1). Classification (NCBI taxonomy): domain Eukaryota; kingdom Viridiplantae; phylum Streptophyta; class Pinopsida; order Cupressales; family Cupressaceae; genus Chamaecyparis; species Chamaecyparis obtusa. Next base: position 402,480 of record BSBK01002152.1, on the reverse strand, counting down.
AAGAAAACACTAAAACGGGTTTGATCCAATGGAACAATATAACTTCCAATAGAAAACTTATCCACACATTAATGACAAAGCTATCCATATATTAAAGACATAGTTTGCTAATTTTGATTAGCTTCTTATTAGTTGGTATGAGTTTTCCACAATTCAGATAGTATTGAGAAGACCATTTCTGAAATATTGACACTTAAAAAATGGTGTTTTGGATCACATTCAGTGATTTATTATCAAAAGGAGGAGAGTATAGAATGCATTCTAGACATAATCTGATTCAAATAAAGGCACTACCTAATTCAAATACATATAGTGTACACGGTTGATTTCAAAATCAATCTTCTCAATAGACTCTCATCGCCTATCAGATGCTCCATTGTCCCAAATTATAAGACAGAAACATTTTCTAAAGAAAGAAGATTTAGATCCAATATAGAACTAACAGTATCTAAGTACTAGACAAGTGGGCATTTTCATCGAAATGGTGTGGATGAAAAAAACAAAAAAATTACAGAAACTGGCATTCATAGCATGCATAAATTATAGCCATACCCTTCTGGTACAGGGCAGCTCAAATGCCCTAAATAATTTATCAAATTTATTGTAAGTTTCATGGGAGGGAGCTTTAGATGCTAAAAAAACTCACACAATGGGAGGGAGCTTTAGATGATAAAAAGCATGTTTATCCTGTTACCATGTTGCCATGAAAATGTGATTCAATTAATCTACATCCATCTAAATTATATACATGATGCAATTAATCAAAACTGGCCATGAAACTATATTCCATGTAATCTAAAGTTCATTTCAATGATCTTTTTGTAAAACATGATTAATAATATTACATACTTATATAAATGTATATATGCCTATATAAGAACCATATATTACATACTTATATAAATGTATATATGCCTATATAAGAACCATATATTACATACTTATATAAATGTATATGTGCCTGTGACTATCGATTTTGTATCTGAAACCTTCTTCACTGTGTACTTTTTAGGGATGGATCTTATCAACAATATAAACATTCAAGGACTCATTTGTAGGAAGGTCAGAAAAGCTCATATTCACGCACTTATTATTGCTATCCTTGGAGTAGCGAAAGCAGTGTCTATGCTTGAAGGTAGGCAAATAAAGCATAAGGAAAGAAGTGATGGAAGTGGTTTTTATAAACGCATTATTCATTCGAGTGAGGTTCAAGTAAGCTAGTCAACTTCTTCCTCCAAGAAGGTTGTGTGGACAAGAGAGATGGAATGAAAGTTCCTAAACTTGCTCCATGATCAAGTTCACCTAGGAAGGAAAGGCGAAGGGGGCTTCAAAAAAGAAGCTTGGACAGCCATTGAGTGGAAGTTCAATGCTGAGATGAACCTTAATTTGTCAAAGGAAAATTTCAAAAATAAGCTTAAAGGATGGAAGCAAGGTTTTAGAGTCATGAGAGAGTTGAAGAATATGAGTGGGTTTGCATGGAATGAAGCTACTCAAAGTGTGGATGCTGATGACATGGTGTGGGAGGAGCTTCTAAAGGTGACATGTTGTTTTGTATATGTTGGTCTTAGCAATATTTCTGTCTTATTAAGTTAGATAGAAGACAAAGATCTAATTCATTCATCATGACAACATGCAAAGAAAAGAATTCAAAAGTACCAAAGTGTACAAGAGACAACCCTTCCAGTACTACAATGACCTAGCCATAATTGTAGGTAATGACATAGCTGAAGGTACTGCTGCTACTACTGCACAAGAGACAGAAGAAGGGCTCAATGTGGATGGGCCCACCTACGTGGATTGTGATGAGGATGTCCCTATGAGTACACCTCTTAACACTACACCTGATTTGGATGATGAATTATATCATTCCAATCAATCAAGTGCAAGTGGTCATCCAAATCCTTCAACATCATCACCAAGGAGGGGAAAGAGGAAGAAGGCAACCATGACTGGTTCGATGGATGTGCTTTATGAAACTATGAAAAGAATAGAAGAGGACTTCTGTGCACCTCTTGTACTCAAAGTGAACAGTTCTGAATCAAATTTTATCTTAGTAAGTGTCTATGAGGCTCTCAAAAGCATCCTTGATTTGACTCAACAAACTATGCTAAAAGCATATGACACCTTCATGGCTGATAAAGATAGAGCCAAAGGGTTCTTGCAAATGGATGAAGATGAGAGGGTGCAGTATATTGCCATGAAGTTTGGAGACCTCTAGCTACTTTTTTTTTTTCATTTTAAAGTATTGTTACTTAAACATTGACAGACCTCTAGATACTTGTCTTATCAACACCATACTTTGTTTTTGTTTATCAGCTTCTACACTATATATGCTCTAGTATATTTTTTTGCTATTTCAGCCATGATGATATTATTTTTACTATTATTTCATGCTATTTCAGCCATGATGATATTGTTTTTACTGTTATTTCATGCTATTTCAACCATGATGATATTATTTTTACTGTTATTTCATGCTATTTCAGCCATGATGATATTGTTTTTATTGTTATTTCATGCTATTTCAGCCATGATGATATTATTTTTACTATTATTTCATGCATTATGATATTTTTCTGCTATTTCAACCATGATGATATTGTTTTTACTGGTACTTCATGATTATAAATGGAATACACCAAGGAGTAACACATGATGAAGATCAATTATAGCGATAATGCTATTTCAACCATGATGATATTATTTTTACTGTTATTTCATGCATTATGATATTTTTCTGCTATTTCCACCATCATGATATTGTTTTTACTGTTATTTGATGATTATAAATGAAATACACCAAGGAGTAACACATGATGAAGATGAGCTCATAATTGTGATATTGCTTTTACTGTTATTTCATGATTGTGAATGTAGATATGCCTTTAGATGAGCTCATAAACTAAGCCCAATGCATATATAGTCTTCTTAGGCTGGATGTAGCTATGTCATGAAGAATGGCGGAGACAAAAATAACATGGATGCCAAACCAACTATATTTTAGCCCGTGGACCCGACGAGACATTATAAAATGGGAGTTACAAAAGTGGAATTTGGCCCTCAAATTCCAATTCCACCTTTTCAATTTGGCACTGTGTGGAATCAATGTTTAACTTACAATATATAGTACAACTATATGAACATAGTAGACCATATATAATTACAATACTGATTCAGTGTCCTGTAGTGTTCATTTTGTCTTGAGCAACTGAATCAGTGTCTTGTAGTGTTCATTCTGTTGCACACTGAATCAGTATTGCAATTATATATGGTCTACTATGTTCATATAGTTGTACTATATACTAATTCATTGTGCAACATAATTAACAATACAAGACATTGATTTAGTTGCTCAAGACAGAATGATGATAAGTGGTATTCTTGAGCAACTGAATTAGTGTGCAATAGAATGAACACTGATTCATTGTTCATTCTATTGCACACTGATTCAGTATATAGTACAATTGTAAGAACATAGTAGACCATATATAATTACAATACTGATTCAGTGTGCAACAGAATGAACACCGATTCAGTGTGCAACAGAATGAACACTGATTCAGTGTGCAACAGAATGAACACTGATTCAGTGTTCATTCTGTTGCACACTAATTCAGTATATAATACAACTATATGAACATAGTAGACCATATATAATTACAATACTGTTTCAATGTCCTATAGTGTTCATTCTGTCTTGAGCAACTGAATCAGTGTCTTGTAGTGTTCATTTTGTTGCACACTGAATCAGTGTTCATTCTATTGCACACTGAATCAGTATTGTAATTATATATGGTCTACTATGTTCATACAATTGTATTATATACCGATTCAGTGTGCAACAAAATGAACAATACAAGACACTGATTCAGTTTCTCAAGACAGAATGATTATAAGTGGTATTCTTGAGCATGAATTTCTCTCCACTGTGCTTCTACAACTATAATGTGCCCAAGCCCTTCTACTTAAACTAGTGTATAGAGACAACTTAACTCATAATTGTAATTTAAGGTCTGGCTTGTCAATTATGCCTAAGAAGACTATATATCAATTGGGCTTAGTTTATGACAATGGTAGCTCAAAGAATCTAGTGAGATTAGAATACATGGTTTGTTGTTGTAGCAATTCACAAAAACTACAAGCTGGAGTAGTTTTTTAAAATAGTATTCCAGCTTGTACAAATTTTGTACATTGCTCCAACACCTACTTTTATGGTTGCCATCTTATATACATGTTGACAGTTCTTCGAGTACACATATGTTGTTCATGATTTCAACTTACAATCTATATTTCTGATGACTACACATATTTTTGATGTTACTCCTTGGTGTATTACATTTATTACGGGAACTTTGCATGGTGTGTCTTCACACCACCATTTCGTTGTTGGATTTTTTTCTTCCCCATCTTCTATGTACAAGTATAGATGTGTTATTAGATCCTTTCAGTTTCAAATAGAAAGTCTCTTTAATCAACCATGGATTGTTAGAGTAGATTTGATTATGTGGAGTTTCTAAAATGTTATGAACTGTATTTGAATGAACTCTCATTACTTCTTCACTGCTCATATGTTGTTGTTCATGATTTCAACTTACAATCTATATGTCTGATGACTACACATATTTCTGATGTTAGTCCTTGGTGTATTACATTTATTACGGGAACTTTGCATGGTGTGTCTTCACACCTCCATTTCATTGTTGGATTTTGTTCTTCCATATCTTCTATGTACGAGTATAGATGTGTTATTAGATCCTTTGAGTTTCAAATAGAAAGTCTCTTTAATCAACCATGGATTGTTAGAGTAGATTTGATTATGTGTAGTTTCTAAAATGTTATGAACTTTATTTGAATGAACTCTCATTACTTCTTCACTGCTCATATGTTGTTCATGATTTCAACTTACAATCTATATTTCTGATGACTACACATATTTCTGATGTTACTCCTTGGTGTATTACATTTATTATGGGAACTTTGCACGGTGTGTCTTCACACCACCATTTCGTTGTTGGATTTTTTTCTTCCCCATCTTCTATGTACGAGTATAGATGTGTTATTAGATCCTTTCTATTTCAAATAGAAAGTATCTTTAATCAACCATGGATTGTTAGAGTAGATTTGATTATGTGAAAATTCTAAAATTTTATGAAGTGTATTTAATCAACCGTAGATTGTTATAGCATCGATGACTTCTGTCAATGCACCTATGTGTCAATGTGGTGCTAGGTGATGCATATTAAGGATGTCACAGACACCAAGAAATCTTGGGCGTCAATTTTGGTCTTGCCCAAAAAATAAAAAGGTCTGGATATGTAATTATAGTTTTATGTTTAAAAAGAATGTGACAACTAATCATTTTAGGAAGAATTGATGTAGATTTGGTATTGTAGGGAAATAGTAAATGCGAATTCTTCCAATGTGTCGATGAACCCAAATGTACGTCTACTCCATCTACAACTATAACCAAATTTATGTCAACCCCATCTACATCCCTAGCTGACGTAGGGAATGAGTGCAAGGAGTACAAGGCTCGAGAGGTAGCTAGTGCCGCAAAATTATTTTCAATGGAAAAATCAGAAATCATGTTTCTGCGATGCATTCTTTGTGTAGTATGCGTACTACTTTTTTGGGAACATATGCGTAAATGTAGTTAACAGATGGATATTGTAGATAAATGAAATTTTTTATAATTTAAAGTAGATACGTTGGACATATTTTGATAAACTCAAGAACTTTTTTGTTGTTTATGACTCAGTTATGATTTTGAATATAAAATTAAACAAATTAAATATTAACCTTATTAAAAAAAATGTGAAATTTTTTTATGATTTTCTATATAAAATTTAATAAAATAAAATAAAAAATATTTATGGTTTTCTCTATAAAATTAAATAAAATAACAAAATAAATCATAAAATGAACTAATAAAAATAAAATATAATATAAAAAAATATTAAAATATCAAAAAATAAAATAATAATCATAGTCAAATTCCAATTCTAGATTTAAAAAGTGGAACCAAATGGAGGATATACATCTTCTCACTCATATTCCAGGTCAACCAAACGGTCCAAACTATAATCCAGAAATGAAAAACTAGATTATCAAATCCATGATTTGACCATTTCCATCATTTGATCAAATTTAACATTTTCTAATTCCCGCTACCAAACGGGCCCTAAAAGAAGTCATACAAAAAATTCAATTTTCCATAGGATTTGCTGCAAACATAAGTAGTACCATATCAAAGAAAAGTGAATTTGGGCTAGGGTTGAAAACACATGATTGACATACCTTCATCAAGGTAAGTCATGTTCTTTTGTATTTACAATATATTTGTAAACTGCATGTACTTCTCATTGTATTATATGAGAAAAGAATGACATGATTATTTTTATAATTGTTGCAGTACGTGCTACCCCTATCTCTCCCAGAGAACTTCAACAATAACATCAAACAAGTGATATATGATCTTGGAAAATACATGAGGTAAGCAATGATATCTGTTCAATTTGTTGTATATATTGCAAAGTCTCGTGTTTATATATTTTTGTGTCTTGAATATCTTGTAGGTGGTTGTCATCTAAAGAAATCCATTGAGAAGATATAAAATACTAGAAGAGAAGAATTCCTCATCTAATGTGTGAAATGAAAAAGTGTCTACCTTCAACCTTTTTTAATGCACAAGAACACTACCTCATACACCAAGTTGAGGAGATTGAAATGTGTGGACCCATACACACTCGGTCAATGTGGATGGTTGAGAGGCACCTAAAATTTTTGAAGGCTTTGGTTCGGCAAAGATGTCCTAAGGGTTCTATGGTGGAGGGATATATGGTATACCAGACTATGGTGTACATTACTGAATATCTTCCTAAGCTTGTAGCAAAGATCCATATAGATCACATTTGGGATCTCGACACCATTAGAAAATTCAAAGGGGAGTACTTGGTGGGGAAAGGTAGAATGAGGAAAAAGAGAGGTAATAAATTATAAGATGTTATTGTAGCTATTAATTAATTCTTAATCTTCAAAATTAATCGATTGTAAGTCATCTATTTATTTTTTATACAGCTGCTCAAGAGTGGGATGCAATACATTTGTATATTGCAAACAATCAAGATTGGATGATGAAATAGATTGAACGATGTCATCATTTAGGTCGTACATTAACATCGGAAGCTGTGTCTTCATTGGTTAATGAAGCTCATCGTAACGGAGATCCAAATGTTATGCAAAGGGAAATAGATTTAGCACATAGTTTAAGAGATTTCCAAGTATGTATAAATTTGTTAATCACTCGTACGTTTATGAACTCTCGATGCATTAATTTATACATGTTTTACGTATTTTTGTAGGTCAAACACCACAAGGCTATGTTTTGCAATGGTCATAAATTTCACATCAAAAAGTTGGATGACACAAAGAAAACTTGTGATTCTAGGATAAGTGCAGCCTTTCAGGTGACTAATATTTCATCTAGAAGTGACTTACATCCTCAAGAGTCTGAAAATTGATACTATGAAATTTTGGATGATATACTTGAGTGTGACTTTAATTCCTTCAGATTAGTTCTCTTCATCATCAAATGGTATAGGCTATGACTTAATCAAAATGATCTTGATAGAACTGTTATTGAACATGACAATGGATTTCCAATGATTAACACAAGGTGGTTTGAGCCAGTTGGGATGAACCCTATGTTCTTCCAAGCCAATGTGAGCAGGTATTTTACTCAGAGGTTCCACATAAATCAGGTTGGTCATTTGTTGTTAGACATGATCCAAGAGGAAGGTTGAAGAGGTATAATGCGATGGAAGAAGAAGATTGCGAACAACTAGAAGATGATGTAGATGATGATCACAAATAATAGTTAGTCGATGATGTTCCTGATGCAACTTATCTTGAAGAAGAAGAAGATGATGACGATGATGATGCTACTGATGATGATGATGATGATGATGATGATGATGATGATGATGATGCCGATGATGATGATGATAAAGATGATGACAATGACAATGGTGGTGATGATGTTGACATCAACAATGATCATGGTGATTAGTTGGATGAAGAAGAAGATGAATGACATGAATTAAATGTACAGTTACATGATCACTACTTAATCTATTTAATATTGATTTCTTGATAGAAATGTGCAGTTATGCAATCAATGCTTAATCTAATTAATTCATGATGTACTTAATATGGGATGCTTATGGTTTTTAATGTACTTACTATGTGGTTTTGAGTATATGTATCATGAATCTTTTAGCTAACATTAGATAATTGAATTAAATATGTAGGTACCCAAACTCCTTCACAAGCATCCCACACAGTCTCACGGATCGACAGGTATAAGTCAATACACCGTATAGAGATTAATGTATTTCACAATTTGCAAAATATCTCACATTACTTGCTATCTCTCTCATTTGATGGAGTGCAGGTAGCAACAAATAGGTATTTGTCAGATGTGTCTTCCTCGAGTGAAGAAAGTGAGTCATTTAGTATGTTTGAATTAAAAAGATCAACTAGAGGTCAAAAGACTAAAAGGAAATTCAATAAATGCATGAAATTTTTCCTTGCTCAAGGGGGGTCATGTTCTTATGATGATGAGAGAAAAGGAAACATCGAGGTGCCCTCTAGGTACCAAAATCTATAGAAACAATGGGTCCCCAAGAAACTTCCTCCAATAAACATTGATTTTAGTGTTAAAGGTAAGATATATCATATTGCACTATCGTCAATACATGGTTTGGGCCTATTTTCCATGGATGGCATAAAGGTCTCTTACAACAAAGTTGTTGAATTGATGGAGTATGTTGGACCTTGTTACGATTACAAAAGTTGGATGCGAATTGTTCAATATAAAAAAAATATGCATAGGTATGCACTCTCAAAAAATTATATTCAACAAAAAGACAATGAGAAAAGTAAAAGAGTGGCTATATACATTGATAGAAGGCCAAAAGCATTAGGGAATATTGTAGATTTTATAAATAGCACGTGACCTCTGTCAACTATTAAGAAACCCAATTGCATATTTGAGGCACGCAAGGGAAATCATGTATTTGTATGTGCAATAAAATCAATAAGTGCAGGGGAAGAGCTGCTTATTGATTACAATTTGAATTGCATAGATACAAACAATGTCACTATCATTAGGGTGCAGGTACATACTATGTACCATTAAATAATTGTGTTTTTTTGCCAACCACATTTAGAGAGTCTCCTCACCATCCACCTCATCTCCATCATCATCTTCTAATGAAATTTATTAATGTAGTCCTTTCTAATTATTGGTTAACTTTAAATAATAACACAGGACCACAATATGGAGCAACCACGTTCAGGGGACAATGATGATATAGGTAAACCTCTTTGTTATTGTACTACAAATTAGATAGAAGCAAAATGTTAAATAAAGTTTTTTATTATATTCTTTTCATCACTGTTTCAGATTAATTCTAATAGTGTTAGTAATATTGTTGTCACAGATAGGTGGTCAGCAGAGAAAGGGAAAGGAACTCGCAGTCCCTGAAGAGGAGTCCTTTGACGAGGACCTAGTTGTTGATTTGGCTACTTGTGATGAGCTGACCTTTGCATTTAAAATATGCCTCCACAAAATTGGAAAAAGATTGGCTTAATTGGCATCTATATTCCCTCCCACTCTTGAGTCACAAAAGAGGGCAACTAAACTGATGCACCTATCTCAAAATTACAAAGTATTAATGTAATTTTTAATTATAAAAAAAGTTCAATAATACTTTTTATGTTATAGTAGTCTTTTATGTCATTAAAAAATAAGCGGATGTGTTGCTTTTACAACTTTTTTTGCGTAATTTTGATCCTCACGGCCATGATGAGGGTATTGCAGCTGGTTCAGGTAGATCGCATGTTGGACTATATTTTTTTTTACTCTCTAACAATATTGTCCATGCTAATCACTAGTTTTATTATGCTCTAACAATCTTATTCTTCAGCACGTGTCAATGATCATTTACTATCACCACCTCATACAATGGCAGGCTCAGATGTACTATGTCTAGCAATGTTGGCAACATGTAGCATGACCACAGACACCATGGCACCACCTACTCACACAGATTTTATTTTTCTCTATCATTATATATATGTTTATTTCCCTTGAAGTGTTCTTTCTTAGGGCCATTTCGTAATGTATTCAATTTATGCAACAGAGGATGCAACACTTGATGGTGATTTTCCTAGATGTACTAGTATTCTTAGTACGGGATGGTGAAGGATTGCATATTGCTTGTGAGCGAAGAAGGAGTTCCCTTGAAAATAGAAAAACATCTAGGTATATTAAAGATTGGACCTTTCTTTTACTATACAATCGTATGTTAATCACACCTTGCATTCAATATCAGAAGCTTACATCTATTGTATTCTTATTTTATACTATTATATCCTTTGACTAATTATCCCATAATTATTTTGTAGGGAATGATGTTTTTTATAGTAAACTTAATGACAACTATTTGCGGATATTCGAGCCCACCATTTGTACAGGGTGGAACATCATATCCGAACTAAAACCCCAATCCACTATTTTGATTTCATATCATTGCTAGGATAGTTATCATTACATCCATTTTTTAATCTAACACTGTTTTCTTTCTTAAAAGGTGAAAAACCCAAAATCAAAAATTAAAGGATGATCTTGTAGTGAGTATGACAAACTTTTTTGGACCTCACGCATTTGAGAAGGGTAAGCTCCTTCAAAGAGTCAGGTTATGTTTGAGGTATATTAGGGACCAGTACAGGTGTACATTAACCAAAAACCTGAATTACCAGCACCCCCTTTGCATTCCTAATAAAGAGTGGAAATCTCTTATTCTGGATGTGAATGAGAAAACTGAAATTAAAAAAGGAAACACACCACCAGAGAATAGAAGAAGGTATGTGATACTGTTAAGAATGTAATTATGTACTAAATACTCTTCATATTTATATGAACTAACATATTTCAATCTCTTCATAGATTGCTTGACGCATCAAAGGCAACAAAGGCGAGACTACAAAAGCACAGGCAACACAAGCTAGGCTCTGGCGGTTATTCGAAACTTGTTGCACGAGTTGTAAGTGTTAATATTGTCAAAATTGAATGAGGAAAAATACAATCTATAGATGGCTTTTAACATTGAAAATAATTCTTTGATCTTTATAATATTTATTTATAATTTGAATCTTTTTTTGTTTTGATGAAACAATAAAATAAAATTTGACAATACCAAGAAAAAATGAAGGGTGCGGAGTTCAATGTATGTCTCATAGAAGAGGACAAGAGAATTGGCTTCCAACAAGGCTATAAAGCTGTGACAGAAAGAATAAGAAGTGCACAAGGTTCTACTGATGGATCCGTCGCAGTAAGTAAGCTAAATAGATGATATTTCAAATTTAATTATTTACCAATTAGTTTATTTGATGTTAAGTTCCAACATAAAGTGAGTAAATTTGTTTTAAGTAAGAAAATAATGATAACATGAATGTGTATGAAATTGAAATGCAGCCTGTCGATTCTTGTCGTACACAACCTGTGTGTGATGATGACAATGAGGGAGGATGTGCATCATAGTAATACAAGTAAACATCTTAAATTGATTGGTGTAGTAATAAAAATTTAATTGCAATTGGTGTTTGGATTAATGTAACAATTTGTATTGCACCTGTAGAGAGTGTAGAGGTTGTTGTTAATGAACAGGTTGAGGTTGAGGCCAAGGCCAGAAAAATTGACCTCGATGTTGATGATGTGACTAGATCAGGTAAAGAGCTATACGATTATGGCCTATAAAGTACTTAAATACTTTAAATTTTTTTTAATGTTTTTAATTATAATAAAATGTTTTTAATTTAACCCTTTTATATGTTATTGCAGATGACCCCCTTTGCATCAACAGATAACTAGGCATGCATTGAGATCTAATGAGAGGGTAGATGATCATCATAATGATATCGATACTCCTCTTAATGATTACTTCTTAAAAACTAGAAATCAAAAGAAAAAAAGAAATGATTGTCATCTATGCACCTTAATTGATAATGACTTATTTTTATATGCCAATGAATTTAATTATGTGGTATTGAATGTTCATAAATTTTATAATGTGTTAATGAATGTTATCGTGTGATAATTAATGAATGTCACATTTTATTAATGTGTGAATGAATGTCATTGTGTGATAATTAATAAATGTTACATTTTATTAATGGATGAAATAATGAATGAATGTTAGATGTTAACGGGGAATTTAGAGTGATGTTAGGGGAGGGTGGGGCCAAATGAGCTTCCACCTTCACGTGGTTGGCCCTATTTAGTACAGAATATAAAACTATTCTCGAAACAAAGTGAAGCTCAATAAGTTTGTTCCTTATATAGGGTCTCAAGTGTAGCCTTTATCCCACTCTCAACATTGCAAGGCTTCAAGTGGTGTTCTGAGATTGGTTTCTCCATCTCCCACTGACATATTGTCTTTCTCCTAAGAACTCTCACTGAACTCTGATACATTGATGAGCAGAAGATGTCCCTTATAGGCTACACATATATAATATGGTAGATCTAGGGAACAAATATACTACAACATAGAATGAGTTAACTTGAATCTATAGTTTCTTCATTCAAAATGAAAATTCAAATTACAAGCCATATTTTAGATTTAATATTCATATTCATCTTCATCATGATCATAGTCATCACGGTTAATATTTGGTTCAACTTCATTTGAACCACACTCCATGTCGGGTACCATTATAAGGCATGGAGTGTGGTCATACCCATGTTACCATAATAATGAGTTAGCCTATAAAATTATGAATAAAATACCTCATGTATCATATTTATAATACTGCAGGTGCAGCTGGGATTGGCCCAGGCACCCAAGTTCCTACCAAAGGAACCCAAGTCGAACCCAGAGGAGAACAAAAGTAGAATCGGAACCCAGCCTCAAAAAAAGAACCATATAACTTGGCTTTTTTCTAATTCAAGTTTATTTCTAAATTCTTCTCCAATTCCAACCTAATTATTCCATATTTTGTTTTCCAATTTTCCTTCTTCCTCACTCCAAATTATGTTATGTTGTTATTTCCTTTTACTAATTGTGCTATTTCAAGGATCAACACCCATGACTTGGTTAAGATGATGAATTTTGTCAATGCCTTTATTACCAAGGAATCACCACCCACCATTAATGAATATTAATGATCATTGTTTCCTAAGGGTAATCATTGTTTGTGTATGCTGATCACCCAAGTCTTTGGCTATGATTTGCATGCTGTGAGGTTTATCAGAAGTGGGGGTATGACATGCTAGTTGGATTATAACATATTGACACTTACACCATGAAGAAGACAAATGATTAAATAGAAAGAGAGGACCAACTGAACCATCTTGTGGTCAATCTATATCACATTGAGAAACAACATCAAGACTCGAGAATCAAAACAGTCAAAATTTTCTTCAAGACCATGAATGATCAACAACATTCCATCAGAAAACAAAACACTAATCTATATTATCAATAAGCTATAAAATATGTCTTTAAAGTTTAGAAGCATCGCAAAAACTTTCAAGAAACATAGTACTATCCAAAATGAATACCCTCCAAATGATTATATTTATGTTGATGTTGATGTCTATAATTTATGTCTAATGAGTATGATGATGTTGATGTTGATGTCTATAATTTATTTCACTTACTAATGCTTGCCTAGATTGAATTTTGAATTGTCAGGCTGGAGAACACTTTCAAAGTTTAGGGTCTGTTCTACATGATACTCTTAGTTACAGCTCAAATGCAACTCAACATATTTTTGATGCTAGGAAACCCACTACAAAAACTCATCTGTAGGTGAAATTTAATGTTGTGAATCTTGGCATTGTTAATGTTATTACTTTTCCTCCCGTTTCATATTTGTGAAAATGTTTCTTGGCACTATCTTCTTTTTCAATTCCTATATTTGCAGCTTTTTAGATCATTAACTTAAGCATTACATGTCTTTGTTCAAAGTTTATTCAAAACACTATATTATATCTTATTCTTATTACAATGTTCTTTGTTGTGGGGCAGGAGGTCAATCTTCATTGTCTTCATTGTGGGGGACAGTGAAGATTTCTCTAACATATAGCAGGTCTTCTTTAGTATCTTATAATAACATGCTAAACTAATAAAAGTGTTATGGACATTTAATCTATAATTACTAATAGATTAAGCATATTATTAATATGCTTAATGTTCCATTTAAATGCATTTAACACAAAAAAAAAATTTACAAAACTAAACCAATGGCATGTTTACAACAAAGATGTGTTGAGGAGTTTGTTCCTTGTTTAATGTTAATTATTCCTACACAATCCACTCATATAACAATGAAATGATATGTGGAAGGGATGGTTGATAGTGTTCCTTGAGGGAAGGGGGATTTTGAAAGACTTGTTATCATTGTATTGTGTATTTCCAATATGTTTGGTTATAGGGTAGGCCAAGAGAATGAAGGATCACTCACTGATTGCATGATAACTCAGTTTTGAAGGGTCACTGGTTGAGGGGACAGTCAAGGTCTGGATGATTGGACCATTGGAGGACCCTATTTATTTGTATTAATTTCTATTCAAATTGGATGCATGGATTTCTTGTGAATTATCAGCTGCTATGTATCCTGCAACTGTATCCGTAAATCTGCATATACTTCTCTAGGGTTGTAAGCCACTTAGAGATCAAAATAGAGAAACTAAATCAAAATCATTCTTTGTCCTATTTTATTTTAACAAAGTCTCAATGATCAATGATACAATAAATTTGATGCCCTAAGCTATCAATACAAATGACACCTAGCTAGAAGCTCACGGGCTGTGCATTTGATAACCACAGTCAACATTTCAAAAAAATGGATATCCAAACATTTGAAAACCAATGGCATGTTTACAAAAAAAGTCTAATAGAACTCCCAACAATTCTTAAACATAATTTATATGATATGATGAATTCTTCAACAATTAAGGTTGGAGTAGACATAGTTATCACACATTTTTTTGTGTGGTACAAGGAAGATTTGGCTAGGTCAAGTCTTCCTTCATGCTAGCAATCTACAAAATTAGACCTTTATTAACAGTTGATCATATTAGATAACTAGTATGTTTAAGAATTGTTGGGACTGGTCCTTTGGTGTGTATTAAACATAATAGAATTTTCAACATATTATTATCATTCTATTTCTTTGTTGTAAACATGCCATTGGTTCAGTTTTGTAACTTCACTGTTGTATGAGTGGATTGTGCAAGAACAATTAACATTAAACAAGGAGCAACTCCTCAACACATCTTGGAAACCATTGAATTCAATAATAAATGAAACCTAACACCAACACTATTCCTTCCATTCACTTTGACCAAGAATAAAGCATTTAATCCATTCAACATTACATATAATCATTAGATAGTTACATTTCCTGACTGTGTAGAGGAACAATCATGACCAAAATGATCAAAACTACTTTCACCCTTGCACAAGATATTCCAAACTTTAATTAAAATGAGAAATATGCTATATCAAATCAATCGTATTCATAGTAACCATTCAAAGGATCATTTTGTCAATGAACCCTCTGACTGTACCCATGCGGCAGAGAAGGGAAACCTCAAAATAGAGAAAGGAAAATTAGTAAAACTAGTCTATGTCATTGTTTGTGAGGGTACAATCATGACAAGTGCCTCTCAAACCTCTCCAAACATGTAATATTGTCTTTAAATACTTTATTGATCTCTTCTAAACATTAACCAAATCAAACCTACATTTGAATCCACACATAATAACCCCAAAATGAAGGGTTTTGTATCCTTTAGTGAATCTCAGTCACTGGTAACGCATGGATAGTCAAACCAGTAGTCTCTAAAGCATTCAATAAGTGACTGGATTGTATTTAATACACACCAAAGGACTAGTTGTATGAAATTTTCAATCACATAGCATTTCACTATTGTATGAGTTGACTGTGCAGGAACAGTTAACATTAAACAAGGAGAAAACTCCTCAACACATCTTGGAAACTATTGAATTCAATAATAAATGAAACCTAACACCAACACTATTCCTTCCATTCACTTCTACCAAGAATAAAGCATTTCATCCATTCAATATTACATATAATCATTAGACAGTTATATTTCTTGACTGTGTACTAGAGGAACAGTCACGACCAAAATGATCAAAACATTTGAAAATAGTGAATCGACATCCTTAAGCACAAGCACCAATAACATCAAATAATGGAGATAAAGCACTTTTGTAATTAGGAGAGATATGTACTAAGAGGGGAGGGGTGAATCAGTACCTTCAAAACTTCTACCTATAAACCTTTATGATATGTAACTGTAAATAGTAATAACCGACCAAAACAACTTGAATCTAATTGCATGTATCAATCATTCATTTAACTTATAAAAGTAAACAACATGACATCAATATGAAAATCAGATGACACAAGTATTTTGGTAATGCATAAACCCTTGTTAGAAGGTAAAAACTATGGTGGGGATGACACCCACAAATTCTTCACTATTGCAGATAGAAAAGGTTTGCCTGTTAGGGCTACAAGTTTTGATCACTTTTGGTGATCTCACCCTATTAGGAGTGACATGTCAGATTGGCTAGATCTACCTAGTTATAGGATTTTAACAACACTAATGAAGTGTGCACTCAGTTAAGAGATTTACATAAGACTGTTAAGTCTACTCTGTTAAGATTTTATCCAAAAACTCTATTACAATTGTCAAAAAGAAATAGGCAATTATATGATATTTGACAACTCAATTGTCTAATACAAATCTATAAGCTTTGATAAAATATCACCTTACTTGTGATGAATCTCTGCTTTGAACTTCTCTATAGCCTTTGTTGATTCTTCTCAATCTGAATTCCTCTCTACTCGGTTCTGCTCTGTTAACTGATAGACTTGAAGTTAGGCAATTGCTTCAAGTGCTCCGTGATTCATATATTAGCTCACACCAAAAATGATGCAAACACACAAATATATAGTGTTCTATTGTTTCCTCTTTAACAAAATTAGGTTACACAACATAGTCATAACCCTAAGATCTACGGTGTACAATAATAACCTAGATCAACTATTACAAAAGATATACATTACATTTAATGAATATCATCACATTAAATGTTCCTTGATCTTAGTAAAACATTTTATGAACCATTGTAACCATTTGCATAGAAGTATGTGCCATTTTTTATTACTATGCCATTTTCTGTGATCCTTAGTAAACATTGTATAAACTACTTGGTGTATACTGTGATGCTTAGTGTTTACTGTCTATCGGTGTCGATGTTTTCTGCTGCTCGGTAAACTGTCTGCTGCTCGGTATATAAGCTTTACCGACTGGTCTATTCTACTTCATGTTACCGATTAGTTCAATGTAAGTGACCGACCGATATCCTTACAAACCTTTGGTACTAATGACAACCTTAAATGCTCAATAGAGATAACAATCTCCCCCTTTGGCATTAGTATCAAAACTTTGAATGTATATAAACAAAATTTTCTATATAACTCATATCTCCGCCATATACATATACACATCAAAAATTTTAATTTTTTTATAAGTACTAAGTACTCCCCCTCAGTGCATGCTCCCAGTAATATGTAGTATACATAGCATCTATGTACATATTTTGCATAATAGCTTATACATTATTTTTCCCCTTTTTGATAGTAATGCCAAATAAAAAAATTAAGTAGTATACTCATAGCTTGTCAAAAATATGCTGATGGGTTTTCTTCACTGACTCCAAGAGGTTGTCCCATTCCTCTTTCAAGTTGGTGAGAGTGATGTGCTCAAGACTGACTTGTGCATGCATGTCAAAGATGTTATCTAACACCAAAATTTTTGGTGTTGCAATGAATTATTCAGCTTTGACAATGTGTGCCTCAAAAATTTTTAGGTATGGAATGAGTTCGGTTTGCAACTCAGTAACCTGATCTGTTATGTGCACTTCTTGTTGCTTCAAATCTTCTATCAACCGTTAGAGTTCCTAAACTTGGTGAATGTGCTTCAAGAAAGCATGAGGCTTAGTTATAACTACATTTGTACTCAACTATATTTCTGCTTCCAATCCTTTGATCTTTTCACTGACTTCAATAGTGAAGGTGTTTGTTATACAAAACTTCAATAAATATTGACAAATTAACTGGGTTATGATTTTTATCTCAGTGATTTCCTCAAATAATTTGATCTTCTTCAATGCCACTTCTAGGTTATTTTTTCAGCTAATTTGTTCTGAATCCTTGATTCTGCGCTTTCTTCAATCCATTTATCTACATCAATATCCAGGTCATTGATCTTCTCAGCAAGTGTAGCAAGTTGATCTATGATAGGCGCATCCTCATCAATATTCACCTCAGGTACTACCGATTGGAGGATATCCTGCACATCTGTTAAGATTTCTTTTCATTTGTGTTCTTGCTTCAACTTCTCTTGTGCTTCCTTTCGTGTACATAGTTCCCCATATTTACTCAGGTCTTCAAGGCTTAGGGTCCTCGGGTCACACTCAAGGATAATGATCACTTCATCTAGGGTGACTGGCTCTTTTCCTTTCTTCTTCTTCTTCTTCTCTGATGCTATAGGTGATTTCTTCTCAATAATATCAATCATTTTATCTCCAGATTTCAGAGTATCCTTCCCAGTTAACACATGGTCTTCCTTCTTTTCCTCCTCGGTAGCTGTAGTCTTAGTTGATATAGTGGGAGTCTCAGTTGTGGTGTCAAGTGGGATCACCTTTGTTTCCTTTGTTTCTTCTATTTCCTTTTCCTCTATGGAAGGTGCCTTTGTATGTGTAGGCTCATTTGTTTTTGTAGGTTTCTTTGTGTCTTGATTCCTTGTGATGTCTATGTTTTGCTCGGGATTTGAGCCATCAGGTTGTACTTGGGAAAGAATTTTAGCTACTTCTGCAAGTACAAGAAGTTCACCTGGTAGTGATGTAAATAGACATTTAGTGTCTAGTGCTTCATCTTTATTTGGTGCAATATTTACATCTTCATCATCTTGGTCATCAGGATCACCATTTGTGATGTCCTCAACAAGTACATCGTCATCAGTTTTCTTCTCCATTTGAACTTCAACTTTATCTAGTGCATCCTATGAAATACTTATTTCTTCCTTGTCCTCGGTGATATCAATTGCCTCGGTAATTGATATACCGGTATTCTTTGATTTCTTTGTTGTTCCCTCATCAATGCAAATACCTTTACCTTTGGAATTGTGTCTCTTCTTAGACAAGTTCAAGAATGCTTCTTGCTTATCTTTTTCTTTGGCCTTCAAAATTGATGTCCACACAGAATCGGTTGTGGTATCCATATCTGCTACATTTTCATCCATGATCATCAAGGCTCTATTCTTGATCATAAATTTTGCTTGGTATTTGGTCAAGTATTCACTAACTTCTCCAAAGATTAAATGTGAGGTTGCCCGAACTAGAGATCATTCTCTCTTTCTCTTCTCGGTGTCTAGTGCAATAGCCCATTTTTTAGTAATTTTGTCATCCAATTTCTTTGGTAATGCACAAGCAAATTCCATTGGGACTTTCTTGAATTTTATCATCATTTGGATGACAGCCTCTTCTATCTTGGTTTGATCTTCTTTTGACATCTTGTCAAATATGTCTAGTAAGGGATTAGTGAGGTCTCCATGTTCAATTATGTCTTCAATAATTTCATCTACTATTTTTGCCTTGTTACTGACCACTTTGAATTGATTGACATCATCTTCTGTCTCAGTTTCCTCAAAATCTTCTTTATTTCTTATGAATTTTCTCCTTTTCTTTGGTGCCTCAGCTACAGCCTTGTCCTTTCTCTTAATATATTTCTTCATCGGTGTGGCTTCTCTCCTTTTTGTTACTTTCTCTACTTCTTCCTTATTTGTTGGTGGTGTTGTAGTTGATGATCATGTCTTCATACCTTCAAGTACATGTCACTACATCTTTATAGGAATTTTAGGTGGAGGAACCAGTGTGGGATCTTCTTCTTTGTTAGACTCAGTCTCCTCACTATCATATGGTTTGTCAGCTAACTGTAACTAACCTTTGGTTGCCTGTTCAACTAGTGTCCCTCCAGATGTCTCAGACCCATCTCCATATTTAGCAGTGAGATTTTTCTTCATCTTCTTTACCTTTCTAGAAATTTTACCGATCTCAATATTTGTTGAAATTCTAGATTTGACCTCTTCATATACTCTGAACCTAGTGGAAATGGGATCTTTTGGTAATGCAAGTAGTGCATTAATAGATTTCAGTGTGAAATCATGGTTCATTTCATATCCCATCAGTGCCAACCATTTTATCCTAGGTTCAACTACTTTTATTAAGGTATAATCTATGTTGAATACAAAACATATATCATTCTCAAATCTCTGAACTAATTCCCTCGAAATTCTACTTCTTTTATGCATTTTAGAATGAAACTCTTTGAAGTATGCATTAAACTCTATATTCAACTTATCTCCTAACTTATTCATCATTTCACTAATATGTTTTGTTATCGGTATATCCGGTATCCAATTTACTTTACCAGTGCAAGATACATACTTTTGTAGATAGAAAAATATGCATGCAAGTAGAGATCTGAACTTACATGTGTTAGACTTCTTTTTCCTTATGGTCTTCATATTCTCTTGAAGTTGATGAAATAGTACCTCGGCAAAATCAACCTAGTGACCTTTTACCACAATTTTGTGTGCCATGTCTACTGCACTGTAGGGTATGCTATTAAGTCTGCTTGATTGAAATAACTTGTACCCGATCACATGTGCTGCAAATTTGACTGCTGGGTCTTTGATTATCAAAATATTCAGTGCCTGATCGTCCCATTGTGCTCCAATAAATTTCTCAACATCCAGTCGTGATGAACTATGGAAAGCCTTATCCTTGTCAGTTGTAGGGAGCCCAGTAACCCTACTCATCATTTTCTTGTTGACCTCAATCGGTTTATCCAACCAGAATTTGTCATCGTGATACCTGCTCAAAATGATTCTAATCCAATTTGATTTAAATGATTGCAGAAAGTGTATAAAATACGATAACCCTGATCCCTCAATCTTCTTGTAATCTGATTTCATTTTTCCATCAGGGCCACAGAGTTGTTGATATGCTGCAATAATTTCAAAATCTCCAACTTCTCTGATTTTGCAATGAATATATGATCTTACGTCTTCTGTCAATAAAACCCTTTCTAGTATGCTCGAAAAAGAACCCATTGTATCTATTTGTGCTGGGACTTTGGGATGTGGCTTAAAGTTAGGTTCATTGAAATTTTCCCTAATGATTAGATTAACTTCCTCCTCAACACTTTGTGATTTTCTTGCAGATGATGTAGATGCCATAAATCTATTCTAGGGTTTCAACAAGTAGCAGTATAAAAGGTGTTTGATATCAAATGAACTTACTCGGTATCATGAAGAGTGATATCAATTCAATCTAAAGTAGCCTTGAATCCTTCTAAAAATCTTTTATCTCAAACTCTGCTCTCTGAATTCTCCGCTCTTTGAAATCACAATGTAAAAAAAATGAACTCTATTCTCGTGTATTTATAGACTTTTCGATATTCCCGCTCAAAATTTCTTGCAATAAATGCTTGATCTAACTTTTGGTATGAAACAGATGTCAACTTGGTGACATTCACTAATAGCATTACTTGACTCAACATTCTCATTAGATGCCATCTTCCACATAGTGTTCCTCAACTTCATGATATCTACAATAGTATATCCATTTTCAAATATATGGTTTTCATCTGGTGCTCGGTCTCTGCAGTTCTTTCTTAAATGACCAACCTTATGACAGTGCATACAAGCCATCCCAGTGCTTGTCCAGCTTCTTGATTGTCCAATCTAACTCTTTCTATAACAATTTTTTGCAATGTGTCCATATCTACCACAAGCAGTGTAGTTAGCCCATGTATTATAATCCCAAACATAAGAGTTACCTTGTCTCTTCGGTTGATATGGCCTGCGTAGCATGGTTTCTCTTTATGTGTCTAGACTTGTTTCATTTTCACCTTACATTCTCATGTAGTGTGTCCATGCTTGTTACAAGTATAGCATATTTTCTCCATAATGGTATTATTAGCAATATCATTTTGTTTAGCTCTACACACATAAGTAGGATGTCCAAACTTACCACAGTAGTAACAATATCCATTAAACTTAGGAGTGATAAGAGGTTTACCTTGTGCTTTGCTTCTACACACATTAGATGTATGTCTCAGTTTTCCATAGTGATAACATGCCAACACTTTAGGTTTCTGATTTTGACTGATGTTGAGTTGTTCAGCTTGTTGCGATGATTCTCCTTCACCAGTGTAGCCTATACCGGCTTTACTTCCAAATCTTCTCTGATTCGTCAAAAAGTCATCAATCTTCTTAGAGCTGTCCTTAACAAGTTTCTTCATTTCATTTTTCTGCTATTGATTTTTCACTTCATTTCTTAGTTTCTCATTCTCTTCTCCAAGTCTTACAACATCTTTTAGTTTTCTTGACAATTCTACATTCACTCAGTTTACCTCTTGATTCACAGTCATCATTTGATTAGTTACTTGGAAATGTTGGTCAGTGAGTCTTTGTATCTCACTCTCTTTAGCTTGAAGTTTTTCATTCATCTATCTTCAGTCATCGATTGCCAAATTCCTTTCTTGCTCAGCTTGTTTTGCTTTGTTTATTATTTCTACCATTCTCACCATCTAAGATTCTTGACTGATTTGTAGTGCTTTCACTTGATCAGTTAAATATTGATTCTTTTTAGATAGATCAGTGATTATGCTTTCATATCCATCAGCGATGCTTCAAGAACTAGATCCAATATTCTCAAACATTTCATTAATAGATTCTTCATGGTAACTGATCTCATTTTTTAGAATAGCTAGGTTCTTCCTTTCAACCAGTAATTTCTTTAGTCCTTCCTTGGCTTGCTTATACTATTCCACAAACATCTGCATTTGTATCTTCTAATTCTTGATAGTCTTGTCAAGCTTGTATCTCTCCATGACTTAGATCTTTACCCTTCAGTGGTTAAATTGTTCAATAAGAGAACTATGCTCTGATACCAATTGTTGGAATTAGGAGAGGTATGTACCGAGAGGGGAGGGGTGAATTAGTGCCTTCAAAACTTCTACCTGTAAACCTTTCTGATATGTAACTGTAAATAGTAATAACTAACCAAAACAACTTGAATCTAAATGCATGTATCAATCATTCATTTAACTTATAAAATTAAACAACATGACATCAATATGACAATCACATGACACAAGTATTTTGGTAACACATAAACCCTTGTTAGAAGGTAAAAATTGCGATGGGGATGACACCCACAAATTCATCACTACTGCAGATAGAAAAGGTTTTCCTATTAGGGCTACAAGTTTTGATCACTTTTGGTGATCTCACCCTATTAGGAGTGACATGTCAGATCGGCTAGATCTACCTAGTTATAGGATTTTAATAACACTAATGAAGTGTGCACTCAGTTAAGAGATTTACATAAGACTTTTAAGTCTTCTCTATTAAGAGATTTTATCCAAAAACTCTATTACAATTGTCAGAAAGAAATAGGCAATTATGTGCTATTTGACAACTCAATTGTCTGATACAGATCTATAAGCTCTGATAAAATATCACCTTACTTGTGATGAATCTTTGCTCTAAACTGCTCAGTAGCCTTTTTTTATTCTACTCAATTTGAATTCCTCTGTACTCGGTTCTGCTCTGTTAACTGATAGACTTGAAGTTAGGCAATTGCTTCAAGTGCTCTGTGATTCATATATCAGCTCACACCAAAAATGATGCGAACACACAAATATATAGTGTTCTATTTTTGCCGCTTTAACAAAATTAGGTTACACAACATAGTCATAACCCTAAGATCTACGGTGTACAATAATAACCTAGATCAACTATTACAAAAGATATACATTGCGTTTAATTAATATCATCACATTAAATGTTTCTCGATCTTGGTAAAACATTTTATGAACCATTGTAACCATTTGCATAGAAGTATGTGCCATTTCTAATTACTATGCCATTTTCTGTGATCCTCGGAAAATGCTATATAAACTACTTGGTGTATACTGTGACACTTGGTGTTTAATGTCTGTTAGTGTCAGTGTCTATTGGTGCTCGATAAACTATCTATTGCTCAGTATATAAGCTTTACCGACTAGTCTGTTCTACTTCATGTTATTGATTAGCACAATGTAAGTGACTGACCGATATCCTTACAAACCTTTGGTACTAATGACAACCTTAAATTCTCATTAGAGATAACAAGCACTGATTAGGGCATGACACCAGTAGAATGCGGTCATTTTAGAGAGCATTCGTGATCAAATAAAATGCAATGCATTTGAAATTTGGGGCCAAATATGATGCCAAATGCTCGAAAGATGAAGAAATCACATACCTTCTCTCGTGCTCAGCTTTCGCTCCTCTATCCAATTGAAATAAAAATGATGAGGTCGTTTCACTTTTTTTTCATAGCCAAATCTTCCTTGTACCACATGAAGAACATGCCATTGGTTCAATTTTGTAAAAAAAAAATTTATGTAATTAGTAATTGGTAGATTAAATGCAGATAACACCTTTATCAGTTTAATTAGCATGTTATTATCATATCAGATAAAGTATGTTTAAGAATTGTTGGGACTGGTCCTTTTGCATGTATTAAACATAATAGAATTTTCAGCATATTATTATCATTCTATTTCTTTGTTCTAAACATGCCATTGGTTTAGTTTTGTAGATTTTTTTTTTGTGTTAAATGCATTTTTCATGAGGAGGGGTCTTCTTCTGAGGAGATTGATGAAGATTGTGCACCTCAAAAACCAATTCATAAGGTACCAATCATGTTTCATATTCGCTTATACTTTTGGATTGGTAAATCTCCTTATAAGTTTCATGTCCTTTCTTTTGATTACTATGGATGAGATATATATCTTATAATTAACATTCAACTTATTTACATTTTAGAACATGTAGTGTTTTTTTTGAGGATTTTACCAAATCAAATTTTAACATAAGCTGAAAACACCAAATTGATATCGTGCCCTTTCAACTTGATAAAATATTTGCATTTGACCAATAACTGCAAGCAACTATATGATAAATCCACATACCTGTATCTTTGTAAAATACCTGGAACATCAAAAAGATGGCTTAGTGGCTGCCACCATGATTTTTATCTACTGAATATGGGAAAAAAAAACACCAAAAAGAATCAAATAGAAAACATGATTGGTCATTTCAAAGAGCATTCATGATCAAATAAAATGCAATGAATTCTCTCGCACTTGATCGGCTTTCACCTGCTCATTTTCTCCCAGTCCTTTTATCTACAATTGAAATAAAAATGATTTGGCCCTTTCAAAATAGTGAATTGATATCCTTGAGCACAAGCACCAATAACATCAACTATTTGATCTGTGGGTACCCTAATGTTGGCAAGAGTACTTTTATTAATAAGATTACTCTGCAAGCTTGAAGAAGTGGTATATTTTGGAAAATGAAGAGTGGAAAGATGATGATATTCCTGAGATCATGGATGGACATAATGTTGCAGATAGAATGGGAAGACATCTTTCTAGACTAGCCCTAGATCCTTCGACAATTGGGGTAGGATCTAAACCCAGGATAAAAAGATGTCTTCCTTTATGTTGTGGAATATAGGCTATGTTGCTGCAGCAACTACAAATTGTGATGTACATATCACAATAGCTAAGAAACATAAATGTAGGCATCATGGTCACAATTTTTTGGAGACACAACATAATTGAGTGGTATTCCTAGATGATGCAAAGAAACCATTGCTTTGCATCATCTGGGAATACCACTCAATTATGTTGTGTCTCCAAAAAATTGTGACCATGATGCCTACATTTATGTTTCTCAACTATTGTTGTCCCACGACCCCTTATGACCCTTTACAACCCTTTACAATCCCTAAGAATACATCTTAGAGGTCTTAAAATGTCGTAAAGGGTCATAAGAGGCTCCTAGGAGGGGCTAGATGAGCTTCCACCTTCATGTGGTTGGCCCTATTAAGTAGAGAAAGTTAAACTATTCTCAAAACAAAGAGAAGCTCAATAACTTAAGGTCTCAGTCCACAGAGATGCTGAAAAAATGATGGGAATCAATGATGAAGAGTTTTTAGATTATGAGAAGACATATATGGAGTGGAGACTAGATTGAGTACCAATGCAAAGATGATGATTCAGTAACCTACGTCTATAAAACCTTCACAATTATCCCTTATTTGGCCTCCACTCATTCCTCTTCTAAAAAATGGTTATTTAGAAACTTTGGATATTGTTTCTTATCCATGCATGAAATATGCTAGTGATCGTATAAAATTACTTTAGGCCTCCAGTATTAATGAGTTGCATAAGTGTAAAATGTTTTTGTGAGACTAGGATCAATTATATTGGATACTGTGTAGTGTACATAAATGAAAGGTGATGATTATTCTCGATGATCGACAGGTATAAGTCTTCCAAGCCTTACCCGGTAGCTAGGACTAAAGATAATACAGCTCAAGAGACCATCATATTTGGTTTGTTTCTTTGGTCTATATTATTAACAAAATGTTTTACCTTTCATTAGCTCATCAAATTCGGGGATTTGAAAGAATTTAATAGAATATTTTCATGTATAACGTACATTATTTAAGTTTGACACTGAATGAATTTATATACTTCATGCACTTGTATACTACGAGGATGGCCATAAAGAAGCATCCCCTCCCATGGCTTGTGTAATGTAGGCCATTGGAGGAGATGATTCTTTATCATCATCCTCATAGTCTACAAGTACGTGAAGTAGATAAATTCCTACAATGTCAACTTAAATAATATACATTGCCATGAAAATATTCAATTAAATTATTTCAAATCCTCGGATTTGATGAGCTAATGAAAGGTAAAACATTCTGTCAATAATATAGACCAAAGAAAGAGACAACCTATGATGGTCTCTTGAGCTTTCTTATTTATAACGTGTGTATCCATCACTTTTTTGATGATTTAGAGTTTATTCCAATGGTAGTGCTATACATCCAATGACATTTTCCATCAGAAAATCTTCCCACCCGTCGCCTCTCTAATAGATAAAATGTCAGAACAGTTCCTTTTCAACAATTACCGTGACAGGAATGTTATATCTCTGGTAGGCCTACCTGTCAGAAATATACTGCCACACCGTCACTCTTCTGATAGTGCCAATGTCAAAGATATGTAGTTTTTGATAGAAATTAGCGACAGTAATACTATAGCACCAACGGGTTTATCTATCGAACGTTGGCTGTTGATCTGTCGCTATTCCAATAATTATAATGTTAGAAAGTAATTCTTTTCGATAGGTAATTACGACAACCATGCTATATTTCTGATAGGTCTTCTTGTCAGAGTTCTGATAGATGGACCGTAGGAAATGTCATAACAAAGCTGGTATTCATGTGCAAGTTTTTGATGGAATGTGGTGTTGGAAAACTAACGGCAACCTCTTCCATCACAATTTGCAATACAAAATGGTGATGGACACATATGTTGAAATATCGACAAATGGGCATTGCAAATCTGACAAATGGCTGTCAAAATTTGACCTCAAATGTACTAGTGTCATGATAGTAACCAATACATCCACCCAGAGATTTTAAGGAAGGGTTAATTCCAAATATGAATATCTAGGATGACTAGACTAACTATAGGGACAAGATTGCCCTCTGCACTTATGGCTTTGCAAAACCAAGGAGGGTGCTCCCAATCTAGTAAATAAACCTCACTTTTACAACTTCAGACTGGATTCAATATAATAGATAAATAGTAAGAAAATACTAAATGATAACCAGTCATTTATTGATTCTCTATCACCACTTGAAAGGATATAACTTGTAGGTCACAATACCTCAAAGATCTTTTGACAAATTTATATCAATAATAGGAATACAACCAGACTCTATTAAGCACTTATTATTACAAAATGAACTTGTTTCTAGCCAATGCCTTATCCATTGGGCTATAATTTGTTGCAAAGTAAGAAATACAACAACTAATCAAAGTTGTTGATTCGGGATCCCTTTAACACCACCACCTTATGATGATATTGATCAAAATATCTCAAGACTCACACTTCTTATAGAAATCCTTATGCAAACCCAAAAGAATCTATGTTTTATCCAAAGCTATTTAAATTGATCCTAGATCAAAGAAAAGGAATAATAACATATACATAGAAGAATTCTATTTAATGAATTTGAAACCTCATAACTCAAAGAAGTAATACACAAAGGAGAGATGTAAACCCTAGATTTTTGTATTCAAATATACTGAATCATGTTTGATGTATACACTATAATTTTTAAATCATAAACTACTTCAATAATCGCTAAAAAACTAAATAACTTGCTATTTGTCATAACAACATAACCTAATACAATCTTTTATACCCTAGACTCAGAACTTGCAAGCAAAAAGTATTCAAGTTTTGGTCCTTCTAAATGATCCTAGAAATCCTTTTATGGAAAATAAAGATTGCAAAAAGCTACCTATCATTTAGGAAAATACAAAAAGTTACATCATATGAGACAAAATCTAGTAAGTACAAAATAGCTATTTTGTTTCACTTTGCAAAATTGTCCACTGATTTGTGCGCCAAGCTTCTGTAATAGTTTCCAAAAAGATTTCTATCTGTGCCAAGTGTTTCCTTTGTACTTACTCTTCCATATAAAAATTCTCCTTTTAGTTTTTTTTGTTTAAGGAGCTGGGGAGGTGCCACCTGTTGTAGTCTCAATGGGTGCATGTTCTATCTTTTCTTCTTACGTAGAGTATGTATCTTCCCATGACTTTTAGATTTCTTCAATGGGCCAAGTAAAAGCAACAACCTCATCTCTCTTCTCTATCAAGACATCCCAATCAACCTTTACCTATTGAACTTCTTTATTAAGGGACCCAAAGTGTACCCTAGCATTTTCCAAAACTTCAAATGTTTGGACAAAAATGATATTGTTGTCTACATTTAAAATGCTACTTATTTTGATTGACAACTCCTCATCTAGTTTTCCTAACCATACCTTTTTATCTTTTATATCTTCAGTCTTTTTGAAAAGATTTTGAAACATTTGAAAACAATCCTGATAATATCTTCCCCTCAATACTAATGCCTTTATTTTCACATTCTCCCTCTTCACTACAAACTCAAACAAGTTTTTAACTAACTTGTGAGTACTTTTTATTTGTTCATCTACAACCTATTGAGCCTTATTTAAAGAATAAAATTATTTCATTATATCCTTTCTAGCAACACACCTATCCAAAATTGAGTCCACGGTGGAAACTTCCTCCTTAAAAGAATTCAATTTTTTTATAAATTCTTCCCCAGTCTGGTAAATCCCTTTTGGATCAATACCCTCAACAAACTAAAAAATTGTATCTCTTAGTTTTTCCTCATATTTCATATTGACTTCTACCTTTTTCTCATTAAATAATTGTCTCTCACCTTTTGTTCTTTTACCCTTCTCAATAAGGGCCCTTCTAGCATCTTCTAACATCTCTCTCTCAATTAACAACTCCTCATGAGTGAATGGAGGTAGAGGGGAAGGAGGGTATTCAATGATAGGACTAGATGAAGGAGGCATGTAAGGGGATGAAGGAATCTATAATTGTACTGGTACCTGAATTTCACCTTATTTTCCCAACTACCTTCTCAACTATGCTATTATTTTATCCTTCTCACTTATCTCCTTTTTCATTTCACCATAAGCTTTCAAAATTGTCTCAAGTTTTAATATTATCTCCTCCTCTTTAACTTCCCTCTCTACCACCTTCATACTAAGCTTAGCAGTTTCTAGGGCCATTCCTAAAGCTTCAACCCCTGAAGTTTCACTAACTCTTGTTACTAACAAACTGCCAAAGAAATCACTTCTGTCAATTTGTTTCCCCTTATTTTCTTCATCTTTTCTCATAGAACACATGACCATAGCTTGGTGGTCATCACTTAAAGTGACACCTTTAATATCTTGTTGTGCTTCTTCTTTGGTCTTTTGCACTGGTGTGATCTATTTCCTAACAACGTCTATGATAATTGCATCAACAATATTCCATTTAGGGAGGATGAGCACCCCTGCATTTCTTACCAGCTCTCTCCCCTATTCTGGAGTAACCTTTTCAAATCTCTCCATCATCTCCTTCCTTACCTCATCCTTAATGATAGTAAGGTCTTTTTGTGGATTCTCCTCCTGTCTCTTCTCACAGGTTTTATTGAACCGACTTGTATGAGTTCTCCAAAAAATCTACATAAAAGTCCTAGCCTTAACAAAGGCATCATCTACAAGAAACTCATCACATGTTTTCTTAGTGATGGTGTCTAATTCCTTTCCAGCCAACTCCCCTATAATTAAGTCCAATTTTGCATCTTTGGGAGGCTCAGGTACTCCTTCATTGATTTCCTCATAGGTCATGAAAATTTGACATAGGCTACCCATTCTTTCCAACTGATTTGTCACCTCTTTTTGATCAAGAAGTTTAAGTGGTGATTGGGTGGGAGAATAATATTCCTCATTATGTTGTGGTCTCTCTTCTATCCTCTATCTCTTTTGGGGAGGTGAGGAATCAAAATCAATATCTATAGGCCTATTCTCTGGTGATACATGGGAATCCCTTGTCTATTCTTGCATTTATACTCCTCTAGAAGAGGAAGGGATATCTTATTCCCTTTGACTCTTTTGTTTTACACTTGGGCCTAGCACCACCACATTATATCCAGTTCTTTTTTGCAAAAAATACCTGCCCGGGGGCACCATTCTAGCAAATACTGGCTTACTTAAGAAAAATTTAGCCCTC
The DNA here is from genome assembly GCA_027943335.1 of Chamaecyparis obtusa. Taxonomy (NCBI): domain Eukaryota; kingdom Viridiplantae; phylum Streptophyta; class Pinopsida; order Cupressales; family Cupressaceae; genus Chamaecyparis; species Chamaecyparis obtusa. Next base: position 371,571 of record BSBK01002152.1, on the reverse strand, counting down.
TTTGGCTCTATCTACAACACCATGTCCTTCTTTTCATTTAGGGTTTGCATCAAACCCTTGAAGTGGCTCATAAGAGCTTCCACCTTCTTCTCATATGGATTAAAATATTTAAAGAGATCATAATCCCTAACAAAGTGTTGGACAAGATCTAGTGTCTTCTTATACACTAGCCACTTCTCTTTTCTTATTTCATGTTCCTGTAAATCAAAAATATTTCTGATGATGTCTTCAGGGAAATGGAACACATCATCCATAGAAGAACATATGTTCTCTTTTTGAACATGTCATTGTAAAAACCCTCTAGGTCTGCAAGCCTAGCTACTGAAGTAGTCATGTGATATGGTTCCAAAACTTTATCCATATGTGAGAAACAACCCTTTGTAATCACAAACTGGTGGGCTATAGTGATTGTTGAAAAAATAGTTCCTCTTCCTCTAAGGGTAGCATCCTGTAATCCTCAAATTTGTCTCAAAATATCTTCTATTCTAATCTTCACAGGAACCTGATATCGTAGGATAAAAGGAATCCCCCTAAATCCATACACTTTGAAAACAATAGACACAGGATAAAAAAATAATATCACCCCAATTGTGCACGATCTTGATGTCAGTAGCATATTGCTTTGGCCTAAGAAAATCTAGCAGGATTCTTAGGAATCTAGGGTTTTCTAAAAATAATAAGGCCCTAAGCCTTGATGCAAAACATTTGTCAAAAGCTACAAAACTAGCTTCATTTATGTCCCAAGTCATGTTTAAATTCCATAATTGGACTGGCATTTCTTCATCATCCTTCTCCTTCATTAGGTCCATTTATTTTTCAAAATAATTTGCACCCTTGTACAAGAATATGTACATCATTGGGGAATACCAACCAAACAGTCTATCAACTTTGGCTCTCTAAATTCCTATCAATCCATCATGTATCAATTCAGCCAAATAGGGAGAAAATTCAAAAGTGATTGCTAGGTAAGGGTGCAAGATCTGTACCATCATAAAAATGTAATGAACTCACATCTCCTCTTCAGAATCTTTACCAAAAATATGACATAATGACCAATACATACCCTTTGCTTTCAGATTGAAATAATCTAATTTGAGGGGTTCTTGTGAATTAGGTTGCACTAAAATCAAACATCCAACATTGTTGAAAAACTCCCTCAAAGGACCATTCCTGAGATAATCCCTATGGGCATTGTAGACCTATTTTATCTCATCAAAGTATATCTTTTCTAGGTCATTGGTTGGTTCACTTAATCTGAACACTTCTCTTATTTCTTCAGCTGAAATACTGATCAGAGGGTTTCCATTTATATCCCTAACAACCCTTGCTACATGATCATAATTTTTTGCAACCTGAAGTAGAATATCAACATCCATGAAAACATTTGGAACAACAAGTTTTCCAATGTCAAATTTCCATACATTACTACTAGGAGAAAAGGCATGCCTCTATCCAAAACCAGACCAGAGACTTCAATATTAGCATCTCTCATATAATTCCCTTTCTCATATAGATAATCTGCAACCCTAAGCCTAGGGTTTTTGGGAACCAACTCTTTTATACTGGATGCATCATTAGTTGAGTGGTTGAGTTGTTCTAGGAGGTCATCATACATAGCCCTCTCATGATATTCTACTTTCCCTTTAAATTATCTCCTCAGTGCCATTATTGAATCTAGGGTTTTATCAAGCAAGTCTTAAAACAAGAATACACTAAAAACTTCTCCCAAACCCTTATAATAGAATTTGCAGACAAGCAATAGTAGAGACACTATAGTTCATAGAAGCACTCATCGGTTATCAAATTCTTAGAAAATATCATTCACTCTGCAATTTTCATTCCAACAAAGTATTTTGAAAATTCTATAGCTTTAATTCTAAAATTGAAACACTTGAGAGATATATTGCATATGCAAAAAATTATTAATTCTTGACAGCCATACCACACGTTCTTGCCATAACTATTTGAAAAATTGAAATTCTGCAGTCCAACATGCAAGAAATCTTTTGCACCAAATAGAGAAAGTTTAAAATAGAACCGTCGATCTTCACTCAAAATATATTAGATAGTTTTCATGATCTCGTGATGACTATTTATCTATCAACTTTCCATTGTGGATTTATGCCTTTCATCCAATCAAAACATATCTGATGGTGATCAAAATTGTATCCTTTCAGACTCACTTAGCATTTAGATTTCACGACCACCATTGGATCAAGATCATCCAATGGTCATCTTTATTTCACTGTGATTTGACCCCATCAGCTTACTTTATGTTACCCTGGATGATTGGATGGCAAGCATGATCCCACGATCACTAATCTTCCCTCATCTATTTATTAAGGCATTGTGAAAACCATCTGATGAAAAGAGACAAGTCAGAAACTTTATGGCATTGAAATGGATGGTGTTTTTGTTTCAATATCCCTCTCATTTGGTCTAGTCATTCATGGTGGTTTGATAATTAGAGTTGGAAACTTTTTAGAGTTAGTGGTGTGTGCATTGGTAACTATTGAATCATAAAACTATTTTGGGAACCAACACTACTCAAGGATATCACTGAGTGATTAGAGTGGTCGGGATGGTTCATGGTCTTTTATTTTTTGTTATTTTCTTCTTCTTGCAGGATGGTTTTCATAAAGTTCCAAGGCACGTATGCCATTGATACTCCTATAGAGTTATTTTGTTGTCATTAGTTATGATAAAGTCATATTAGTTCTCAAAGTCATTCTATAAAGAAGGAAAGTCAAGTCAGTAAAGCACACAATCTAGTCGGTAAGGAATAAAAGGAAAAGGTAATTTTGGTTAAGACAAAAGAAGTTTAGACATTGAGAAATTTAGAACCAAGCACTAAACATTGAGTTGTACCAAGCTAAAACATCCACCAAACCGAAAGATGATATGGTTACCGAGCAACGGGAAAATATATTACCGAGCATGAAAGGTCGACACAAGGAGAATCTCTATATACATTGAACTTGGACATCGAGAAGAAAACAGTTTTAAAATATCAAGGAGATTGTCTCACAGAACATTGGAGATATAAACATAATGATTATACATTATTACAAGGTAAGATTCACAAAAAATAATTAAATATGAAATATACATTGGAGGAGTACCCAATGCTAGCACCGCTTGAAGAGATGATTCTAGAAAATTTCAACCGCTTCTAGAATTGAATATAAAATGGATCAGAATGAGGAGATTAGAGTGAGAAGTGAGTGATGAGAGATTTCATGTGTGAAGCATAGATTGCAGAAAGAAGGTGATAAGTAGAGAAGCTATTGAGTAATAGATCACTAAAGAGAATATTGTGAATGTGATTCAGAATTGAATCTACTGAGTACAAATTTGTTATTATGAGTAAAGCATAATATGAGGTAATCATTTAATGAGAATAATTAATTTGAAATGGATATGATTGATGCAAGTACTATAGATATATTTGTTACTAATTAAGTTTGTAATCATAAATGTAAAGTCTTTTAACCAAGTAGATCTGAACAGGTCTTATATTGTAAATCCTTTAACAGGGTATAGTTCTTAGATTAGAATTGTAAAATCCTTTAGCAAGATAGAATTTACTAGTCTTAAGACTCTTAACTGGGTTAATATTCTTAATAGGTAAGCTATTAGAAATAGCTCATAGTGTAGCTCTAACCGAGAACTTTTTTACTGCAGTAGTGGGTGTCATCCCCACCATAATTTTTATCCTCTAAAAAAGATTTATGTGATACCAAAATGAATGTGTTATGAGTTTTTCTTATTGTTAATGCTTTATATGTTTTATGAGATGCATGAAAAAGTTGTGAATTTAGCGAATGATTAAGAAAGATAGTTAAAAGTATTTTGCAGTACTGATTCACCCCTCCCCTCTTAGTACTCACCTTTGCATACTTAGTCCAACAATTGGTATAAGAGAATTCTCTCTTATTAAGAAGTTTAACCACTTGAGAGGAAAGATCTGGAGAGATGGATAGTTATAGGTATGAGAGGGTGATTGATAACATGAACATGGAACTAAGGTATGCAAATGAACAAATTGAAGAACTACAAAATAAACTAAAGCATTCACTCAATAAGAGAAATGAACTAGCACATCAATTGAAGGATGCACAAGATCAGGTTGAAGACCTTGAAGAACTATTAGAAGGAAGTATGTATGATGAATTTGAAGCTACAGTATCAGAACTGACTGAAAAGAACAAAAATCTAACTGATCAAGTTAAAGAATTGAAAAGAGAACAAGAAGCCCAATCGGTAAGGATGTGTGAAGTCCTAGAACAAAAGAGAAAACATGAGGATGATAAAAGAATGGTGTAAGATGAGAGAAGACAAATGAAAACAAGGTTGAATGAGAAAGATGGTGAAATACAAAGGTTGACACAAATTCACTACAACTTGATAGACCAACTAGACAGTGCAAATCAAATAGTTGCAAGGAAAGTTGGAGATATTTTTGAACTAAGATATGAGAATGAACATCTAAGGAATGAACTGAAATCTAAAAAGGATGCCAGTGAAGTATTGAAAATAAATAAATAATCACTGAGGATATTGGATGAACAACTAAGAGGTCAGAGACAACTGAGAGATACTATTGGACTTGGATTCAATGCAAACAATACAACGAAGAAGGGAGAGTCCTCTAAACAAGCAGCAAACCGAGATAATGTTGCTATTCCACCAAAGAAAAAGAAGCCTACTTGCTACCATTGAGGAAAATTGGGACACATAGCTAATGTCTACAGGACAAAAAGAGGTAATCCACCAAGTTTTCCTAAGTTTAATGGTTACTATTATAAGTGCAATAAGTATGGTCACAAGGCATTTGAGTGTAGATCAAGGATTGCTAACAATACAAGGAAGCAAAGGATTAATGGCTATTGTAATAACTGCAAAAAATATGGTCACAAGTCTGAAGAATGAAGGCCATAAAGAAAGAATGAGAAATGGGTCTCTAACTGACAGAATACTGCAAACAATCAACAAGGATCAACTATACCATGGGACTATAATACAAGAATCACATGTACTGCATGTGGGAGATTTGGTCACATTTCTACAAATTACATGTTGATGCATGGAAGGAACAATAGAAGGTCATGGAGAAACTCTATAATGGCTTTCTTTCATTGTCACAAGGTCAGTCACCTAGCCAAAGACTGTAGGTACCGATGTAAAGCCCTAACTGAGGAACAACTAAGTGAAAATACTCAAGTTAACATTACAAAGATAAGAGATCAGATGAATAGAACATGGAGGAGGAAGTCTCAAGATGATATAACTAAATTTGGAACAACTGATGGCACCACATCCTCTGGATCAGGTGCACCTATCTTTACTTAATCGGGCAAAGGTATGTGTAGAAGTTGATAACTAAAATTCTATCTTGAATCGGTTCCTAGAATTTGAGCAAAGATCCATATTAGCATATTAAGATGCATTTGGATATAAGTTGTTAAGTTGATATTTCATATTTTGATCAGTAACTCCATCTAAGTTATTTCGTTCCATTTGGTGAAAGGAAAGTGTATTTGGTTATTGGTGAAAAGAGAGTCGATAAAGAATATTTAATGCTAAAATTATAGCCATTGGAAACCCTAATTGAAGAAAAACTATAAATAGAGGCCATGTCATTTCATTTTCACCTTACACTTTCATGAGCATTTGAAGAACTTTGTAGATGCAAGTCTACCAAGATCATTTGAGCGATCATTCAAGAAATTCCAAGTATTGTCAAACATATTTAAGGTATTTCTAGTATTTTTTGAGATGTGTTAGAATAATCAAGTTGTTATTCAAGTGATACCCTATTGGTTAAAGATCATTTTTGAGAATCTAATGGCACCCAAAGTTCAAAAGACTATATTTGTTGAGAAGATTGACCCTATCAATCCAAAATACAAGTTTCCACCCACCATTGCTACCGAAGTCGATAAATATGGAGCCCTATCATCAATCCCACTAAGATTTATACTTATTGAAGATGTTTGTGCCTTCATACACTTAAAAATTAAAGACATTTTCCAAGAGGAAATTAATACATCCTATAGGAATTTATGTATTAATGGAAAGTTGAAAGATGACCACATACATCTAGAAACCAATGGTTTGGTCAATGATATGCATGTACCAATAGTTTTCAAATAAAAAATGATGAGAATGGTTTTAAGCCAAGTACATGATCAGTTCATGTGGCTCGATGTGCTGATGAAGATCACCAAGGGTGTACTACACATTATCACTAGATATCTGATCTATGACAGACTGAGGGTATACAAACAAACAAAAAAGAATAAACTATGAGATATTACTCAAACTAAATGGGATGGTAGAGGTCTGAAATTATCTAATATTGATGACCCCAAGCTGAAATTTGCAAGAAACATCATATCTTACCAAATCTTGCAGTCATCTCAAGTAGACAATGTACCCTGTGGAGCTATTGACATAGCATATAAGATTGCGAAGAAAGATGTGAAGATAGATCTATGTGAGATCTTGTTGAAGCAACTAGATGACAACATGAACACAATCAAGAAGGAAAAATCCAATACATTGAAGTTCAGATCATTACTCGCATGCATATTCTTTTATTTTTAGAACTTCTTTCCTACAATCGATGAAATAGTATAGAGTGCGGATAAACTAATTTTTATCAAATTAATAATTTTATTCAAAGTATAGGAGATAATTTTGATATAGTGATGAATGATTACTTTACAAATTTTTAAACTAAGATTCATAAGAGGTACATGATTTTGCCCCATCTTGTGGAAGAACAAAAAGATGATTTATGTTTTGAAGTAGATATTGATACATGTATAGTGCGATTTGTGGAGCCTAGAACCATGGGGCTACCACCTATGGGATACAAAATGAATATTGATTCTACATCAATATAAATTAAAGGATTATTAGAGAAGCCTATTGACATGAGAGCCACTCAGTATGGAACTTATGAGGAAATGAAGAACAAAATCAAACTAGGTATATTGATACCTAATGCCCTAAGGAAAAATAGAAGAATGATTAAAACTCTATCAGAGATTTTGGGAATTCATGTTGAAGAAGATGAAGTTGGACCGTCAGAGGTTAAGGGGAAGAAGAGAAAAATGACAAAAGAGACCCCTAGTCCAATCAGTGTAAGACCATCAACAAGGTCTTTCTCCACACCGAGAGAGAAGAAGAAATTGGAGATAGAACCACCAAATCCTAAAACCTACATAGGAGAGAAAAAGGTTACTGGAAGGCCTAGGAGAAAATTGAAGCTACAAGAAGATAGTGAAACTAAATTAGAATATGTTTCACAATTCAAAGTTGTACAAAATCTGGCACCTAAATTGAAAGATCTTGATGAACCACTCAAGACACTAAAGGATTCATGGAAGGAACCAATGAAGGATGCACAAGAAAGATTCAAATCTATTTTTGACAAGATCCCTCCACCAGAAAAATAGTAAGTTATTATTTTTGGCATTTTTGTCAAAAAGGAGGAAATAGATATCAAAAGGAGGATAATAAAGATATATAAAAGGGGGAAATATATATAAAAGAGTGTTATGGAATAGAGGAAATATATGAGTATAGGATTATTACTACAAGGGGAGTAATAAGTAAAGGTTTTACCTAGATATGTATACATGGATTTTTACTAAGGACAAAATTTTGATGACTTTGAAGGTTTTTGAAAAAGATACCAAACTAATATCAAAGGGTGAGATTAATACTCTTGTAGAGTTATTTTGTTGCCATTAGTTATGATAAAGTCATAGTGGTTGTTAAATTCATTCGATAAAGAAGGAAAGTCAAGTCGGTAAATCACACAAGCTAGTCGATAAAGGAAATAAAGGAAAATGTAATTTTGGTTAAGACAAAGGAAGTTTAGACACCAAGCAAGGCAGAACCAAGCACCAAACACTAAGTTATACTGATCTAAAACATCCACCAAACTGAGAGATGATATAGTTACTAAGAAATAGGAAAACGTATTACTAAGCATGAAAGACCAACACAAGGAGAGTCTCTAAATACATTGAACTTGGACACCAAGAAGAAAATATTTTATGAATCTTGAGTAGATTGTCTGACAGAACATTGGAGATCTAAACATAATGATTATACATGATTATAAGGTAAGATTCACCAATAAGAGTTAAATGTGAAATATACATTGGAGAAGTAACCAATGCTAGCACTGCTTGAAGAGATGATTCTAGAATATTTCCACCACTTCTAAAATTGAATATAAAATGGATCAGAATGAGGAGATCAAAGTGAGAAGTGAGAGATGAGAGATTGTATGTGCAAAGAAGAGATTGCAGAAAGAAGGTGATAAGTAGAGAGCCTACTGAGTAATAGGGTAGTAAAGAGAAGATTGTGAATGTGATTCAGATTTGAATCTACCGAGTGTACATTTTTTATTATCTATGAAGCACGATATGAGGTAATCAGTTAATGAGTATAACAAGTCTGAAATGTATATGATTGATGCAAGTACTACATACATATTTGTTACTAATTAAGTTTGTAATCAAAATTGTACAGTCTCTTAACCGAGCAGATCTTAACATGTCTTACATTGTAAATCCTTTGACAAGGTATAGTTATTAGATTAGATTTGTAAAATCCTTTAGCAAGGTAGACTTAACTAGTCTTAAGACTCTTAACTGGGTTAATACTCTTAACAGGGTAAGCTATCAAAAATAGTGTAGCTCTAACTGAGAAAACTTTTTACTATAGTAGTGAAATTTTGTGGGTGTCTTGCCCACCATAGTTTTTATCCTCTAACAAGGATTTTTGTGATACCAAAATGAATTTGTTATGAGTTTTGTTTAATGTTAATGCTTTATATGTTTTATGAGATGCATGCAAAAGTTGTGAATTCAGTGAATGATTAAGAAAGATAGTTAAAAGTGTTTTGCAGTACTAATTCACCCATCCCCTCTCAGTACTCATCTTTTCATACTTATCCCAACATGTCATATGCTTTAGAACTAATGGAAACATTCCTTGTCTGTAGTTTTGTTTATTTTTATGCAAAGGGATTACATTTTTTCCCTAGCTTTCTATGTACGACACATCCAATTTTCCATATTAAATAAAACTCTCTTGAAAAAGTGCACTTATGAAATAATTTTTCATTATTATTAACTCTTCTCCATCTAATTTATGCTTTTTACTAACTTTTCTTCCATCAATATTTTCTAAGCATTCTCTTTTCAACAAATTATCCTTGTATCAATTTTCACCCAATTTTTCAAGTGGTCATCCTACCTCTATTTTGTCGATCCACTGGGGCATGATCCTTTACTTTTCTTTGAACCTACACTCATAATCACATTGTCTCAAAGAGGGGAAAAATGTAGACACCCTAAAATGGTTCACACCTACGTTCCCTTTTTAACATTTCTTCTATCTTGTGACATTCCTCATTTGATTGATTACTAATATTTCTCTCATCTTGCATCATAACCTCTATTACTTTGGTCAGATTGGTCATGTTCAAAAACATTTTCAAAACCAATCAAATTATCTCAAGTCCTTATCAACCATATTAACATCATTTCAATTCTTGTCAAATCAATTCAAATCGATCTAATTCATTATCAATCCTTACCAAATCAATTTGACATTATCAATCTCTTTTAAAATCAATCTTGGGCATTCTCAAAGTTCATCAATGCCTCGTCATTATTAATCCAAGGCATTGTTAAAGTTTATCGATTTCTCATCATTTTCAAATCATTTCAATCATGTTAAAATTATATTAAGTCAATTCAAATCAATTTCTGATTGGTTCAAAGGCATTGTCAAAGTTATTGATGTCATTTCAGATCAATCTATCGCATTGTCCAAGTCATCAATGTCATTTCAAATCATCAAAATCATTATGATTCTTCGTTAAAATCATCAAAATCAAATCAATTTCACATCAATGTCATCATTTTGGTCAAAATCAACTAATTTGTCCCTTGGGGGTAAATAACCCATGATTTATCCCTAGTCTTGATAAATAAATTCACTTTATTTATCCCCTCTTTTGTATGTCTCCACAATTAATTAATTGGCCAATTTTGTGAATTATGGGATTTTCTATTTCCTAAATTTCTAATTTTAAATTTTCTACTTTGGTGGTAATAAAGATTTTTTAAAATTCAAAATTACTAACTCTTAATCCCTTCCACCCAATTGAAATTCCATTCTCTATAACATACTTCATGATTTCTTACACCTTTCCCTATCCATTTCTCCATTAATTTGGCCTCCAAATTCCTATTGATTTGCGTCCACTTTTCCTTCCATATTTCCCTCTCATTATGCATTCTATTTGTGCATCCAATTGCTAATTCTATGTTTTGCCTCTCAATTCCTATAAATTGAGCTCATTTTGCCTTCAATCTTTAACCACTCTTTTCTAGTATTCTCATTGTAATAATCCTCCCATAGTTTTCTTTTTAGTTTATATGGCCAAATTCTTTTAGGTCACCCTTCATGTTGATTATCCACATATGTCTATGTTATTTATATTCATAGTTTTACTAACCACATACTTACATGTGTATGGTTGGCATGTATGTTTTATGTTTCTTTTTTATGTGGTTGTGGAACGAAGTTGTAGTTACTTTCTTGCGAGATCCACATGATCAGTTGATCCCCGCCATTGTCTATTACATATTTATACATGTATGTACATGCTCATCTTTTATGCAGGATTTTAGGTATTGGGCATCAAATTCCCTAAATTACCTGGATGAGCATGTTCTATTGCAATATCTCAATGCTAAGAGAGGGGAGATAAAAAATAGGTCTAAATCCTAACCTAATCCATTTATTGTCCTAAAATAGTGCACAAGTATCTTAATTATTAACCTCTGAATTCATCAAGGTGACATCATTTGTGAATCCTTCTTTTGAGTTGATTTATATTTTTGTTGTTAGTTTCTTCAGGTTTTGCATGTATGTAGGTGTGATGTGATTTTTATGTTAAAATTGATAAATGATTTAATTAAAGTTAATTTTGTGATTGATTACTTATTGTAGACACCTAAAAAATCCTTTAGAAAATAAAGTATTTTTTATTTTCTGAAAAACCCCTGATGACATCATCATTTGTTAATTAATTAATTATTTTATTTATTTATTTATTTTTTTATTTTTTATGCCATTAAATCCCTTTATCTTAATTAAAAATATTTAATTAAAAAATCCCTCCCAAAAATGTTTAAATCTTATTTAAACACCATTTTCCCTATTTATTAATTATTTAATTAATAAATTGACCAAAAAACCAAAAAATAAATATTTAATTTATTTTTTCCCTAAACCTTGGAAATATCCTAAAAATACTAACTTCTTCTAGAATCTTCTAATCCCTCTTTAATTTTGATTAAGGGCTGATTCAATCATTTCCTAACCCTAATCCCAACTCAAAAATATTTAATTAAGATTAAATATTAAAACCTCATGTTTATTAAATATATTTTAATAAATATCCTCAAAACCTAAAACCTTTTGAAATAAATAAACTTTTATCTATTTCCTAAATCCTATTTATCAAAGAAACTCGTAGACTCTTCTAGAAAGTCTTCATCCTCATCCAAAAGCCTAGACTCTTCTAGAAGAAGTCAATCCTTATCCTTATCCCTAACCCTAACCCTAACCTTACCCGAAACCCTGACTCAACCTCCTAACCCAACCCTTTCCAAAATCCTATAAATACTCCTCATTTCTAAGAGCAAAGCACCAATTCACTTTCATTTAATAGCATTGTTATCATGTTAAATTAGCTCTAGCATAATCATCCCTAATTGATAGATTTTCAAGCTTTCTTAACTCACATCATAGCTTAGCAATAATGGATTAATCTAGTTTATTTCATTTGTTTTGCATAGCATATAACATCATATCACATCTCTATTTGGTCTAAAATCAATCTTAGCATAAACATCATCTAGCTTAATCTTCATTTCAGCATCATTTGGATTCTTGAGGCCTTAGGGGAAAATTAGGTGTTCTATACCTATTTTTGTGCCATTTATGGGGTTTTTATGGATCTCAATCCATCCTAAAATGCATAAGGAACATGCTCCATGCACTTAGAGAGCACACCCACATCACCTTAAGTACGAGCAAATCAAATAGTGCTTGGGTGCACCTGTTTAAGCTCTATTTGAAGTGGCTTAGCTTAGAAAGTTATTGTTTTGGATTGATTTCATGTTAGATTAGAACTTAACATTTGACTGATTTGAGCCTTTCAAAATAGATACAGATAGCCTTGCTCACATTCTGGCATGCCCGGTGGGACTCACTTCGCAAGTCTTTCAATTTTTGGAGTTTTTGGAGTTTGAAGATGGAGGAGGCAGTTTGATCATCTTTCTTGTCTAAAAGCCCGTTATTCCTCTATTATGTCTATTCATTCTTCTTCCCCTTGCAAAATCTTGGCCTATTCTTCCAAAAAATCCCTAAGAAAATCTCATTTTGACAAAAAATGTGTATTTTCTGAGTAAAAATTCCATTTAAAATATTTAAAATTGTTAGAGGATAGCATCTGGTAAATCCAAGATAGTATCCGAGATTCTTGGATCACATCTGGGGACTACACCATTACTGGATCGCATCTAGTAAATTCAGGGTAGGATCTGGGATTCTTGGATTGCATCTGGGGACTACACCATTCCTGGATCGCATATGGTAAATTCAGGATAGCATCTGTAAATTTAGGGTAGCATCTGGTAAATTCAGGGTAGCATCTGGTAAATAGGATAGCATCTGGTAATACTTCAATTTGGGGTAAAAATGAACAAAACAAAGGCATAAACATCTTATTTTAGTGCTTATAGTAAATCCCCAAATCACTCTTGAGTGCATTAAAGACTAAAACTTGCAAAATCTAACAAACAAACAAAACCAATCCAATCATTTGCATCCTTGCAACATCAAGGTTTTAGATGCATTCATGCAAAGTTAGGAACACTTCATTTTTAGAAACTTAAAAAGAACTTCAAGTTTCCATTTCAAAAGGTTCAAAATCAACACTAAGTGCACACAAAATTCTAAATCAAACTCAAAGCATCAATCAGGGATAAAATGAACTTCATTTGCAAATATTTTAAAGTTATTTTAAAATCTCATGCAAACTAAGAGTCCTAAATGGTTACCAAAACTATCCTAAAAGCTTTGTTATTTGTTCCAAACAAATGTCTTGTTGCAAAATCTTGAATGTTTCCTAGGTTTTTCATGCATCAAAATAATCTAGGAATATCATTTTTGGGCTTAAAACATGCAAAATAGAACACAAAATCTTGAATGAAAACCAAAGTCCAAAGAGTCATTTTTACTTTGAGTCAAAAACAATCTTGAATGATCTAAATTGGAAAGAAAAGCATCCCTATTCCTTCCTCTTTGAATTTCAATTCAAACAAACTCAATCTTGAATGATCTAAGGTTAAAACAAAGCACATCTTCAAAGTTCTAAATCAACATGATAATTCAATCTTGAATGCCCAAGTCAAAGCAACTACAAACGCTCGAAAGTCTTTTGGAGAAAGAACAAATCAAAGCCTAAAAACTTGTGTTTTTAGTTATTCAAATTCAAACATCACTTAATCAATTTGGGAAAAAGAACAAACTGCTTGATGTGCATCTAGGAGTTTTACATTTTCTGTAAATCCTTGTTAAAATAAGAAATGTAAAACACTTGAACTCAGACAAGTTCACTTGTTTTACTTTTAGCGAGGCCTGTCCAGGGGAGAAAATCACTTCCTCCTCAAAGAATGACCTCAAATTGGTATCTTCCCCAATCGGTATATAAATAAAGCACTGAGAAAACTCTCACTTATATCTCCTCAAGCTCAGGCAAGGCGTGTTGATGGTAGCCCAGGTAGGTGAATAATCCTTACTATTTTAGCATGATCAAATAGGCTCTTAAGTGAGTCACGTGTGTACAAACTAATTGGGGGGACTCCATGGAACAATTACAAACTTGATAAAATAGAGGCTACCCTATCCACATCTGAAGGTATCAAAATCCTTGTGCAAGGACCGATCCAAGGGGTTTACTAGATCACCTTAAGATTACTCACCATTTGTATCCCCTTTTAGTGGGTACCAAGCTGTGGGCAAGGATTTTGATACTCACCCTCCTTAGGTAGATCTACTTGAAGTGCTTGATAGTTAAAACTCTGTGAAAACACTTGTTGGAACATACACTTTTCAAAAGCTTTTTCAAGAATCAGGTCAGTTATCCTGCTTGTATCCCACAAGGTTGCTTTGTCCCTTGTGGAGATTGCTTTTCCAAAAATATTTTGTTGGAATCTATCCTTTTCCATTGGAGAACATCAAACTCATCTACAAACCTAGTTCACGATACTCAGAACAACTTGCAAAAGAAACCCTTGGAATCAGATACCCAAAGCTTCTTTATCAAAATTTCCCCAAGTAATACCCAATTTGATCAAACATCCAAAAGCTAAATTGCCCAAATCTCAAGTCTATCAAGAGAAGAAAGTTGCAAAGGAAAACCTCAAAAACCATCAATCTTTTGTCCAAGCAACCCAAGCAGAAGAAAAATATCAAGAAAAGCTTGATAATATTGGCTATAACGCAAGAGTTAAATAGTTTACCTACCAATTTCAACTGAACCATCGCTACGTCAATCTCGAAAGAGAAGGTTAGCTGGATCCATCACATATCCCATTCTACCTTCAGATCTCAAATCCTATCTCAACAATCCTTCATCCTAGTTTCATCCTTGCATCATCACCAAACCTTAGTTGCATACATCATCATCTTCCTAGTAGCATCATAGATCATCCATCCTAGTTGCATCTACATCACCCTTTAAAGAAATAGCATTGTTCCATCATCCTTCACCAATCCAAAAGTCAGAATCCCAAATCCTTGATCCAAATCTAGCTTCCGTCAGCCAAATCAGAACCCACCATCTTTTTGCACCAAATCCAGAGACCTAAATCCAAAAGCATTTGGTGTTTGAAACCTTTGAGTTGTTTCCATCCCCTATCCTAAATCAGAAATCATCCCCTTTTTTATAGAGCATTGTCTAAAGGAAATCCAACTTGTCCTTGCACAGCCTCATCATCTCGAGCAAGAGATTGGCTTGCATTGATAAGAATCCAGTTGACCAAAGATCATTAGTCTATCCTAGGTTGGCCAAATCCTATCACTGGTCCTCCATCGGGAAAGACAACAGCTCATTATTGACACTTAGTAATCTTCCACTAGCATCCCACCAATCTTCCACCCAATCTTAACCCAAATCAAAGCATCCCACCAAGCCTCCATCATTACCAAGCATTTCACCAAACTATCACCATCTTCTGCCAATCTTCCACCATCCTTGATACAGACCCAAGCACCTCACTAATCCTTGCATTACATTCTATAAATTCATCATCCTTAGAAATTCCTTAAGCTTGCATCCATCATTCTTTAGAATCTTTTTTAGGAAACATCTTGCATCCATCTAGCATCTGCATCTCCATGCCTATCGAGACAAGATCTAGATCTAGAAAATGAAGGAACATGAATCCTTATCCAATCACTAGCTCATCTGATCCCAATACTTCTACCAATGTGATGGTAGCTTATGATCCCCAGATACAGCAAATTGGCAATGCATGGGATGATCCCAATATCCCCTTGGCTCCTCTAGCAATAGAACCATTTGTGAATCATCTAGGGAATCCACCAGTAGTCAGTACACTCATGGTCCAAGACTAGCAGAGCATGCTCACTAACTTTGCACAAAGGCATACTCCCATTCCACCATATCTCCATCCTCATATTCCCATAAGCACTATCCAAATCCTAGCACAAGCATACTCTCCATTCATCCAACCATTCCCTGATCCAACCTTGCAAACATCTCAAGAAACCTCCACCATTCCCCTTCTTTTGCAAGGAAGCTTCGCCAGTCCCATAACACAAGTTGTAACACCATCTACTCCATTCCCTATCATAGGTACATCATCATCCACCATGGCTGCCCAAGCTCTTGCTCAAATCCAACGCTTGTCACAAAATCAACTCCCACCTCTTACACAAGTTACCTCACAAGCAGTTCCACCACCTTCCATGGGCCAAACAACACCATTCTTTCCAGGAGGGACGCAGTCATCCTTCCCCTTTGCTTCACAAGCTTCTACATCCACACCTTTCATGCTAGGAGGGACGCAATCATCCTTTCCTTTTTCTCCACAAGCTTTGGCATCCATACCATCATTCTTAGGGTCAATGCAATTATTTCCCTCTTTCACCCAATAAACCTCTACATCATCTATTCTGGGGTAGCGCAATCATTCCCCTTTCATACTCAGCAGGCTCCCACATCAAAATCACCCTTTTTATGGGGAATGCAATCATTCTCTTCATTCACCCCCCAACAAGCATCTACCCAGGCACAAGCCTAGCAAAATGCCTTCACCACAGGAATGCCTTCTATGGGTTTTTCAAATCCAACATTCATGTCCCAAATTCTCATCACATCTACCTTCCCGGCATCCACTGCAACACAATTCCCACTGTACATTGGTTCTTGTTGGGGCCTCACTCAAGAGGAAATGAAAGCCTAGGGCATACCAACCCACTCTCCTACATCCATGTTTGCAAACCAACAAACCACCTTCTCATAAGCAGCACAACAACAACCATCACAGCCTCCACCAGTTTCATCCTTTGCAAGCTATCCATTCACAACACTGAGTGCTTTTTAGAAAGTTCCTCCACCTCAACAACCAAGTTCCTCTCATTCCACAAGTTATCTTGCCCAACCACCCTTTGCTTCAAGCTGCCTTACATCAATTCCACCCTTAAGCAATGCGGGAATGCTCCCAACCTATATCAGCCAACCGCAAAGCCAAGTTCAACAAGGGCCATCCTACCAGCAAGCTACATCATTCCACCAGCCTCCCTCACAACAACCATACTTCTAGTCGTAGCAACAAATACACATCATTCTCCAGCAGTAACCAGCTTCCTCCTATCAGTCACAGCAACAAGTCCCTGTCATCCCACAACACCAGCAAGTAGTCCCATATCCTTCACCACAATATCCCCCTATGCCACATCAGCAATATCCTCCCCAACAAATGTCACTCCAAATCCACTCCAATCCACCTATGTCACTAGACAATCTCCATATCCCACTCCACAATACCCATCACTAGATCCTCTTCAAATGGGAATACCAACTCAAACACCAATCAATGTCGAGTGGGAAGCAATGAAGAACACTCTCAAAGAGCTTCAAACTGGTACCAAGAATAAAACCTTCAAGTTTGAGGAGGTATGTTCCTACCTATTTCACCAATCAAATACAACTATTCATTTCCCTAAGAACTTTGAGACACCTAAATTTGATAAATATCAAGGGAAAGGAGACCTAGTGAATCATGTTAAAAAATTCTATATGTCATGCCAAGAAGTGGCTTATAGTGATAATTATCTTTTATGCCTATTCTCCAAAAGCTTGAGAGGAACTGTTGTTGAGTGGTTCTACAAAATACCATGTGGGACCATCACAACTTTTTCCAAACTCTCTGAGAAGTTCATTGCCCACTATGCCCACAATGTTGAGAATGAGTTGACCCTACTAGACCTCTGCAACTCAAAATAGAAAGAAGGCTAAATCCTAGTAGAATACCTACAATGATGGTAGAACCTTATCACTAGGTTATCATACCAACCACCTGAGAAGCATTTGACCAAAATCTTTATTGATAATCTACATCCTAAACTATCCCACTTCATGAGGATGAACTATCTCCAAACCTATCAGGATATCAAGGGCAAGGGGATAGGTATTGAAAAGGCCCTCTTAGATGAAGGCACAATCTGACCTTTCAAAAATGATTCCCAAAATAAACCCAGCAATGATAAATCTCGTTATTGGAATCATAACAAAAATGTTGTTACTGATGGAGCCATTGATACCAAACATGTCCAAATTGTTGTGGCTAGTCCTATGCCAACTCCTGCATACCAACAACAACAAGCACCCATCTAGCAGCAATCTCCTTAGGTCCATCAGCAACCCATGCAACAATATTAGCCTCAAAACAATCAACAAAATTATCAACACCAAGCACATCAAGCTTATCAAGGTAATCCAAACAATCAGGTCAATGCCACCAATACTACTCCAAATTGGAACAAGCCCAGAGCTTAGAACAATTTGAAGAAGACCTTCACACCACTGGGGGAACCTTTGGATGTTATCTTTCATTGAATGGCCAAGGCCAACTTAATTACATACCCACCAATCCCGCAAGTTGATAATACCACTCCCAAGCCCAATTGGTACAAAGATCACCATGAGTATTGTGATTACCATCATGTCAAAGGACACACTACCCTGAAATGTATGAGACTCAAGAATTACATCCAAGATCTCATCGACCAAAAGGAGATCCAAGTAGATGCACCTACTCAAGCCTCACCAAATGCCAATTTGCAAATTTATCAGAATGTGTTCCCACAACACAACGCTAGGAAGAACAAAGCTAATACCAATCATCCCTAGAACCAAGGCAAAGGAAAACAAGAAGATCACACTGACCACAAAGACTACACTACTACCTATATCAATTATGAAAAATTTATTGGATATATAACCCAAGTTGAGCCCATAATCAATACCATCCATGTCAGAGGAGCAGATAGTCAATGTGTTGTTACCACCTACAGAGGCCAGATAACTGTCATTGGTGCCCGTCCAAAACTAGTACATAATGCAAAAAATGCATAGTATAACCTCATAGAACATCTTGGGAACACACCAACCCAAATCTCCATCTTGGACCTTCTCCGCACTTCACCCCTCCATCAAGAGATCCTTGACCGAGCCCTTAAAGAAGGACATGTCCCCATAGACATTAACACCACCTAGTTCAAGAACCTTGTGGGACATCTATCTGCATCTTGTGCTTTATCCTTCAAAACATCCAACATACTAGACATTGCACCTGACCACACTCTCCCTCTCCGCATCGTCGTTATGGTCAGAGACTATGCCATCAAAAAGGTTTTAATAGATAATGGTTCGGCCCTAAATTTGTGTACTCTAAAATTCATTCAGCAGATTGGGTTCACAAAGGTCGATATATCACATGAAGTAATCACTATCAAAGCCTATGACAACTTGGAGCATACCTCTGAAGGTACTATTACTTTGCCTATTCAACTAGGCCCAACAACACAAGATACCATTTTCCATGTTGTTGATCTTGACCTACCATTCAATATCCTCTTAGGCCGACCATGGATTCATTTTATTAAGGTTGTACCATCTACTTACCATCAGTGCATCAAATTTTTGCATCAAGGCACTGAGGTTACCATTCATGCTGACCCCCAACCCTTCGCATACTATCATGCAATGGAAGCATCATTCCCTCATTCCACTCATTATCCTGGAATCGACATTGGCACTTTTGTTGCTAGCTCATCCTAATCCCACTACGATCCAAAGACTATCCTCACTTCCACCCTCTCTTCCATCAAGATCAATAACCGAGGTTGTGGTGAATATAGCCTACATGATGCATTTTCTGTAGGGGCCCTCCTGCTTGATCCACATACCCAAGGGCACCCGAGTCATCGAAGCAAGCCTATTGAAGCACTTCATGAAATCAAGAGAATGGGACCTATGACTTTTGAATCCCATGGGAACATAAATAATCAAGAGATGGATCTTGACATCAATAGGTGGTTGTACAAAGATCCCCCACCACCTAACACTCAACTTCTTGACTATTTCAAAGACAAATATCCACAATCACACAAGTATGCCACTGAGCAATGGAATTATCAAGGCGGTGGTCTAGGACCATAGGAAGGCAGAAGAAAAGACCTGATCACAACATCAAAGAATCCTCAACATCAAGGTCTTGGCTTTAATAACCCTTTCCTGCATATAAAAGAGCCCAATACCACAACTGGGGGCACCAACATGACTAGCGTTCACCTCTTGAATAGCTAGGATGACCTCATAGAGATTGAAGACATCCCTAAAGAGAAAGAAATCAGATCTTATGATGATATCTTTGACAATGACACCCTCGTGGGGACTTCTATCCTCCAACAACTCACCATCAATCTCATAGAACTTCCCCTCACCCACCCTGAACTCATAGAGTGGGACCAACCAAGCGTCACACACATCGATGAGTTCCAAAGCATGAAAGCACTCCTAGAATTCATGGGGGCATCAAGCCAGGTAGTAGATCAAGATTTAGAGTCAACTCATATCTATAGGCTTGACCCAGAAGGATATTTTGGGGAGGAGGCAAGCTTTAGCTACAAAAGAGGAATAGAAATAATAAAACATGAGTCCTTATGTGAAAACCCTTCTGGGGCACATTCTGATTCCAAAAAAGTAAAAATAAAGAGCGTATCTTCTAGTGAAAACTTGGCAATTCAAGCGCTAGAAGATGAAGACTTGCCTCTTCCTCCTATTCAAGATTACAGACCCGAGCAGCCACCAATCATCATAGAAGAAACCAAGCTAGTCAACTTGGGTATAGAAGAATATCCGAGAATCACCTATATTGTGGCCAATCTAATAGAGGGTGAAGAAATGGCTTTCATTGAGATCCTTAGAGAATCAACTATAAAATTTGCATGGTCATATGCACACATGCCTGGGCTTGATCCTAATCTTGTCATCCATCATCTAGCAGTGGACCCTAATGTCAAACTAGTAAAGAAGAAGTTGAAAACAATGCATCCAAAAGTCACCTTATTAGTCAAAGCAGAGCTTGAAAAACTCCTCCAAGCCAAGATTATCAGAGCAATAGATTACTTAGATTGGATCTCCAATATGGTACCAGTCATGAAGCCTTTAGGCAACATCAGGATTTGTACAGATTTTAGAGACCTAAACAAGGCATGTCCTAAAGATGATTTTCCACTACCAAATATAGACATGATTGTAGATCTTATAGCGGGTCATGAAATGTTGTCACTTATGGATGGCTTTTCAAGCTACAATTAGATTCATATAGTAGAAGTAGATCAACATAAAATAGCATTCACAACTCCATGGGGTACCTTCTGCTACAACATGATGCCATTTGGGCTAAAGAATGTAGGAGCCACATATTAGAGAGCGATGACAGCAATCTTCCATGACATGATCCATAAGATCCTAGAAGACTATGTGGATGATATTCTTGCAAAATAAAAAACACACCATGAACACCTAAGCCTTCTTGAGAGTGTGTTTGATCACTTACATCATTATGGCTTAAAACTCAATCTAAAGAAATGTGTCTTCGGTGTAACATCTAGAAAGCTTCTAGGTTTCATAGTATCATGACGAGGCATAGAGATTAACGCCAAAAAGGTCAAAGCAATAACAAAAATGCCTCCACCAAGAACACTTAGATAGCTCAAAAGTCTACAAGGAAAGCTTCAATCAGTGCGTCATTTTATCTCTCAGCTGGCAGACAAGTGCCAACCTTTCATGCATCTCTTATGCAAAGACACAAGCTTCAAATGGGATCCTGCAAGTCAGAAAAGCTTTGATAAGCTCAAGGAGTATCTAGCCAACTCTCCAATCCTAGTACCACCAGTTCCAGGCTGCCCTCTCATACTTTACATCTTAGTGACCACTACAACACTGGGGGCATTCTTAGCTCAGCATGATGATGAAAATAGAGAGAGAGCCATCTACTACATCAGTCAAACTCTTGTCGGCTATGAGCTTAATTATTCACCTATGGAGAAAGAATGCCTTGCAGTGGTCTTTGCCACTTAAAAGCTTAGACACTACATGCTTAGCCACACAATCAAGCTCATTTCAAAGGTGGACTCCCTCAAATATCTACTATCAAGGATAACTCTCATAGGCCGTATGGCAAAATGGGTCATGTTACTCAGTGAGTTTGACATCCAGTACATAGATCAGAAAATAATCAAAGGGAATGTCATTTTTTATCAGCTAGCAGAGGCACCACTGGTGGATTCTTATCCACTAATAATGGAATTTCCTGATGAACATTTATGTATGATCGAAGAACAACCCATGTGGAAGCTATACTTTGATGGCTCCTACACATCGGATGGATCAGGGGCAAGAATCCTATTCGTCACACCTCAAGGTGACTACATCCCAAAATCATTCAAGTTGGGATTCCCATGTACCAACAATATTGCAAAATATGAGGCACTCATCTCAGGTCTCAAAATATCCATTCAGTAGAATATCACAAAACTACAAGTGTTTGGAGATTCACAGCTCATTATCAAGCAAGTCCTAGATGAATATTAGACAAAGGATGACAAGTTGCTTCCCTACAAGGAACTAGTGGACAAAAGGAAAGAGCATTTCTTAAATCTATAGTTCACATAGATACCAAGACTTCAAAACAAAGCAGTAGACACAATGGCAACCATCGAATCCTTGTTAGAAATCCCACGCGACGCATCACAGTATGAATTCCTAGTCGAGCAACTACACACACTAGCTTATGAGAACACTGATGCAGAAATGGTGTGTGTCTCAGTTGGTCCTCAGTCCCCATGGTACCATGGCATCCATGCATATCTAAAGAATGGTATCATATCTCCCCATCTCACCAATAGCCAATGCCAAAACCTTATTCACAGAGCTTCCCGCTACACTCTTGTAGCCAACACCCTTTATCATCGAGGGTATCACAATATCCTCTAGGTGTTTAGATTCAAATGAGGTTGTCCTAGCTTTACAAGAGGTCCACGCTAGAATTTTTGGTGCCCACACAAGTGGCATGGTTCTAGCCAAGCAGTTGCTTCGACTTGGGTATTATTGGCAAACCATGGAACATGATGCTTGTGAGTTCGTCAAAAAATATTTACCATGTCAGCAGCATGCAAATTTGATTCATGCACTAGCACAAGACTTGGAACCCATTGCACCACCTTGGCCATTTTCATGTTGGGGCTTTGACCTTTTTGACTTAATCACTCCCCTTTCCTTAGATGGACACAAGTACATAATAACTGCCATAGAGTACTTCACCAAATGGGTTGAAGTGATTCCGCTCACCTTAACTACTAGCATCCAAATATCCAAGTTCATCCTTTACCACATCATCTACTACTTTGGAATACCATCTACCATCTTCATAGACCATGGCACACCTTTTGAAAACTAGCATGTGGATGATCTATGTGCCAGACTCCACATTCATCACTGTTTCTCCAGTCCATATTTCCCTCAAGGAAATGGCCAAGCTGAGGCAACCAACAAAACAATCCTCAAAATCCTCAAGAAGGTTGTCAATGATTCTGGTCGTGACTGGAACCTCCAGATAAATCCCACCCTCTGGGCCTATTGCACTTCTTATCGCACTCCTACAGGCACCACCCCATACTCCCTTGTATATGGTGTCAATGCTATTCTTTCAATCAAGGTCGAGCTCCCATCATTGTCAGTCTCCATGAAGAACTATACCACTAATGAGGACTATCACATGGCACGTCTCACATAGCTAGACCTGTTAGATGAAAAGGGACAGCAAGCATATGATCACCTGGTTGCATACCAGAATTGACTCAAAAAGATCTATAACAAGAAGGTCCATCCTAGATAGTTCCAGGTTGGTGACATGGTCCTAAAGGAAAATCAGAAGGTCCAAGCACACAGAGAAAAGAAAGGCAAGTTTGAGCCTACTTGACTGGGCCCCTATGTTGTCATAGCATGCTTTGGCTTTGGAGCTTATTAGCTATCTACACCAGAAGGTGAGCCTTTGAATGATCCAATCAACGACATACATCTAAAGAGGTTCTATGCCTGAACCAGATCCTACATATTTAGAAAATCCATAAAATTTGGAAAAAATAGAAAAATACAAAAAAAATCAAAAAAGCAAAAAGAAAGAAAAGAAAATAATCATCCAATGGTGAAAACTTGGCAATTCAGGCACCTTGGACAAGTATGTTGGTGAAAACTTGGCAAATAGGCACCATACATAGTGGACCAAATCATTATCTATCAAACTCCCATCCCCCCATCTCAACATCTCGGTCCTTTTTCTACCATCCCTTTCCCCATCCACCATCCCCTAGCATTCCTCTTTTTCATAATCCTCAAGAAAATCTGCAATCCCGCCTACACATATCTTGTACCATATCTTATACTTTTTCCTATATATCACAATCCTTCTTGTACCATATCTTGTACTATATCCTGTATAGTGCCATCCTTCTTGTACCATATCCTATATAGCGAGATCTTCCTATCCCAAATCCTGCGCTTCTGTACATATTAGTTGTATATCTCTTTTCTCATCTATTGTACATATCATCCCTTTTTGTTGTACATAGTCCTTGTCAGTCTTGCAGCAGCATTTGATTAGAACTCTTGTCCTACCTAGCCTCATACTTTAGCAACATCAATTGTCGACTATTCTTGATCACAGTGATTATTCTTTGACTTCATCATTTGCCAGTGAACAACACCACTCCTCTCATCAATCAGTGGGTACTTGAGGATGTATCCTTCCTCCTGTCAAACCTAATCTTCCACCAATCACACCAGGTCCATGTTGATGTATCCTTCCACACGTTCAGACAAATCTTCCCACCATCACTCAAGTCCGTCACATCAAATCTCTCTCCTTGGCAAAGGATGTCTTTTTGGAGTTGTCATTTTGGTCTTGGATTTTGTCCTTTGGATCTTGTTAATCTTTTACAACTTCTCATTGTTTCTCTACTCAAAGTCGGCACGATCCTTAATATCATGGGGCACTGTGACTGCGACCAATCTGAGGCAAGGTCTTTTGATCTTTTGATTCTTCCTGTGAGTCAGTCGGATGTGACCCTTTCATGATTCACATGTGATCTTCTGGGTTCCATGGTGCACTTGGGAAATGTCATTTGCTTGTGGTTTCTCCCACATCATTTCCACCATGATTTCCTCTTGGGTTCATGCGTGATGCTGGGGCAACCCTGCGTGTCTTTTTAGCATTAGTCCTATGCAACGCTAGTGACAAGGCCTTGTGATCCCAGTATCCTTGGCAAGTCTCTAGCATTGCTATATCAAACTAGGTTGTGCTCTCCACATTTGCACTTGGAGCTTCCCCAAATCCCCTGCATTCTGCATCGTATAGATTAATTTTGCATCCTGCATCTTTTCATATAGCTGCATTCTGCATTTTGCATTCCATCTCATCTTGCATTCACCCATCTTTTCTCTTGGTAGCTTGGTTATTTATCCTCCCTTCTTCCTTTCTTGTTTTTCTCTGTTTCCTTTCGAGAACATTCCACAATGTTTACTCCTTGAGTTATTTTCTCGAGCGAGCACAACCCCTTATTCCTCTACATTCTATCCTAGGGCATCTTATTTTCTTGTCTTTGATGCCACGCCACTTGCGGCATCGCATCAAAGAGGGGCAAAATGTAGACACCTAAAAAATCCTTTAGAAAATAAAGTATTTTTTATTTTCTGAAAAACCCTTGATGACATCATCATTTGTTAATTAATTAATTATTATTTTTTTTATTTTTTTTTTATGCCATTAAATCCCTTTATCTTAATTAAAAATATTTAATTAAGAAATCCCTCCCAAATATGTTTAAATCTTATTTAAACACCATTTTCCCTATTTATTAATTATTTAATTAATAAATTGACCAAAAAACTAAAAAATAAATATTTAATTTATTTTTTCCCTAAACCTTGGAAATATCCTAAAAATCACTAACCTCTTCTAGAATCTTCTAATCCCTCTTTAATTTTGATTAAGGGTTGATTCAATCATTTCCTAACCCTAATCCCAACTCAAAAATATTTAATTAAGATTAAATATTAAAACCTCATGTTTATATATGTATATGTATATGTATATATACAATATACTAACATATTTGCATCAATTCAAACTCTTAATCTCAAACATATAGAATCTTTTCCAATTTTATTGATAGTCTTTTTTGTATTACTAATATGTTGTAATTGAAAAAACATAAAGTAAATAATAATAAACTCGTGAAATGATTCACACACCCATAACACATATTTTTGGTCTCGAAGAAATCCTTGGTTAGAGGAAAAAATTATGGTGGGGATGGTACCCACAACTCTTCACTACAGCTAAAAGATTTTATTGGTTAAGGCTTAAAAATGTCACTTTATGAGCAATTCACCCTATTAGGAGTGACTGATACATTGTTAAGTGTATCTACAGTATTGTTAGGACTACTCTGCTAAGAGATTTTATTCTTCCTATATGATATTCACCCTGTTAAAGGATTTACACAAATTTCTTACAACAAACTTCTGTAGCCTTGTTAGAGACTACCCAATTAAGGGATTTACAATACCTTGTAGAAACTTGTTAGGATTCCTTAAAAGATAGTTGACCTATTTTTTCTTTCCTCCAAATCTTATCAGATCCCTTATGCTCACTATCTATGTCTTCAAACTCTTTTCTCCTTCACTACTTGTTCTTCACCTGTATCTCTTTTTCCGCTCTCTCTCTATCTCTCTTTGATCCTTCGATCCTTTTAACCTCGATCCACTTCTTGTCTCTTAAATCATATATTTCTAACCTTAGATATTAGGGTTCCTTCATCTCGATATTTTCCACAAACCATTTATGTGTTTCCTTATGTCGGTTGTGTTGAGTGTTGATTTTACACGAGACAACGAATAAGAAATTTGGATGAACAAATTCCCCTCTTGGAAGAATGATTTAAATCAGTCTCAAGGTTCCTTTCAAGTTGGATCTCAACCGCTTGGATAGCCCAATTGAAGATAAATATGAATATGTTCATGAGGAGGCCTTTTCTGGTTTGATCTTCGAGGGAATGCAAAACAATCTTAGAACAAACAATTTTTCTCTCTTTTTTTGTATTTTTTAAATCTTTAAGTGAAAGAAATGTAAATTTGATTTAATTTGATGTGATTGATTTGTAAACAAAGAGCAAGGTAACAAGACTTTGAAATGAAATTGCAGAAAGTAAACTAACGGACATAAACCAGTGTTGTGTTTCCTTGCGAATTAAAGTACCAAGAAGATGGGGAAAACCCACAAAATGTAGATCTAAACAAGTCACAATCACAATTTTGCAGATGCAATCATCAACAGAAATAAATGTAGATGTAAGATATGTCAAAATTCATCAAATCATGAAGCCACCACAAATGTGTACACACATAAGACAAATTTATTTTGAAGCACTAGTGAATGATCTTCCCAATAATTCATCACAACAAAGAAATGCAACAATGATAAACACCATACTAATGTAATTGCAGATCAAAATCACCATACAATCAATTAGCTCTTTGAAATAAAGGAATGAGAAAACACACATTCATAAATTTCACAAAGATAGTAGAAAATATCACACCACAATTGAAGCACCAATTGAAAGTATTGTATTGCAAAGTAATTGACCTTAATTACATAATTTTCTTACAATTTATAGAGCTTCACCCTTTAGGGAAAGCAATTTCGTAGCTAGGGTTTCAACTACACATGAAACTTGGAAATAAATCTAAAACTAAAGCTTACTAAAAGAAAACTATTCTTAAAACAAATCTAAACTATCTAGCATGGAATTAATCCTCGTGCATTACAATTTTGAATAAAAAGATGAATTAAAAAACTCGAAATCATTTCTAAAAATTCTCCATTTCTATGCATGTTCTTCTCCAAAAACTTGGAGTTCTTCCCTTTATTCCTTTCCATAGCTCTCCTTCGTAGATCCAACTGAAAGATACCCCCAAATCATGCAGAAACGACCCTAGAGAAGTGTTCAATCTAACTGAAAATCTATTGTAGAAGACTAGAAGTTGTAAATGGTGACTACCTAGAAATTTTGGACCCCAATCCTTGCTTCAAAAAAATGAAGTTGAAAAAAATGACCAAGTGTTGAACACCCTTTTTGACAAAATTTCAGACTTTCGGAGACCGAAAAACTTGAAAGGAAGAAAGGCCAAAAATCTTGAAGTACAAAATTGGCTAAGTACCAAGAAAGTTTTTCTCCATGCAAAATTGGCTAAGTCCAAGACTAGACACTTAGCGACTTGGGAGTATTTATGGATGTGCCTTTCAGAGCCTGTCTACTATCTCCTGAATCTCTTCAAAAACCACCATTTGGATGTTCTTTAAGCATTCATTTTTCTTCTCTCATAAGGTGTCAACTCATTTGCAAAAGACCTAATTTATTCTTCACGAGATAACATTTTTTGCATCTCCTCCTTTTGATAGAACATTTGTTGGAAGTCATCTTTCATCTTGACTCCATTGAAGATATCCAGATACTGATGCACAATGTATTTAATCAGGTGCATCATTTGTTCATCATCATCATTATAGAGGCCCAAGTCTAAGCCTCCAAAAAACTCATGCATTTTCTCAACCCAGGGCATCCCTTTGTCTCTTTTTTTATCAATTCTACTCAAGCACTTCTGGTAGACCTTTAAAGCCTCAGTGATATCTTTGATCCAATCTTCAAAATTATCAAGCTCTGATCCCTCATATATTTTCACCAAAACTTGGAAGCACTACTTCCTTATTATTATAAGATCATCGAGAGCCTTCTGCCACTTAACAATTCTCTCCTCGAGACCATCCTCTTCACACTTTATACCCACCAATTTGGTGATCTCTTTAAGGATACCCCTGAAGGGTATCATAATTTTCCTAAGAGAAGTTATGGAAAACTTTTCAAAATCAGCCTTCTAATCAGAACATGCATGAATAAAAGAATGTGAAACATCGGTCGATATCTCAGAAGCACCCCTTTTCTCTAAAATAGCCTGTAATGAGGCCTCAGGGTTACTAGGGTCAATGGGACCCGTCATCTTAAGAATGAATCTCTTCATAGCTTCATTTCTCTCTAGTAGAGCTTTCATCTTCTCCTCATCTTTGTCCATGAAGCCTAAAGCATGCTTCAACCCTAGAGTAGCTAGTGTTTTTCTACCTTCCCTTGTTGGTTCCCCCAGGTCTACCTCTTCAAGAACATAGTCCTTAGGAGTTATCTCAGCCATACTAGTATCTACTGTGGGAACGACCACTTGTGCTTTCCACCTACTCATTTGATCTTGTGTCATGTATGATAGATTCCTCTCCCAGGCACTGGATTATCCTTGGTGAAATGCTCAGCCTAGCACTGCCATATCTGTATCTTCTTCATCTGTGTAGACCCTCACCCTTGGTTGTATTTCTTTGGTGAACCAAGTGGGTTTGGAGAAGGTATTTATAGGCTCATAGGGTAAAACTAAGCTCAAGTTGACAACTTCTTGTCCCTGCTCATGTTCCTATTTTGTTTCTTTCTCCCTTGCCTCTTCTCTTACCTCTTCTTCTCTCGCTACCTTTTCTTCTCCTGCTGCCTGTTATTCTCCTCTGGTTTTCTCTTCTGATCTAGTTTGTTCCTCTAACCCAATCTCCTTTTCTAGTCCTTGGGTTCCTTGTTCATTTGTCTCAGTGTGAGAAGATGGAGGAGTAGGCATTGGTGGACTATTTAGGCAATAAATGTCTTCAACAGTAAGTTTTCTATTGATAGTCATCTCTTTTGTCTGATAGTGATGCTTTTCTACTTATAACTATCCTTTCACTTGTTCGTTGATAACTATTTATCTCTATAAGATAAAGCATTGATATCTAATACTAATTGATTTTCATTAAATGTGTTGAATATGAGTTCCACTATATCTATAATATACTAACATGTGATCCATCCTATATTTTCTTATAAAGGGACAAATAAATTTAGCATTTTCTTATTGGTCCCTAAGAAAAAAATTAGTTTCTTGGTTTGATGATGAGTCCTCCTCCCCAAAGGTTAGAGGGATTCCTTCTTGCTCACTAACGTTCTCCTTCTTGATCTACTTTTTATTCATATTATTTTTCACTTGTTCTAGATTAATCATAGATTTTCCTTTGTTATCTACATTACTAGCTTGTCGGTATCTACAATTTTGTGCAATATTTCCATACTTGTGATAGATAAAACATACCATACCAATTGATCTCCATGGTCCTGATTTTCCTCTTGGATTTCTTAATTTGCAATTCATCGCCATATGTCCAAACTGTCCACAAATGTTGCACATAGTTGGAATATTCCTTTCTCTTATCAATGTGCTTATCAGTTTGGTTGGTGTTCATGTCGGTAAAATTCTTGATCTATAGTGTTCAACTTTATATTTGTATCAATTGCATGTGTAACAATAATTTGTGAAACTTCCTTCAGATGATATGCTATTAGATCTTGATCTACATTCTCTTTCTTGATGTCCACACTTATTATAATTATAACAATGTCCATTAAAGGGTGTACCACTTGGAGTGTTGACCAATCTACTTCTACAGATATTTGATGTGTGACCAAGCTTTCCAAAATTGTAACAAGTAGGTTTTTTAGGTTTCATTCCTTGTGTGTCAATAGGCTCTTTTGGATTTTGTGATGAATTATCTGCTACTACTTTTGATGATTCACCAATTTCAAATTTGTTGTTACTAATATATCCTAGGCTGGTTAAGTGTCTAGATCTTCTTTGATTTTTCAATTAATCATTAATTCTATGCATGCTTAGATCAAACTTAGTGAGTCTCTCATTAACTTCTTTTTCAATTTTCAGATTGGTCTTCAAAGTTTCAACTTCCTTTCTTAGGTTTTTATTCTCGGTTAGTATCTTCATGTTTTCTTCATTTATTTCATTCAGATGTTCAACCAGTGTGTTATTTTCATGTTTTATCTTTTCAATGATGTCATCTCTATCTTTGATCATTTTTCCTAGATTTCTCTTATTTTCTTCAAGGCTTTCCTTGGCTTCCTTGGTAGTCTTCATTCTTTCAAGTATTTCAGTCATCCTTATAACTTGACTCTCAAGCTCCTTTTGAGCTTCATTTAGGTGTTTTTCCAAGTCTGTGTTCTTTTTTAGTAGATCTGCAACTGTTGCATCAGCTTCTTCAGAATTTATACTCTGTTTTGATAGTTCTTCAAGTTTTTCCAGACTTATCTGTAGGCATTTTGTGAGTTCTTTTCTTTTTGCAAATGATGATCCTAGCTTCTTCTTTAGATCTTTGACATTTTATGAAAGGCTTCATTTAGGGATTCTTTCATTTGTCTTTCTTTCCTAAACCTTTCCATGTTCCAAGATCTACTCTCAAGTTGTTAAACTTTCCCTCTTAGAGAACAAAGCTCAGATACCAATTGTTGATTGGAAAGATTAGGTACTGAGAGGGGGGTTGAATCAGTACTAACAGATTTGCATCAATTCAAACTCTTAATCTCAAACATATAGATTCATTCCCAATTTAATCGATAGTCTTTTCTATATTACCAATATGATATAATTGAAAAAACATAAAGTAAACAATAGTAAACTCATGAAATGATTCACACACCCATAACACATAGATTTTTGGTCTCACAAAAATCCTTGGTTAGATGAAAAAAATACGGCGGGGATGGTATCCACAACTCTTCACTGCAGCTAAAAGAGTTTTTCAGTTAAGGCTACAAATTAAATGTCACTTTCTGAGTGACTTGCCCTATTAGGAGTGATTGATACATTGTTAAGTATATCTATCATCTTGTTAGGACTACTCTGCTAAGAGATTTTATCCTCCCTATATGGCATTCACCCTGTTAAAGGATTTACAAAAGGTTCTTACAATGAACTTCATTAGTCTTGTTAGAGACTACCTAGTTAAGGGATTTACAATACCTCATAGAAACTTGTTAGGATTCCTTACAAGATAACCTATTTGTGCTTTCCTCCAAAACTTATAATATCCCTTATGCTCACTATCTCTATCTTCAAACTCTTTTCTCCTTCGCTGCTTTTTCTTCACCTGTATCTCTTTTTTCACTCTCTCTCTCTCTGATCCTTCTATCCTTTTAACCTTAATTTGCTTCTTGTCTCTTGAATCGTATATCCCTAACCTTAGATCTTAGGGATCCTTCATCTTGATCTTTTCCATAAATCATTTTCTCTTTTCCTTATGTCAGCTGCAATACATTGTTTTCCTTTTTTTGATATTTGTTGGCTCCGATAACTAACTCCCTTATTCCGATTACTATCTTAAGTATATGATAACTCCTTTAGCTTTCTAATAGTATAACTCTTCACATTAGTAATAATTGACATCAATGACAAAACGTATCCTTAGATTTCCATCAATATATATATATATATATATATTTGGATATATATATATTAAAAAAATATTTATTAATTTTCAGATTTATAATATTAAAAATAAAATAAAATAATTATTAATGTTATTTATTTATTTTGAAAAAAATAATTAATAAATAAATATTAATTGATTTTTTTTACATGCAGGTTTTAATATTAATGTTTTCATTTATATTTATATTTGGAAAATTAATAACATTATTTTATTACTAAATATTATTGGAAACTACAATTGAAATAATTGTTATATTGTCATTGATGTCAAACCTTAACTGGTGAGATAGTTGCTATCTAGTAGAGTACCATATCATTTGATTGATGAAGAGGATTTGAAAAGAAGAGATAACAAGATTACCTAGTGGAAAGGTTGAGTTATGAAAAACTACAATTGGTACTTGATTAGTTGGCACATTGGCAAGATAATGTATTGTTTATCTATAACACTAAGTGGAGAAGTTAGTTGTTTTGAAGCTTGGAAGAAATGAGGAAAGAAAGTCTTAAAGCATAGGCTTAACCGAGAAAAAATAGAAAAAGATAAAGAAACTTTAGTGTAAGCCGAGTGATGCTAGTGTTGATCGAGTGCCAATATAAGTTGAGCAAATTTTAGTGTCGATCGAGCATCAGTAATTGCTAAGTATCAAAGAATTGACCAAGCGAAGACAGTGATTGCTGAGAAGAACAGTTTTAGTGATAACTGAGTTATCCAGTGATGACCGAGTAGAAGAACACAATATTGGTTGAGTGTTAGTAATTTATAGTTTGTGAAGGAATTGAGATTCCCAGCTGACATAGTTGAATTATTGGGATATCTAAAATGTGTTGAAGATAAGGATGAATGACCTGGAGCATTTAACGCATAGTAAACCATTTTCTTATGGATTCAAGGAGAAGTTTGAGAAGTATCTAGAAGGAGAAGGAGAATGAAATGTTGGAAGGATTCGATGAATATTACATAAACCTAAGATCTACAAAGATGATTAAGCGGCAAAAGATTAAGCTACCTAATCAAGGAGGTATAAGGATGACCTAGTTGTACATTATGAGAAGTGAGGAAGAGGTTGATGTTATTGATTGGTGAACCTAAGCAGAAGGATGAGAAGAGCTGAAAAAAATTGTGGTGATTGCTTGAAGGGATTTCCGAGTAGATCAGAGATGGAGATGACAATGAAGGCCAGTCAGTAAATCAACATATGAGCTTATTGGATATGTATTTGCAAAGTGAGTTGTATATTTCATATCAGAACCTACTTGATGCAAGAGCATCCTGGGTGTAAGGGAAATCTTGCATCTCCTAAAAATATTTTTGGTTTCTTTTCAATAAGGGCTATCTTGTGCAGAGATACTATTTATGGAAACTTACTATTTTTAGTAAGTTGATCATACAAGCTCAAAATGTTCTGATTTCATAGGTGGACATTCATCTTAGTCATATCAGCCTGCCAGTTGAGTTTCATTGTCATATCATCTATATTGGTGAAGTTATTGAGGTTGTTGAGTATGAAATCTTTGAGCTCAATTTTGAAGGCCTTAGAGGCTCTGGATTGTGATCGACACTTGGCTGACTCGAGCTTGTGCAAGTCAAGCACCATAGATCGGGTCCTGCCATTTCTGAAAAGTGGTTATAATAGCCAAACAAAGCTACAATTAAAAATTTATGGCCTCCGAAAGTTGGGCTACCTAAAAATACAATTTATAATTATTTTGAGCCGACCCTAATGTAATAATTATGAAAAATAAAATAATTCTAGGGGAAGTTGGCCTTAATGGCTAAATTTATAGAACCTTCCCAGGCGGTGGAAAATTGTTTATATAAGGAAGGTCCGTAGTGTTGTCTAGGGCAGTTCTGGGGTAGTAGTTTTAGGTAATGATACAAGGCTTTGTCCTATAGAATATTGTAAGGAAAATTTCGATGTGGCTTTGCATATTGTAATTGTGAAATTTGTAATTTCATATTGTTGGAGATAATAAGAAGCCCATTTTTTGTTCTTGCAAATTTCTTTTGTTTCTCTATTTTTTATTAAGGTAAAAGAAGATTTTGAATAGAACCTGAAACCATTTACAAAATATTAGAAAGATTTAACATTTCAGCCCTATACAAAAAAAGAAAGTCTGCTAAGAAGAGAAAAGCAAGACCCTACCCAACCTGAGACAAGACAACAAAGATAAAAAAAAATAAATACTAGCACAACTACCAGCAACCAACCAAAAGAGACTACTTGTTATTAATAGTCTTCTCCACCTTCTTCTGTAGGTCCTCCATTTTCTGAATGGCTTCTTTTAATTCTTTCAGCTCTTATGGTGTATCAGGGACCTTCCTCTTGATGCGACCCCTAGTTCTAGTTCCTGGCCCAGAGTTCCCAGCATCTTCATTAATCATTATGGTAGTATTTTCCAACAGACTTTTTTTCCAGATAGTTGTACAGCATCTTCAGGTTCATAACAGAGACACTTAGGCCTTCATTGCTATGCTTGAGGACCTCATTTATTATGTACCCATTATAACTAATTTTTTCAGTTAGGTCTTTAAGCTTGTTTTCAACCATTGTTTTAATTTCAGCAGTGAGATCCTCATTCGGGTTATTGTATTTTAACTTATCCAAAAAATCCATTTCCAACTTTTCCAGCTTAGTTTTCAGGGTATTCATCATGTCTTCCATGGTCTTGAGGTGATGTTTCATTTCTTGCATCTCCTAGGATATCCACTTGTCCATATGAATGTCATGGCCATCTTTCTTCTTTACCTTCTCCAGAATACTAGCATCCATCATGAAGCCCATAATAGCCTCCTTTTGGCTTTCACCTTCCCCATGGCTCGACTGGCCCTTCCCTTCCTCTTTTTCAATCAATTCTTCATCTTTCTCTTCTGGCCTAGGATCTTCCAATCCTTCTTCCTCATCCTCTTCAGTTTCTTCTTCTTTACCCCTTTCTTCCTCTTTGTCTTCTCCTTCCATGTTCGTTATCTCCTCAATGGCCTCCTCCTACTCATTTTCTTCAAGATTTTGATCCTCTTTTCCTGGGTCCTCTTCAACATTTTCCTCCTAAGTACTTTCCTTTGCCTGAGACAAAGGCATTTTGTCTTTAGGTTCATCACCATTATCATTGTCCCTTTTCTTGTTTTTCCTTCCCTTCTTGTGGGTTTCAGCCTTACTCTTTTCCTCTTTGTTATCCTTTCTCTTATCTATAACCCTTTTAGGAATAGGTTCTGAGACAATATCACTGGCATAGTCTGCAATGAGGAGGATCAATCCCTCATGCAACACCAAATTTCTCACTTTCTTCCTGTGCTTAGTAATGCTATTGCTCAAAGAATTCAACAAAAAGTACAGGAAAGAGACCTTTTTGTTGTGCCTAAAGTGGTTAGCCAGAACAAAGTGCAAATTATAAATTTTAGAGTAACGACCATCCATCGTGAAGTACTCAATCAACACTTTAAGCATTTTAGCCCAAAACTTCTTGATTTTCATAATATCTACATAATCCCCTTTACCTTTGGTCATCAGAGCTTCTTCATCCATAGTTTTAGGAAAAAGCTTAAAGGCATCAGTACCTATATGCTTATTACCCCTATAGAAGTGCAGTCCCTCCATGGATAAACCAGTAATTTTGGAAATAAGGGTAAGAGTAAGGGGGAAAGTTTTGCCACATAAATTAATTTTTTTCATTTACCCAACCTCGAGAAAACTTAATAGTTACCTATTTATCATAACCATGAAGCTTTTCAATGCACGGGGTGACCCCTCCTTTCTTCAGCTTCTTCCAGACCTTCTTCTCTTGTCTCCATTTATCACAGTCAAAAGGCTCCTCCCTTCTCAGACCTCCTCCCATTTTCTAAATGTTGTTACTATTTTGGATGGATATCTTACCAATTTTCCAAGACTCACAACTCAGCTTGCTCTTTTCATTCATAACCCTTAAAATTGCCCAGAATCCATATCTCGTTAAGTCTGAAATGATGAACGCACACCTTACCTTACAAGTAACACTCCTCAATAATTTCTTCATCTTTATCATCATTATTTAGACTAGTATTTCCCTCCTTATAGTTAATTCTATCATAAATGATTAGACTTATAATCTCTATTTTAAGATTTCCTTCCCTAATCCACATTTTTGTGACATCATTCTGGGCCCCCTCATTTTCCAGCTTGTCTTTCGGCTTATTACCTTCTCGGTAGATATGGGTGATGTGGCTTTCCTCAAACATTTGCATTATCATCTTGATTTTTTTAATTATGTGAGCTATAGTCCATGAGCAAGAATTTTTACCTTTAATACAATTAATAATGTTGAGGGAATCCCCTTCCAGCCAAAGCTTCAAGCATCCCATATCTTTTGCCAGCTTCACCACATAGAGCGCTGCCTAGACATGGTTAGTTTGAATTCCTTGAGGTTCCACTATAGATCCTAGCCAATTACCATCCCAGTCTCTTATTAGGCCTCCCACCCTAGCCCTTCCAGGGTTACCTTTAGCAGAGCCATCAAAGTTCCCTTTTAACCATCCCATAGGGGGAGTTGTCCACATTATATTATCTCTAGGATTCAGATCTGTCCTACTATTCAGATTGTCCCAGGAGAAAGTCTTATCATAATTGAAGGTGGAGTTCCATAAGATGGAGTATTTCTTTCCAATGCTTCTAAAATTTTTCATAAGGCTTCTACACAGAGAATTAACAACCTTGTGAGAAGGCACATTTTTTTCCCTAAAGACTCTAGTGTTCCTCTCCTTCCATATTTTCCAGGTGAAGTGAGGGAGAACAAGATACCAATGAGCCTTAGCATTTTTGTTGTGAAAAGGACACTTCCATTGTTGAACAAAGTCCTAGAAATTTAGAGACTTAACCCACTTCAAATGCATAGTCATGAGAATATATCCCACACATCTCTAGAGTAGGAGAAATGGATCATTAAGTGATTACAAGATTCAACCTCTTCATAGCATAGGATGCATCTATTTAGCATTTGGAATCCTCTTCTAGTGAGGTTGTCCACAGTGAGGATTTTATTCTGAACAAGCAACCAAAAAAACATGTTAATTTTAGGGATGAGATCTTTGTTCCATACCTGAGAGCAGAGGGGCCAATCAAATTGAGAGATGAGGAGGGTCGAGGCTGAGGCAATCAAAAACTTGTCATTATTTTTAGGGCCCCAAATCAGTTCATCAGTCACATTTTCTCTAATAAACCAATTATTAAGTTGTTTATTCACCTCTTTAAATTTGTCATCCTTCAATCCAAGATCTATCCATTTATCATTAATCTAGTAATCATTCACCATTTCCCCAATAATCTCTTTACACTCTTGGATTGCAAATTTTCATTCCTAGTTATCAATTAGAGACTTTTCCATCAGTCATTTATCATTCCAAAATTGAATCTTCCTACCATTTCCCAGCTTCCATCTAACACCTTTTATGACCATATTCTTACCCTTGTTGATACTATTCTAGACATAGGATCTTTGGATGTCCATTTGAGAGTGTGGAGTATCTTCTAAAGAAGTAAGATGATTTTTTTTTTTAATGATAGAGTTCCATTATTTTTCTTCTCCGAAGATCCTCCAACATTGCTTTTCTAAAAGTGCTTTGTTTGTATTAGTAATGTTTCTAATGCCCAGCCCCCCAAATTTCTTAGGTTTACAAACCTTCTCCTAGGCAACTAGGCTGAGTCTTTTTTTCTCCTCAACCACAGTCCAAAGGAATCTTTTTTGAATTTTTTCAATCAGGTGAGCATACTTGTGAGGTATTTTAAATGGACTAAGAGCATAGACTAGAAGATTTTGAAGAGTTGCCTTCAATAGTTGAACTTTTCCATCTTGACTCAAAGTAGCTCCTTTCCAACCAGTAAGTTTATGGTGGAATCTATCAATAATTTCATTCCAGAAATAAGCTTCACGTTTCAGGCACAGAGGAAAACCCAAGTAAGGAGCAGGAAGCATCCCTATCTTACAACCTAATATGGAGGAAATTTTATTCTTTCTTTCTTCAGGAGTATTACTAAAGTAAAGAAAGATTTTCTCCTAGTTGATAAGTTGTCTTGTAGCATTTGAGTAAACATTGAGGGCCTTTTTTATATTCCTTACTTCTTTAACATAGGATTCCCCCATAAGAATCGTGTAATCTAGAAATTGTTCATGAGAAAACTTAAGACCAAAAGAAGAAGGTTGAAGGCCATAAATCTACCCATTAATCACCATGTTGTTAATAAATCTCCCAAGACTTTCAACCATAATAGAAAAGAGGATAGGAGAGATAGGGTCTCCTTGTCTCAAGCCTCTAGAGGGTTTGAAGAAGGGAGAGGAACCCCCATTCACAATGACAAAGGAGGAGACCATAGTAACCAGTTGCATAATCAGTCTGACCACCCCAATATCAAAACCAAAGGCTTGAAGAATATTAGAAAGAAACTCCCAATCCACTCTATCATAAGCTTTTGACAGGTCCAACTTCATCAAGAAACCATGTTTCCTAGATTTTTCCAATCAATGAATATTCTCATGAACAACTATGATGGAGTCCAGAATCTGTCTCCCTGGGACAAAGCCATTCTATTGAGGAGAAATAAGATTAGGGAGAAGTTTTAAGAGTCTTTATGTAAGGACCTTTGACATAATCTTATACAAAGAGTTACAAAGGCTAATAGGCCTGAAGCTATCAGCAGAGTTGGCTCCCAACCTTTTTGGAATGAGAGCTATAAAAGTAGAGTTTAATTCTTTTAGGATAGAATTAGAACCAAAGAACTCTTTCACAATACAGCACACATCTTTCCCAGTGATACTCCAGAAGGATTGAAAGAAGAACATTTGGAACCCATCCGGTCCTGGAGATTTTTCTCCTTCAAAGGAGAAGACCTCCCTTTTGATTTTTTCTTCCTTAGGGATAGCTTTGAGGAATTCATTGTCCTTAGACTCCATAATTCTAGGAATGGAATGCAACAAAGTATTCGGATTCACCTGATTTATATTAGGCTCCCTTGAAAGTAGAAAAGAAAAATAGCCCATCATTTCTTCCCTTATTTCCTCTTCTTTAGATATGGTTCCCCTTATAGTAGATAAGGAATTAATTATGTTCATATCTTTATGCTTTTGTTGGCAAAATAGTCAGCACTCCCCTTGGGATTTGCAACATGGCTTAACCACCTCATGTGTCTTCTATAATTCTAGTGGTTGTATCAAGCATTAACGGGTTGATCTTTTGGTGCAACAGAAACCACTACTTGTAACAACTTCATGGTAGTAAGATGAAAAAATCTTGTGTTTTTATCTCCCGCTTTCAGCCATAGAGACCTAGATCTCTATCTCCAAAAGGTCTCTTCCTTTGAAATAATGTTATGGTAATCTACCAGGATTTGATTTCCTCTTTTTTTAGTTCCTCGGTCAATCCTATTATTTAAATTGTATCCTGCATATCTTTTAATTCCATTTGAATCTTGCTTTTGGATTGGAAAATGTCTCCATAGACATCCTTATTCCATTGTCTTACTTTGGATTTTACATATGCCATTCTTTTAGCCACTTGAAACATAGATTTTTCTTCCACTTTAATATTCCACCATTCCCTTATTCTATTCTATTTATAGTCAATGATGAGGTAATGGTTCATTTGAAGAAAGGTCGATTTCCTATTGGAACATATGGGAAGCTAAAAATGAAGAAGTTTGTGATGAACTACAACTGATTGAATACCTAAATGACTTGAACATCAATGATTAGAGATCACTGAGTACCTAAATGATATGTAAGATAATTAAATCAGTCATTATGTTGTCATTGATGTCAACTAGTTTGACAGTATTTATCATGTTAGTTACAAATATCTAAACATCTATAAAGAGGAGAGAAAAGATGAAGAACTGAGATATCTACATAGAGGAAGATGGATATAACAGATGAGGATAAGGAATACTTTGGGTAACTTATTGGTGAGTCTATGACTTCATATTGTTGACTTGATTATGCTACATTAATCTATTATGGAGAAGGAAGCAAAATGTACAAGGCAATGTGGTCAATAAATGAAGCACTTCAATATACAATGAGCCAATGTAGTGTATACTGAGCAACAGTGTTAACCAAACTTGTGTTCACCGATGCATTTCTTTGTTAACCGACTATGGATGAAAGTATTAAATGCTTAAGTTTAGCTGATAGAAATTGATGAGCTGGAAATTGTTATGATTTCAAGATTGAGGATAAAGTTTGTTATAAGATCCATGGTTGACAAAATTTAGAGAAGATCTAAAGGATGGAATTGAAATGTGTTACTGACACAACCACCGAGGAAGGTTTAAGAGGCAAAATCTATGAAGGAGACTAAGCGGCAAAATATGATGGTTGATATAAAAATGGTTTATCTGTCTATATAAGAGATATGAGTTTCTTTAATGAAACATGTTGGAAGAAAGAAGACTGCAAAGATTTTGTGTGAATATAGTTTCATGCATGCCTGATCAGACTAGTTGAAGGAGAACTGAATTGCAGAATAGTATCGAGCATTAGAGAGCTATTACCAAGTGAAAGTAAGTTAAGGAATTGAATTGATATATTAATCAAAGGATTTGTATGGGCTTAGAATAGATCTGAACATTGGCAAGATAAGTTGTATTGTAATTAGATCAACTACTATTTCAGTTTAACCATTGATATAGAAAAATCTCTTAACCGAGTGGACTTAATCGGCTTATGTTATGCCCCTATGTCATTCAATGAATGTACATTGTTATCCTATTGACCCCATAGTGAATGTTGGTTGAATGATAACTGTTAGTCTTAAATCCTCTTACAAGGTCACACCTAACAATGTGTTTGTAACCTTTAATAGGGTTGGCTCTTCATCGAGCTCACTTTAGAAGAGTGAAAATTATTTTGGGTTACTAGTCCTAGGTGGTTTTTCCCTTAACAGGGTTTCCACATTAAATCATTGTGTTATATGTTTCTATGATGATTTATTTATTGTCATACTTTACATACTGCATATTTGATTTGATCGGTAATTATTGTGAGTTAATTAACTTGTAATCGGTAAAGGCATAGACAGTTTAAGAGTTTTTGTTACCGAGCTATAGAATTTGTTGAAATTATTTTTAAAGTTACATCTTGAGATTTGGGATTGTAGGATAACTAATCTAACTGATTCACCCCCCCTCTTAGTTATTCTAACAATTGGTATCATAGCATAGGTTGCTTGGAACAGAGTTTTAAGGACTTCAGCAGAAAGATCACAAGATGTATAAGAGGGAGGTGCCAAAACTGAACAAGGACAACTTTACTATATGGAAAAGTTGAATGAAACTTCATATATCCAAAATTAGAGATTCTGTCTTACATCTACTTGAAAATGGCTACTTACAACCAATGACTAGACCATTGACTCTTGATCAACTGAAAGATCGACATGAACACAATATTACTATGATAGAGATTGTTGCTGCTCTATTTGATGTTGAATTCAAGGATGTCAAAGATTGCACTACTGCAAAGGATATGTGGGATAAAATTTCTCGAGTCTATGGTGGTGATGTTAATGTCAAGAGAGCTAGAGCTGAAAGCCTAAGAGGCAGGTTTTACGATATGAAAATGAAGGAAGGAGAAAACATAGTACAGTATACAAACTGAATAAAGGAGGTAATCAATGCTATCAAAGGATCTGGTGGTGTCATTGATGAAGATACAATGGTAAGTAAAATTATAAGAACCTTTTTGCCTGCTTATGCAATCAAAATATCTTCTATACATGAAATGAGGTCTGCACTTGGCAATAATCTTACTCTTGATAGTCTGATTGGTAAGCTAACAAATTTTGAGTTGAACAATTTTGATAATAGTGTTGTACCATCTATTGAGTCTGCTTTCATGTCTTCTCTGAAGATCGGTAAGTCTAGCAGTAGACATAATATAAAGAATGACAATGATAGCAATACTGATGATGAGCTTGATGAACTTGAAGCTCTTATGGCCTGGAGATTACCTAAAGGTAAAGGTAGATATAAGGGTAAATTACCTTTAGCATGTTTTAACTATAAAGAAGTTGGCCATATTGCTGCTAAATACCCAACCAGGAAAGATGAAGATAGAAACAAAGATCGATCTAGTGATGGAAGTTATGGAAGGAGAAATAACAAAAGTTATCGACACTACAACAGAGACAACCAAAATCACAGAGATAAGGGCAAAATGGTATGTTATGTTACTGAAGAGAATGATACTGATACCAACACAAATAATGATGTTGAAGTAGTATTTGTTGTGATGAAGGATGATTCTGAGGAAGAAGAAAGGTATATAGAGACAAAACTCATTTCTAATGTTAGTAAAAATGATACTTGGATGATTGATAGTGGTTATACATGTCACATGACTGGTGATAAAGAAAATTTTGATCATCTTGAGCATTATAATGGAGGATCAGTAAGAATGGGTAATGATACACCATGTATGGCTAGAGGAAAATGATCTTTATTGATAAATGATAAAATCAAATGTGATAATGCTTATTGGGTAAATGGACTAAATTACAATTTGTTAAGTGTGGCACAACTTAACAACTCAGGTCACTGAGTAGCTTTTGAAAGCAAAAAGGTAAAGATATTTGATGAAAGTGGAAAGCTTATCAGAACAGGAGGACAATCTAAAGGTAACTTATTTTATCTTGACAATGCTGAGACTTCTTGTTTACTGATGAAAAATGAGGATGCATGGTTATGGCATAAAATTTTATGTCATGTAAATTTTGATAACATGATTAAGATCAATAGAAAGAAAAAGGTTAGAGGTCTACCTAGCCTAACAAAGCTTGATCATGTTATGTGTCATGAATGTCAAAAGGGGAAAATGACAAAATCTAGTTTTAAGAGTAAAGACTATTCAACAAAAATAATCTTGGAGTTAGTTCACACTGACCTATGTAGTCCCATGAGAACTCAAAGCTACTATGGAGATAGATATTTTATTCTATTTTTTGATGATTACACTAGATTGATGATTGTAATGTTTTTAAAAGAGAAATCTGAGGCATTTAAAATGTTTAAATGGTACAAAGAAAAAGTAGAAAAAGATACCAAGAAAGAACTAAAATGCTTGAGGTCTGATAGAGGTGGTGAGTTTATTTCTGATGAATTCAGTAACTATTGTAATAAGCATGGCATAAAAAGATAGGTTTTTGCTCCTAGAACACTGATGGTCATTGGCTGCAAACTAACTAAAGATGATGAATCTACAGAGGTAAACCAGACATTGTACTAATCTATGATTGGTAAACTAATGTATGTAGTACACAGTAGACCAGATATTGCACATGCAGTGGGGATTGTTGCTAGATTTTCTACCAATTCAAAGGATTCACACATGGTTGCAGTGAAAAGAATCTCGAGATACCTGAAGAAAATAGAGGAATGTGGATTATGGTATCCTAAGGAAGGCAAATTTGAACTAAGAGTCTACATCGACATAGTTTGGGATGGAAATATAGATGATAGAAAGAGTACAATCGAAGGAGCATTTTTCTTTAGTGAAAGACTTGTTACTTCGACAAGTAAGAAACAACCTTGTATTTCTCAGTCTACTACCAAAGTAGAGTATGTTGTTGCTATTACAAACTGTTCAAACATTGCTTATATCAAACAAGTGTTGGAAGGGATGAAAGAGGTAATCACTAAGCCGATGATTATATATTGTGACAACACTAGTGCAATAAACATTTATAAGAATCTTGTAATGCACTCAAAGACAAAGCATATTTCTATTAAGTATCACTACTTAAGAGAACAAGTATACGAGAAGCAAGTCAAACTGGAATATGTTACATCACAAGAGCAACTTTTTGATATTTTTACCAAGCCTCTACCGAAGGAAACTTTTGAATACTTGAGGACTAAACTTTTGAATATTTGAGGAACTAGCACAAAGAATTGGCATATCAGTATACCAAGATAAATTATCTGCACCAAACAATAGAGAGTTACTTGGCTATTGCAAAGCTGTATGTTTTATGTTTTTCTTTGGCATTGTTGTCAAAGGGATAGATAAACAATATGATAATTAGAGAGACCATATCTATCTAAGGGAGACATAATCTGAGAAAGTTAAGGAGAGTTTTGAAGATTTGTTGTTGAGAACAGAAGGAATCTGAGAGCTGAAAAGATCAAAGCCACAGAGGAAAGTCTGCACTTGTAATGTTGTCATGTAATGTAGTGATTCAACATATTAAAATATCAAGCTAGGGAGAGCTTACTGAGCTACATCATTTACTTACATAGTTGTAGAATACATGTTTGGTATGTGTATGGCATATTTCATATTGCTCATGTTGCCATCAATGCCAAAGGGAGAGATTGATGAACTACAACTGATTGAATATATGAATGACTTGAAGATTAGTGAT
The DNA here is from genome assembly GCA_027943335.1 of Chamaecyparis obtusa. NCBI lineage: Eukaryota > Viridiplantae > Streptophyta > Pinopsida > Cupressales > Cupressaceae > Chamaecyparis > Chamaecyparis obtusa. The sequence continues at coordinate 327,031 of BSBK01002152.1, read as the reverse complement.
TAGAGATCAACGAGTACTGAAATGATATGTAAGATAATTAAATTAGTCATTATGTTGTCATTGATGTCAACTAGTTTGATAGTACTTATCATGTTAGAAAAAATATCTAAACATTTGTAAAGAGGAGAGAAAAGATGAAGAACTGAGATATCTACATAGAGGAAGATGGATATAACAGATGAGGATAAGGAATACTTTGGGTAACTTATTGGTGAGTCTATGACTTCATATTGTTGACTTGATTATGTTGCATTAATCTATTATGAAGAAGGAAGAAAAATGTACAAGGCAATGTGGTCAGTAAATGAAGCACTTTAGTATACACTGAGCCAGTGTAGTGTATACCGAGTGACAGTGTTAATCGAGCTTGTGTTCGCCGACGCATTTCTTTGTTAGCCAACTATGGATGAAAGTATTAAATGCTTAAGTTTAGTTGATAGAAATTGATGAGCTGGAAATTGTTATGATTTTGAGATTGAGGATAAAGTTTTTTATAAGATCCACAGCTGACAAAATTTAGAGAAGATCTAAAGGATGGAATTGAAACATGTTACTGACACAACCACCGAGGAAGGTTTAAGAGGCAAAATCTATGAAGGAGATTAAGCGGCAAAATCTAATGTTTGATATAAAAATGATTTATCTATCTATATAAGAGATACGAGTTTCTTTATTGAAACATGCTAGAAGAAAGAAGACTGTAGAGATTTCACATGAATACAGTTTCATGCATGCCTAATCAGACTGGTTGAAGGAGAACTGAACTGCAAAATAGAGCATCAGAGATCTATTACTGAGTGAAAGTTAGTTAAGGAAGTGAATTAATATATTGACCAAAGGATTTGTATGGGCTTAGAATAGATCTAAACATCTGCAAGATAATTTATATTGTAATCAGACCAACTACTATTTCAGTTTAACCATTGATATAGAAAAATCTCTTAACCGAGTGGACTTAATCATCTTATGTTATGTCCCTATGTCATTCAATGAATGTACATTATTATCCTATCGACCCCATAGTAAATGTTGGTTGAATGATAATTGTTAGTCTTAAATCCTCTAACAAGGTCACACCTAATAATGTGTTTGTAACCTTTAACAAGGTTGGCTCTTCACCGAGCTCACTTCAGAAGAGTGAAAATTATTTTGGGTTAACGATCCCAGGTGGTTTTTCCCTTGACAGGGTTTCCACATTAAATCATTGTGTTATGTGTTTCTATGATTATTGCTTTATTGTCATACTTTACATACTAAATATTTGATTTGATCGATAATTACTATGAGTTAATTAACTGGTAATCGATAAAAGCACAGATAGTTTAAGATTTTTTGTTACCGAGCTGCAGAATTTGTTGAATTTTTTTTTAAAGTTACATCTTTATATTTGGGACTATAGGATAACTGATCTAACTAATTCACCCTCCCCCCCCCCTCTCATTTATTCTAATAGTTTGGTCCTTGTAAGATTTTGAGGAAATTTGACAGTGGAAATGCATATGAGATTGAGTTACCTGGTGCCATGGATATATCACCTATATTCAACATTGTTGATTTGTATGAGTATCATGAACCTGATGAAGACATGATAGTACCGATGGATTATCCTAAGAAACAAATGGAAGAAGTTGAGCACATTTTGGAGTAAAGAATTGGTAGAAGTACAAGAGGAAAATAGTACATGGAATATCTGGTAAAGTGGAAGAATAGACCGATTGAAGATAGTGCATGGATTTCACAATCTAAGTTGGATGCAGCTCGGATCATACATGTTTCATCATTCAAAGAATCATTTCAAATAAGCCTAGTTGTCTGATGCAGGAGCATCTCACGTCCTTGGCAATCCTATGTCACCAAAAACATGTTTGAAGTTTTCTATGATGCTTGGTTCCTTCATTTACTGGTGTTGGTCGCTTATCTCTTTGGCGCTCGGTGATGCTTGTCTAGTGCTCGGTTTCTTTGCTTACTGAGTTGTTTATTTTGGATTTCTGTTGAGGCTGACTTGTGCATTTAATTTGGGTCATAGATTTAATGTTGGTATCTATCATTGGGAAGTGTGTGGACCTAGATCTAGTCATGCCTTCTATTGATGGTGGTTCTAAAGGTAGACTTGGTTTGGTAGCCTATTGTATAAATGTAGTTATTTGGTTAGAGTTTAGGGAGTCAATTTTTTAAAGAATAGAAGATAGAAGATAGAAAATTAGAGATTTCTAGCAGATCCTCACATGGTGGAGGACTCTTGTACTTGATTTTAATATCTGACCTAAACTAGGAAGGCCTTACAGCCCAACATGTATGAATCAATTGAAGTAAATATATGATGCAGGAGCATCTCAGATCCTTGGAAATTATGTGTCACCAAAAACAATTTGGAGTTTGTCTGTGTTGCTCGGTTTCTGCTTTGACTAAGTTGGTCAGTATTTGGTCAGTTTCCTTTGGTTATTGAGTGTGGTTGGTTATTTCATGGGTGGTCGGTTATTTCACTGGCACTCAGAATTGCCTTTCCACTACTGAATTATCTTGCTCACCGACGGGTTTAGTTTTAGTTCCTGTTGTGGCCAACTTGTGCATTTATATTGGATTGTAGATTTAATGTTGGAATCCATCATTGGGAAGCATGTGGTCCTAGATTTGACTATTCCTTCCATTGATTGTGGATCTAGAGGCTTACTCAACTCGGTAGCTTCTTATATAAATGTAGTTGTTGTTTTTAGGGTTTAGGAGGCAGTTTGCTAGGAGTTGTTGGATAGGAGTTGATAGAAGATAGAATTGGAGATTTTGACAGATCCTCACATGTTTGAGGACTTCTATGATTCATTGTAATATATGGCCCTAACCGTGAAGGCCTTACAACCAGACATGTATGGTTATATTTGATGATAATATATGAAAGATCTGGCATTCTCTCTCTCAGTGTTGTTGTTTGTTTGTTTTGCATGTGTTGAGTAGGCTTGGATCATTAGGGTGCACCATTTTTTGGCCTCTCTTTCTCTCTGCCTTGCGTCAGGTGGTATCAGAGCGAGGTGAGATCTTGATCTAGTTCTACAAATATAGGTTAGTAGGTTCCTCTTGAAGCCCTAGTTGATTATTATGGGGTAGCAGATTGTGATCTGACCTGCAATTGTAGAGGGTTGTCAAGATGGTTCATGGGAGGTGAGATGCAGATCTTGGATTGGTAGATATGCTAAGGTAGATTTTTTCTAGGTTAGAAGCTATTGTAACAGCCCAAAGAAGAGGCAGACATCTTAAAGATGTTAGTGATGATGAAGTTGAAGAAGAACAGGAGAATGCAGAACCTATACCTATTATGGATCAAGGTGAAGAAATATTTTTGAAGGCTTTGACAAGTCTGAAGTCGACACCACATTTCAATCCTCCTAAGTATAGTGGAAAGATAGATTCTAATGAATTGGTGGACTGGATCATCGAGATGGAAAAGTACTTTGAATATCAAAATATTCCTGAGGATAAGAAGGTGAAGATTGCAAGTACAAAGTTGAAAATTCATGCATCCTTATGGTGGGAACATCTACAGCTAGATAGGAAAAGGAAAGGAAAAGACAAAATCAAGGTATGGAATAAAATGGTGAACAAATTGAAAGGAAATTTCCTACCTATAACCTAGTTCAGCGAATGCAAACTTTGAGATAGAAAGATAGCTTGATAAAAGAGTATGTCGATGGATTCTATAGATTAGATATCAGATCTGGACATAATGAAGATGATGTGGAAAGAATTGGTAGATACCTGAATGGTTTGAGAGTTTCCATGGACAAGAGGAAATTAGTATGATCAAGTTAGAAAACATTAAAGAGGCTTATCAATTTTCTTTGAAGGTCGAGGAGAAATTGAACAAGAGACATGAACAAGGACAAAGACGTCAAGGTGGTAGATTCCCTAGAGGAAGAGGTAGATCCAATGTTGAAAATGGTAGATCTGAACCAGAAAAGACAAATCTGGACAAAGGAAAGACCGAGTGGAAAGGTGAAAGTTCATCTAGAGGTAGAGGTAGTAACTACCAAGGTGGTTGTGGTAGAGGAAGTTTTCAAGGAGCTTGTTACAATTGTGGAGAAGAAGGATATAGATCTTTTGAATGTACATAGGCTAGTAAGAAGGCTGGTAGCAGTACAAATGCTTTGGTGCAAGAAGAGTCACCGAATGAACCTGAGAAAGAAAATAACTTGATGGTAAGCAGAGCACTATGGAATGAAAGCAAGAAGGAAGATCTGGTAAGGAAAAGTTTGTTCAAGACCAAATGTAGAGTTTTTGACAAACTTTGGAAGGTAATCATTGATAGTGGTAGCTCGGAGAATCTGGCATCTGAAGAGATGGTCACAAAATTGCAATTGGAAAGGTTGGTACATCTAAAGCCCTATCAGATTTCATGGATCAAAGATGAGCATACACTATTGGTAAGTGAACAATGTTATTTGAATTTGAAGATTGGAAAATACTATGATAAGGTGTTATGTGACATCATGCCTATAGATTGTTGTCATATTTTTTAGGAATGGGAACACTAAGGGGGGGGGGTGAAATGAACATCCACATAAACATGAAACATGAAATAAACACATAACACCAATATGGTTATGGGGAAATCCAAATGGGAATTGACACCCACTAATATTCTGCACTAGTGTTTAGTGATCCTTGTTAGAAGATCCTTAACCCTGTTAGGAGTTTCTTTACAATGTATTAAGTATAGTAGACCTTGTTAAGTGTCAAACCTTGTTAGGATTCTTTTGTAATAGTCCCTGTTAGGGGAGGGGATGTACTATCCTAGAGCTCATTGCTCAAGTGGTGAAGGCTACAACCTTCTGATCTCAGATACACACTATATCTGTTGGATGAACTGTCACTGTGACACTGCTTGTCAGATCAGTTGCTTTGATGTGCTGATGCTTTGACCTCTTGAAAAGCTCTAATACATCTTATAGACTCTTTTCATACTTCTTCTCTACTTACTACAACTCTATATCCACTTCCATACCAATTACAATGGGTGCATCTCATATTTATATATGCATACAAAATAAATAACTAGGTCGGCCCTTAGACCTATTTCATACAACACTTCCAAATGAATTGGATCAAGTGTGTTTACAAAAAAATATATACATATGTTGGAAACATAATTACAATAGGTGCATACCCTTTACATAAATATAATATAACCACAACTCAAAATGATAACAGTCAGCTGCTTACTCTATTCTTCACTGGCACTCAGTAGCTATGTAACTTCATCTATCTATATCTTCCTCATACTTTCATATCTGATCATGCGCTCATAGACAAGGCATGAATATAGTCTAACTAACTTAATGTCTAGGGCACACACCATAACTTGGTCATACACATGTGCACTAATTCTCTGAGCTGCAAGAACTTTGTACACTATCCAGTCTTCAATACTTAACCAATTTCTGATCTTCTCATCAAGTGTGCTGACTCCAAACTACTATATGACTTTTTTTCCATAATGAAAACACTATATTAAGTCATATACATTAGTATAGCCAACTTTCCAACAATCTCCCCATTTTTCATTGATGGCAACAAAGGAATATGGCCAAGTTGCTAACTATCGTTAATACAAAAAACTTTTTGTCTTCTATACATATACTTATATCTCCCTATACATATTATGATTCATATTCTATACACAACTCCCCCTTTGATATTAATGACAAAGGTGTTTCAAAAACTATATCTACATATACTCACTAAGGGAAAACATCCAGATATGCAATATTTAGGTTTTGGATCTCCTTCTTCCAAAATGTGATTAAAGAGTTTACTATCTGGAGATGGGCGCATAGTGCATACTATAGCTTCTCCATATTCTCCAAGTCAGTGCTAGGACCATGATCATATGTTACTATGGTGGCATCTATGTCCTTGATGTTCTTATTAAGTATATCTAAAGAGGGTGCAAGAGCATTCCTGAATTGTGTTTGCCTTGCCCTGGTCTTTGACATTTCTTTTTATGGCTTCTCAATCTTATCTATTTTCCCTTGGTACACATTATTACACATGTTTACATTTTTGGATGTGTCTTTCACTAAACTCTTGACTTGCTCAATCATAGCTTCTGCCTCTTTTATTTTCTTATAATGGGCATCAGTAAGTTTATCCTGATCCATCCATTTTGCAATGATTCTTCTTCCTTGATCTACAAAATCTTTTAAGGATGCTTGACCAGTCTTGAGTGAGCTTAGGTCAAGTGCAAATTTTCTCATTAATTCACTCAACATCTTCTTTAGGTAATTTTCTTCTGCAACTAGGGATGTAGATTCTTCAAGGCTTGAGAAATTACTTTTGAAATGTGACATGACTATACTCACATCATCAATAGAGTGTATCTTTGACACTTTCTTATCCTCTGGAAACAAATTATTTAGAATGTTTACTGACTCTACCAGGAGGGATTCCTCATCACTTATTTTTCTTTAGCCTTTTCCATGGATAGGATGCTAAATTTTATCAGATCTTCTTCTCTCCATGAGTCCAAACTGGATGTGCTAGGTGTCAAACTTGACAACAATGCTACTGAGGGAGTGATGGGAGTGTTATCCATCACTTCTTGTTTTACCTTGACTAGTTCAACTAATGGTTCATTACTCTCTTCTTATTTTTCTATTTCTTTCTTTTCTTCTTCTTTTTCTATTTTTTCTTTTCCTTATTTTTCTATTTTTCCTTTTTATTGTTCTTTCTTTTCTTCTATCTTCTCTTCTTCTTTCTCATCATCAATCAATACTTCTTCTTGATGAGTGCGAGGTGTGCTGCTGCATAAGATTTTAGCTTCTTGTGTGCTCACAAAAGCTTCTTCAAACTTATCCAAGTCGGTGTCAGTGGCCGCCATGTCTATCTCCACATTATCAATGATAATTGTGCTATCTTTTTGTGACTCTGTAATGGGTGCAAACTTATCTACCTCTGATTGTGCTTTCACTATAGGCACTAAATTTTGAGGACCTGTTACTGATGCATTAGTGGGATCTGTTACCTTGAATTCCTTTATGGATACTTGTGCTTTGGGTGCAATAGGTGGATACATGTTCCTATTCATAAAGACCTTCTCAAAGGCTTTCTATGTCTCTTTGGCAACTAATTGATAGTTTTTATCCATTATATTCAATGTTCTTGTCTTGGTCCTGAGGTGAGATTTCACCAGATCTAATAGTAACTTCTTGTCTTCTAGCTCACATACAGGAAGAGTTTCATCTAAGATCTTCTCTCTTATCTATAGATCTTCTTCAATTGCCTACCTATTTTGGAATTCTAGGATGTTCCATACCTTATCAAGGATCATAGTTTTAAGTTCCAAGACTATCTTCTTGAACTTCAGCATGTGTTTGATTATCATACTATGTATCTCAGATTTGTCTATTTCACTACATTTGTCATAAAACTTCCCTACTTGATCAATTCTTCCCTCATCAATTATTCTTGCACTTAGCACGGTGAGACTAGGTTTTAAACTTACTTCAAGAGGTGCTTGGGAGTTCTTTCTATTCCTTATGACTCTTGAGGATGGATGACTAGTGCTAATCTCTTTCTTCCTCTTTGGCATTGCCTTGTACTCCAGAGGAGGAGTAGGGTCAATGGTTTCCTTGGGCACAGAGGGAGTATCATTAGTTTTATCCTTCTGTACATCAGATTTCTCTATCTTTACCTTCTTCATCTTGGGATCATGTGATTCTGCCTTTGCTGCATTTTCGCTCTCTAATTCCAAAGAAATCTTGTGTTCTTTTGCTTTGTCTAGATCTTCTTGAGACACTCCATGTATTCTCAAGATCTCTGAGATGACTTTAGCAACCTTTCTTTTTGTTACTGTGTTGTTTAGTTTAGCATCTATCTCTCTTGTCTTTTCCTCACAAGTTCCCCACCTTGGCTCATTAGGGTCAGTAGGAGCTGAAAGAAATACTTGAGCATATGATTCTAAAACTTGTTCCTCTACTTCATATCCAAGTGGATGAATCCACTTTTTTCTAGGTACAATTGCCTCCATGCATTTTGTATCTATTTCAACCATAAAACAAATACTATCCTTGTATTTCTCAACAATGTTCTCTGGAATTCTATACTCATTTGCATCTTGGCTCTGAAGGTCTTCAATTCCAGTATTATGTAATCTCTCAATGTACTCTCAGTAGATGCTTTGTAAGATATCTGGGGCATGGTTGGAATGGACTTGTCCAAATATGAATCTGATACTTTCCCAACTATATGAAGGTACATGTAAATGATCAAAGATCCAAAATTGAATATCTTGGTCTTTTCATGCTTGATTGCCTTGATGTTATCAATCAACTGTGTGCGCAAGATCTCACACAAATTGAACTCTCCATCTTCCTTCACAAGTCTAATGGCTTTTAGAATTGTGGCCACAGACACACTATTCACCCTGTTGGTGTGTTGAAACCTATATCCAAGTATCATGGACATCAATTTGATGTCAGCTTGCTCAATAGGCTCAATTGTCATCCCACGCCTATCACTCCTTGACTTACATGTTTGATCAACAATTTTTATGACATCCTTGCTCATAGGAAGGATGGCGCCAGTCTTAGATAGGCATGTGATCTCATATATTAGGTCACTATTGATTCTTACTGGCACATCACCTATCCAAAATAGGTCATCATGAATTCTGCTCAGAAGTATCTTAATCCATTATGTCTCATAGAACTCATATGCCATAGCATACTCCACTATAGGCTGATCATTCCACTTCACATATTCATCCAAGAAGGTTTTGTCTAGTTTTAACATGGTTTCCATGTGCGCCCTTCATCTATCCAATCCTACTGGTTCCTTCTTATAGTAAATGTATGTCCTAATGTCTTTGACATGCATAACACCCATAGGCGTGCAAAAGAATGCTCCCTCTAAGTCATCTAGGGTAGACCTAAATGGATGCTTCTTGAACACATATCTTTTCTTTTCTACAACATCAAATACTATGGGAGTGGCCATCACTTACTTTTTTTATCACTTTCCAAGTGTTCTCTAAGATAATCCAAAGACTTCTAAATCGGCGTAACAAACTAGGGTTTCTCCAACCGATCAAATGTACTGCTAATCACTAATAGATCAATATGGAAGTCTTCACAATAACTTCTAAAGCTCTTTCTACTCTTCAATCACTCTGAATTCGAATGCAATGAGTAATCAAAAATCTTTCTATGTACTTAAAGTAAAAATTTTGTCATTGATGCTTTCCACACACACCAGGCTGTCACTTAAAAATTTATATCTTTCTTTCTATAGATAATCAGCTAGTGCGCTCTTACACGAAGGTTTCTCTAGTTTCCAAAAGCTTACATCCAAAGGTGCATACTCTGAGAGTGATTATACCAGCCACGCAGGGGTCTAGTGATAAATTAGCTCCCCCTATGACCCTGAGGGCCATTCATCCAAATGTAGAGGGTGCATCCACTGTAGATGTATCCAATACATACTCATCAACCTTATCCTTTTTTTTGACCAAATCAAGCTCACATCCTCTAAAGCTTTCACAAAATTGACTTCTCCTTCAGGATCCAAAACTGGTTCTTCGGCCTTTTTAGGGCTTTCCTAACCTTGCATCCTTGATCTATAGAAATTTGAGATATGTCCAACCTTGTTAGAAGAGTGACAAATGAATGGAAGCCTTATGTTCCTTGGTGCATTTACATTAGTCACCATCTTACATTGTTTAGCTGAGTGCCCATTATAGTTACATATCTGACATGTAACATTCTGAGAAATTATTATATTTGATTGATTCTAATTTTTGGATTATGAGTCCTACTCTTTTGACTTGTCTTGCAATTTATAGCTCTATGACCAAATTTATTACATGAATAATAGTAACCATTGAAAATTATTACCTCTATACAATTCCTTTCTATGTGTCCATGCTTGTTACATGCATAACAAGTGCAGTCTATAGGCTTGCGCTCATTCTTAGATGGTTTAGTATGATCCTTGGTCTGACTTCTAGTCTCTTTAGCATCTGAGGTTCCTTCTGGTGCTTTCATTCTTTCTCATATGTTATCAATCTGATTCTGTGCTTCATTATATCCAATACAGCTAGTATCTCCTTTGGCTCTTCTTGCATATAACTGAGATTCAATTAAATCAGAACTGGTGTGTAATTTATCAATGTGATTCTTAGCCTCTTTCAATTCAAATTCCAAGCTTTCCTTGTTATTTCTTAGTTCTAATATTTCCATGTTTTCTTGCCTCAATTCTTCATTCAGTTGAAGGTTCTCTTTGATCTATTCATCATAGACTTCCTGATTGTTAGTCAGCTTATCATCAAACTCTTCAAGTTGTTCTTTTAAGGATTTATTTTCTTCATTCAGCTTCTTCACCATTGTCCCTAGATAACTGGTAGAGCATTCTTTCAAATCTTTTCTTAGCCTTTTGATGACTAATTGAGCATCACTGAGTTTTTCCCTTAGTTCTTCAATTTCTCTTTCAGATTTTTCCAGGTCTTCAAGAGAAGCTTCCAGATTTATTTTCAAATGTTTCATTTCTACTTTTCCCATGATCTCCTCAAGTGGTTAAAATTATTTTCTAAGGACCAGAGCTTTGATACCAATTGTTAGGAATGGGAACATTGAGAGGGGGGGGTGAATCTGTGCTCACTAAATATTTATCTTTTTACTTAGTCTTTAAACTTAACTGAAATGTTTAAGTACTAAAATGAACATCCACATAAACATGAAACATGAAATCAACACATAACACCAATATGGTTACAGGGAATCCCAAATAGGTAAAAACCCTGGTGGGAATTAACACCCACTAATATTCTATACTACTGTTTAGTGATCCTTGTTAGAAGATCCTTAACCTTGTTAGGATTTGCTTTAAAATTTATTAAGTATAGTAGACCTTGTTAAGGGTCAGACCTTATTAGGAGTCTTTTACAATAGTCCCTATAGGGGAGGGGATGCACTATCCTAGAGCTCTCTGCTCAAGTGGTGAAGGCTACAACCTTCTAATCTCAAATACACACTATATCTATTAGATGAACTGTCACTGTGGCAATGCTTGTCAGATCAGTTCCTTTGATGCACTGATGCTTTGACCTCTTGCAAATCTCTAATACATCGTATAGACTCTTCGCATACTTCTTCTCTACTTACAACAACTCTATATCCACTTCCATACCAATTACAATGGATGCATCTCATATTTATATGCGCATACAAAATAAACAACTAGGTCAGCACTTAGACCTATTTCATACAACACTTCCAAATGAATTGGCTCAAGCATGTTTACAAACAAACATATACATATGTCAGCAACCTACTTACAATAGGTGCATAGCCTTTACATCAATAGAATATAACCGCAACTCAAAATGATAACAGTCGGTTGCTTACTTTGTTCTTCACTGGCACTCACTGGTTGTTTAACTTCATCTATCTGTATCTTCCTCATACTTGCATATCTGATCATGCGCTCATAGAATAGGCATGAATATAGTCTAACTAACTTAACATCTAGGGTGCACACCATAACTCAATCGTACACACATGCGTTGATGCTCTAAGCTACAAGAACTTTGTACACTATCTAGTCTTCAATACCTAACTGATTTTTGATCTTCTCATTAAGTGCACTGACTCCAAACTGCTATATCACTTTGTTTCCATAATGAAAACACTATATTAAGTCATATACATTAGTATAGCCAACTTGCCAAAAATATTTTTTTGGGTAGACCTTGGAAATATGATATACATGCTATATATGATGGGAGATTGCATAAGTATACTATTGTGGCTGATGGAAGAAAACAAATCTTATTACCATTGATGGAAGAACCTGTTAGTAATGTTTGCACATCTATGAAATTTTATTTAATGGAAGGAAGAAAGTTTGTTAACTCTTTGAAGAAGAATGATGTATGTTTTGTTGTAATCCATAACAAGCTGAGTAAGAAAACAGAGGATAATGTCCCTGAGGAGATTGATAAGTTACTCACTAAGTATAGTGATATCATTTCTAATAATGTACCTAATGGTTTTCCACCAAAAAGAAGCATTGATCATTGTATGGATGTAATCCCTAGAGCTATTTTACCTAATAAGGTACCTAATTGGTTGACACCTACCGAGAATCAGGAATTGAACTAACAGATTCAAGAGTTGCTAGAGAAAGGTTTGATCAGAGAAAGTTTGAGTCCTTGTGTAGTACCTTTTGTATTGGCACCGAAGAAGAATGGAGAATGGAGAATGTGTATTGATTCTAGAGCAATCAATAAGATAATAGTGAAGTATAGGTTTCCTATACCAAGAATGGATGACATAATGGACAGTTTGATTGGAGCAAAGTATTTCACAAAGATTGACTTGAAAATTGGGTATCATCAGATCAAAATCAAAGAAGATGATGAATGGAAGATTGTTTTCAAGACAAAAGAAGGTCTTTATGAGTGGTTGGTTATGCCCTTTGGTTTAAATAATGCACCGAGTACTTTTATGAGGTTTATGAATGAAGTTTTGAAGAAATTATTGGGTAAGTTTTTTATTATATATCTTGATGATATTCTAATATTCAATAAGACCAGAGAAGAACATTTGTTACATGTTAGACAAGTTTTGCAGAGATTGAAAGATGAGAAGTTGTTGATAAATCTAAAAAAGTGTTCATTCATGAAAGAAGAGATTGTGTATTTGGGATTTTTTATTTCAACTGATGGTTTGAAGATGGATCCTAAAAAGTTTGAAGCTATTTTGAATTGGCCTACACCTATGAATGCTAGTGAGGTAAGATCATTTCATGGTTTGGAAAGTTTTTACCAAAAGTTCATAAGAAATTTTAGTTCAATTTGTAATGTTATGACTAAGACTATGAGAGGAGACAAAAGACAATTCAAGTGGACACATGGAGATGACAAAATTTTTAAGACTCTGAAGCAGAAAGTTACTGAATTACCTATTTTGGCATTACCTGATTTCAGTAAAGTATTTCAAGTAGAATGTGATGCAAGTGGAAGTGCAATTGGAACTGTGTTGAGTCAAGAAGGTAAACATGATTCTTTCTTTAGTTAAAAGTTGAATGATGCTAGAAGAAAATCTCATGTGTATGATCAAGAATTCTATGCTATTTTTCAAGCACTAAAGAAATGGAGACATTATTTGATATCGAGTGAATTTGTGTGGTATACTAATCATAAGGCTTTACAATATTTGGGTAGTCAAAATAAGTTGAATCAAAGACATATGAAATGGGTTGAGTATTTGTAGAGTTATACATTTGTGATAAAGCATAAGAGTGGAGTCACTAACCGAGTTGTTGATGCGTTGAGTAGAAGAAGATCTTTGATGACCAAGATGAAAATTGAAGTTCTTGGTTAGTAAATCAGTAGTTGGTCAGTTTCCTTTGGTTACTAAGAGTGGTCAGTTATTTCCTGGGAAGTTAGTTATTTCACTAGTGCTCGGCATTGCCTGTCTGTTGCTTGGTTATCTTGCTCACCAACGCGTTTAGTTTTAGTTCCTATTGTGGCTGACTTGTGCATTTATATTGGATTGTAGATTTAATGTTGGAATCCATCATTGGGAAGTGTGTGGTCCTAGATTTGACCATTCCTTCCATTGATTATGGATCTAAAGGCCGACTCAGCTCGGTAGCTTCTTGTATAAATGTAGCTATTGGTTTGGGGTTTAGGAGGTAGTTTGCTAGGAGTTGTTGGATAGGAGTTGATAGAAGATAGAATTGGAGATTTTGATAGATCCTCGCATGTTTGAGGACTTATGTGATTCATTGTGATATCTAGCCCTAACTAGGAAGGCCTTACAGCCCACCATGTATGGTTCTATTTGATGATAATATATGAAAGATCTAGCATTCTCCCTCTCACTTTTGTTGTTTGTTGCTTCCACATGTGTTGAGTAGGCTTGGATCATTAGGGTGCACCATTTTTTGGCCCCTCTTGCTCCCTACCTTGCACAAAATATATGAAAGTGTTTGCATTCTCTCGCTGACTTATGTACTTCTTTCTTCCATGTGTGTTGTTTTGCAAGGTTGATCTAGTTAGGGTGTGCCTTTGGCCCCTCTCCTAGTTCCCTTGCATCAGGTGGTATCATAGAAGATAGAAAATTGGAGATTGTTGGTAGAATCTCACATGTTGGAGGACTCTTGTACTTGATTGTAATATTTGGCCTAAACTGGGGAGGCCTTACAGCTTGAAATGTATGAATCAATTGAAGTAAATATATGAAAGTGGTTGCATTCTCTCTCTCACTTGTGTACTTTTTTCTTCCACATGTGTTATTCTACAAGGTGGATCTAGTTAGGGTGTGCCTTTGGCCCCTCTCCCAATTCCCTTACATCAGGTGGTATCAGAGTGAGGTGAGATCTGGATCTAGGTTTGTGAATCTAGGTTTAAGGGTTCCTTCTTGACAAACCCTAGTTGAATTGGTTTGGGGTAGCAGATTACAATCTGGCCTACAATTGCAGAGGGTTTCAAGATGGTTCATGGAAGGCAAGATGTGGATCCAGGATTGGAAAACATGTTAAGACAACTTGCTACTAGATTAGAAGCCATTGAAACAACCCAGAGAAGAGGAAGCCATCTAGAAGATGTTAATGATGATGAAATTGAGGAAGAAAAAGTTGATGTAGAACCTACACCAATGATGGATCAACGTGAGGAAAGATTGTTGAAATATTTGACAAATCTAAAGTCTACACCACACTTTAATCCTCCTGAGTATAGTGGAAAATTGGATTCTGATGAATTGGTGGATTGGATCACTGAGATGGAAAAGTATTCTAAATATGAAAATTTACCTGAGAAAAAGAAGGTGAAAATTGCAAGCACAAAGTTGAAGAATCATGCATCCTTGTGGTGGGAAAATTTGTAGTTGGACAAAAAGAGGAAAGGCAAAGACAAAATCAAGGTATGGAATAAAATGGTGAATAAATTGAAAGGAAAGTTCTTACCTTGTGATTATCAGATTAACCTAGTTAGGTGAATGCAAAGTTTGAAGTAGGAAGATAGCTCAGTAAAAGAATATATTGAGGAATTCTATAGATTAGATATCAAATCTGGAAATGATGAAGACGATGTGGAAAGAATTGCTAGATACCTGAATGGTTTGAGAATTTCCATCCAAGAAGAAATCAGTTTGGTCAAATTGGAGAACATTGAAGAGGCTTATCAATTTGCATTGAAGGCTAAGGAGAAATTGAATAAGAGACATGAGCAAAGACAAAGAGGTAGAGGTGGTAGATTCCCTAGAGGAAGAGGTAGATCTTATGGTGAAAATATTAGATCTAAACCTTAAAAAATGACTCTGGATAAAGGCAAGACCTGTTGACTTGGTGGTCAGCACCTCCTTGGAGATTTGTGACATGGCTTAACTGCCTCCCATGGATCGGGTTAAATCTGACATTTGTATTGGGCATTGACAGTTCGAGCTTTTGGTGCAATGGCAAATGATTCCAATAATTGGTATCAGAGCCTTGGGTCATGGGTTCGAGTCTCCCTTTAGTTGGGGCTAAAGGCTCAGTCGGTGCTGAGGGGGAGATTGTTGACTTGGTGGTCAGCACCTCCTTGGAGATTTGTGACATGGCTTAACCGCCTCCCATGGATCGGGTTAAATCTAACATTTGTATCGGGCATTGATAGTTCGAGCTTTTGGTGCAACAGCAAATGATTCCAACAAGACCGAGTGGAAAGGTGAAAGTTAATCTAGAGGCAAAGGCGGTAACTACCGAGGTGGTTATAATAGAGGTGTTTTCCAAGAAACTTGTTACAATTATGGAGAAGGACATAGATCATTTGAGTGTACACATGCAAGTAAGAAGGTTAGTAATAGTAGAAATGCTTTGGTGCAAGAAGAGTCACCGAATGAACCTGAGAATGAGAATAACTTGATGGTAGGGAGATGTTTGTTCAAGACTAGATGTAGAGTTTCTGATGAAGTTTGGAAGGTAATCATTGACAGTGGTAGCTCGGAGAATTTGGCATCTGAGGAAATGGTCACAAAGTTGCAATTGAAAAGGTTGAAACATCTAAAGCCCTATCAAATTTCATGGATCAAAGATGAGCATACACTCTTGGTAAGTGAATAATGTTATGTGAATTTGAAAATTGGGAAGTACTATGATAAGGTTTTATGTGATATCATGCATATGGATTGTTGTCATATTCTGTTGGGTAGACCTTGGCAATATGATAGACATGCTATATATGATGGGAGATTGCACAAATATACTATTTGGGCTGATGGAAGAAGATAAATCTTGTTACCGTTGATGGAAGAACTTGTTAGTAATGTTTTCACACTTGTGAAATTTTGCCTGATGGAAGGAAGAAAGTTTGTTAAGGATTTGAAGAAGAATGATGTATGTTTTTTTGTGATTCCTAACAAACTGAGTAAGAAAAAAGAGGATAGTGTCCATGAGGAGATTGATAAGTTACTCACCGAGTAGAATTAAATTATTTCTAATAATGTACCTGATGGTTTGCAACCGAAGAGAAGCATTGATCATTGCATGGATCTAATTCATGGAGCTAGTTTACCGAATAAGGCACCACATCGGTTGACACCTACCGAGAATTAGGAATTGAACTAACAAATTCAAGAATTATTGCAGAAAGGTTTGATCAAAGAAATTTTGAGTCCTTTTGATGTACCTATTGTATTGGCACCTAAGAAGGATGGATAATGGTGGATGTGTACTGATTCTAGAGCAATTAACAAGCTAATAGTGAAATATAGGTTTCGTATACTGAGAATGGATGACATAATGGACAATTTGACTGGAGCAAAGTATTTTACCAAAATTGATTTGAAAAGTGGATATCATTATATTAGAATCAGAGAAGGTGATGAGTGGAAGACTGCTTTCAAGACAAAGGAAGGTTTTTATGAGTGGTTGGTTATGCATTTTGGTTTAACTAATGCACCGAGTACTTTTATGAGATTGATGAATGAAGTTTTGAAGAAATTCTTGGGTAAGTTTGTGATTGTATATCTTGATGATATTCTGATATTCAATAAGACCAAAGAAGAAGAAAATTTTCATGTTAAACAAGTATTGCAGAGGTTGAAAGAAGAAAATTTGTTGATAAATCTGAAAAAGTGTTCATTCATGAAAGAGGAGATTGTGTATTTGGGATTTTTTATTTTAGTTGATGGTTTGAAAATGGATCCTAAAAAGGTTGAAGCTATTTTGAATTGGCCTACACCTAAGAATGCTAGTGAGGTAAGATCATTTCATGGTTTGGCAAGCTTTTATTGAAATTTCATTAGAAATTTCAATTCAATATGTAATCCTATGACTGAGACTATGAGAGGAGATAAAAGAGAATTCAAGTGGACACATGGAGCTGATAAAAGTTTTGAGACCCTAAAGCAGAAAGTTGTTGAATTGCCTATTTTGGCATTTCCTGATTTCAATAAGGTATTTCAAGTGCAATGTGATGCAAGTGGTAGTGCAATAGAAGCTGTGTTGAGTTAAGAAGGTAAACATGTTGATTTCTTTAGTGAAAAGATGAATGATGCAAAAAGGAAATATTCTGTGTATGATTAAGAATTCTATGCTATTGTCCAAGAACTAAAGAAATGGAGACATTATTTGATACCGAGTGAATTTGTCTTGTATACCGATCATAAGGCTTTACAGTATTTGGGTAGTCAGAATAAGTTGAATCAGAGAAATATGAAATGGGTTGAGTATTTGCAGAGTTATACACTTGTGATAAAGCATAAGAGTGGAGTCACTAACCGATTTGCTGATGCATTAAGTAGAATGAGATCCTTGATGACCGAGATGAAAATTAAAGTTCTTGTCTTTGATGACATGAGAGATTCTTATGAATTTGATCCTGATTTTTCTAAGTCATGGAGAAATTGTAGAGCACCTATTCAAGATCAACTAAGTACTAAATGGGATGAATATTTTATCCAAGGAGGTGTGTTGTTTAAAGGTATTTAGTTATGTATACCGAGAGGAGAAATGAGAACTAATTTGATAAAGGAGAAACATAGTAGTGGTTTGGATGGACATTTTGGTGTTGATAAGACATTGAATTTTCTTAAGGAGAAATACTTTGGCCACAGCTGTATAAAGATGTTCAGAAATTTGTGAGAAGTTGTGGAATTTGTCAAGTTGCAAAATGAGTAAGTCGGAATACTAGATTGTATACACCAATTTCTATTCCTGAGAAACCTTGGATTGATATCAATATGGATTTTGTTCTTGGCTTACCGAAGATAGTAAGAGGTAATGATTCTATATTTGTTTTTGTGGATAGATTTTCTAAAATGGCACATTTTATACCTTGTAGAAAGAAATGGGATGCAGTACATATAGAAGATCTTCTTTAAGTAAATTGTCAGATTGCATGGATTGCCGAGGAGTATTATCTCTAACCGAGACAACAAATTTGTTGGGTACTTTTGGAAGACCCTTTGGAGAAAGTTTGGCACCAAGTTGAAATATAGTTCTACATTTCACCCACAAACCAATGGACAGACATAAGTTGTGAATAGAATTTTGGGAAATCTTTTGAGATGTTTAGTTGGAGACACACAAAGTAATTTGGATTCTATGTTGGCACAAGAAGATTTTGCATACAATAATTTAGTGAATAGGAGTACTGGAAAAACACCTTTTGAGATTGTAAATGGCATACAATCGAGAGGTATATTTGATTTGAGGGATATTGCTGATGAAAGAAAGAGAAGTGTTGAAGGAGTAAAGTTTTCTGATTACATGAAGACATTGCATGAAGATGTGAAACATAAGTTGGAAGTAAGTAATCAGAAATACAAAGACAAAGCTAATAGATTAAAAAGACATAAGACTTTTGCAGTCAGTGATGAGGTAATGATTCATTTGAAGAAAGGTTGATTTCCTGTTGGAACATATGGGAAGCTAAAAATGAAGAATTTTGCTCCTTGTAATATTTTGAGGAAATTTGACAGTGGAAATGCATATGAGATTGAGTTACCTGGTGACATGGGGATATCACCTTATTCAACATTTCTGATTTGTATGAGTATCATGAACCTGATAAAGACATGACAGTACCGATGGATTATCCTAAGAAATATATGGAAGAAGTTGAGAACATTTTGGAGCAAAGAATTGATAGAAGTACAGGAGGAAAATAGTACATGGAATATCTTGTAAAGTGGAAGAATAGACTAATTGAAGATAGTGCATGGATTTCACAATCTGAGTTGGATGCAGCTCAGATCATACCTACTTCATAATTCAGAGAATCATTTCAAATAACCCTAGGTGTCTAATGTAGGAGCATCTCGGGTCCTTGGCAATCCCATGTCACCAAAAATATGTTTGAATTTTTCTATGTTGCTTGGTTCCTTCATTTACCGGTGTTGGTCAGTTATCTCTTTGGCATTCAGTGAATTTCCCTGGCACTTAGTGATGCTTGTCTGGCGCTCAGTTTCCTTGCTTATAGAGTTGTTTATTTTGGATTTATGTTGAGGAAGACTTGTACATTTAATTTGGGTCATGGATTTAATGTTGGTATCTATCATTGGGAAGCATGTGGACCTAGATTTGGTCATTCCTTTCATTGATGGTGGATCTGAAGGCTGACTTGGTTCGATAGCCTCTTGTATAAATGTAGTTGTTTGGTTAGAGTTTAGGGAGTCAATTTTGGAAAGGATAGAAGATAGAAGATAGATAATTAGAGATTTTTGGCATATCCTCGCATGTTGGAGGACTCCTGTACTTGATTGTAATATCTGGCCTAAACTGGGAAGGCCTTACAACCCAGCATGTATGAATCAATTGAAGTAAATATATGAAAGTGTCTGCATTCTCTCTCTCACTTGTGTACTTGTTGCTTCTGCATGTGTTTTTCTTCAATCGGTCTATTCTTCCACTTTACCAAATATTCCATGTACTATTTTCCTCTTGTACTTCTATCAATTCTTTGCTCCAAAATGTTCTCAACTTCTTCCATCTATTTCCTAGGATAATCCATCAATACTCTAATGTATTCATCAAGTTCATGATACTCATACAAATCAGCAATGTTGAATATAGGTGATATATCCATGTCATCAGGAAACTCAATGTCATATGTATTTCCACTGTCAAATTTCCTCAAAATCTTACAAGGACCAAACATCTTCATTTTCAGCTTCCCATATCTTCCAACAAGAAATCGACCTTTCTTCAAATAAACCATTACCTCATCACCAACTACAAAAGTCTTATGTCTTTTTGATCTATCAGCTCTATCTTTGTATTTCTGATTACTTACTTCCAACTTATGTTTCACATCTTCATGCAATGTCTTCATATACTCAGTAATATGAATTGATTGGTTTTGAAAGTATTGTTTCTCTATTTCTGTTATGTGTTTGTGGTATTAAGGGGAGCACTCTTCATCACTATTGTTACTTTCTAACCATTGTATCAATTTAAATCCTTTAATTAAGGTTGACCTAATAGTCATTTGTAAATCTTTTAATCAAGGTGACATTCTAATGGGATTTTTTTAAGCCCTCTAACAAGGTGATTAAATCTTTTAATAGGGTCACACCTAATAATGTGTATTGTAACCTTTAACAGGGTTGGCTCCTCACATAGCTCACTTCAGAAGAGTGAATATTTGGTAGCATGTTACTGGTGGTTTTTTCCAAATTAGGTTTCCACATTAAATCCTAGTGTCATACTTGTATGAATATTATTTGATGTGTTATGTTGTTAAGAGCTTTATATTCTGCAAGTTGATTACTTTTGGACAGTGGACTGCAAGTTTATGTTACTAATTATATTCTATAGAAGACTGAGTGGATTGTTGAATAGATCTAAGTTGCTTGAAGTGTTTAAAAGTTTAATTGGTACATTTGACCTAAGGATAATTCATTCACCCCCCCTCTCATTTATTCTAAAATCATTCTAACAAATACATGGTGTTTTGATATGCATGGAGATTTTATTCAATACTTATTTAAAAGTATATATGCATGAGATTTTAAATGAACTTTTTCTTAATAAGTCAAACTAGACTTTAATAAAAAAATTGATTATTCTTAAACAATTGAGACTTGTGTTATAGTTTGACTACTTGGTATGTTTTATTACCTTGTTTGATGTTGTTTATTTAGGGAAATTATGTTGACTTTTAGAAATTGTATACCAAAGGCTTGGAAGTTTTTTTCAGTTGATCTCTGATTTTATGTGGAGAATATTTATAACCATTTTGAAGTCTCAATTGGATCATGTATGATTCTGTGATATTTGTGAGTGTTGTGTCCCAATCTTTATTTCAGTTGACCAAAAGGTGACGACCGTTATTATAATTAAGTTTGATTTACTTGGTCACCTTATGTTCTTTACTATGATTTTTCTATCTTCTAGATGATTATCTTTATGGGTTATGTTACTTCATGTTTGGAGATGGATGACATTGATGCTTTGATTATCGTTGGTCTTGTGATATAAGACTATGAGGATTGTTATTATTTTATTGAGATATCCATTATGGGATGGATGATCTTTGGTAATATCTATATTGAGATGGACTATTTGATTCTTGTATAGGATGTGTTATTCTCTACTATGTTATCTCTATTGAGAATTCAAGGTTTTCATTAGTATCAAAGGTTATCAAAGATATCGGTTGGTCACTTACATTGAGAAAATCGGTAACTAGAAGCAAGACAGACTAGTCGGTAAAGCTTACACACCAAGCACTACACAGTTTACCGAGCAATAGCATCACCGACAATGATAGACAGTAAACACTGAGCATCATAGTATACATCGATCATTTTATACAGTGTTTACCAAGGATCACATAAAATGGCATAGTAATCTGAAATGGCACATTCTTCTATGCAAGTAGTTACAACAGATCAAAAAACATTTTACCAAGATCGAGGAATATTTATTGTTATGATATTCATTAAATGCAATGTATATCTTATGTAATAGTTTGATCTAGGTCATTTTTGTACACCGTAGATCTTAGGGTTATGACTAAGTTGTGTAACCTAATTTTGTTAAAGTGGCAAAAGAAGATCGCTATATAAATGTATGTTTGCATCATTTGTGATGTGAACTAATGTGAGAATAGATATATGAATCAAGGAAAAACTTGAAGCATTTACCTATCTTCAAGTCTATCAATTAATAGAGAAGATTGCAGAGGATATCAGATTAAGAAGAATAAGAAAAGGCTACCAAGCAGTTTAGAGCAGAGATTCATCACAGTAAAAGGTGAAATACATTCAGAACTTATAGATCTGTATCAAAAAATTAAGTTGTCAATTAGTAGATAATTGTCTATTGCTTTCTAACAATTGTAATAGAGTTTTGGATAAATCTCTTAGCAGAGTAGACTTAACAGTCTTATGTAAATCTCTTAACCGAGTGCACACTTCATTAGTGTTGTTAAAATCCTATAACTAGGTAGATCTAGCTGATCTAACATGTTACTCCTAACAGGGTAAGATCACCAGAAGTGATCAAAACTTGTAGCCCTAACAGGAAAACCTTTTCTATCTGAAGTAGTGAATAATTTGTGGGTGTCATCCCCACCACAGTTTTTACCTTCTAAAAAGGGTTTCTGCATTACCAAAATACTTGTGTTATGTGATTGCTATTTTGATTTCATATTGTTTACTTTATTAAGTTAAATGGATGATTGATACATGCAATTAGATACAAGTCATTTTGCAAGGTTATCACTATTTACAGTCATAGATCTGAAAGGTTTACAAGTAAAGTTTTTGAAGGCACTGATTCACCCCTCCCCTCTCAGTACCTATCTCTCCTAATTCCAACATTTGGTATCAAAGCATGATTCTCTTGTTGAACAGTTTAACCACTGAAGGGTAAAGATTTAAGTCATGGAGAGATATAAGCTTGATAAGACTATTGAGAATTAGAAGATATAGATGCAAATGTTTGTTGAACAGTTTAAGCAAGCTAGAGAAGGACTGAAGAAACTACTAGTTGAAAGGAAGAACCTAGCTATTCTACAAAATGAGATCGGTTACCATGAAGAATCTATTGATGAATTGTTTGAGCATATTGGATCTAGTTTTGGAAGCATCTCTGATGGATCTGAAAGTATAATCACTGATTTTTCTGAAAAGAATCAACACTTACTTGATCAAGTGAAAGCACTACAAATCGGTCAAGAATCTCAGATGATGAGAATGGTAGAAATAATGAACAATGTTAGACAAGATGAGCAAGAAAGGAATCTGGCTATTGATGACCAAAGACAGATGACTAAACAACTTCAAGCTAAAGAAAATGAAATACAGAGACTCACTGATCGTCACTTCCAAGTATCTAATCAAATGATGATTGTGAATCAAGAGGTCAACTAAGTGAATGGAGAATTGTCAAGAAGACTAGAAGATGTTGCAAGACTCAGAGAGGAGAATCAGAAGCTGAGGAATGAAGTGAAAAATCAACAGGAACACAATGAAATGATGAAATTGGTTGAGGATAGTTCTAAGAAGATTGATGACTTTCTGACTAATCAAAGAAGATTTGGGAGTAAAGCTAGTCTAGGCTATACCGACAAAGGATAATCATCACAACAAGCTGAACAAGTCAACAACAATCAAAATCAAAGACCTAAAGTGTTGACATGTTATCACTGTGGCAAACCAAGCCATACTTCAAATGTGTGTAGAAGAAAAGCACAAGGTAAACCTCCTATCACTCCTAAGTTCAATGGATATTATTATTACTATGGCAAGTTTGGACATCCAGCTTATGAGTGTAGAGCTAAATAGAATGATATTGCTAACAATACTACTATGGAGAAAATATGCTATACTTGTAATAAACATGACCACACTGCACGATAGTGTAAGGCAAAAATGAAGCAAGTATGGACTCCTAAGTAGAAAATACAGTGAAATCCTTATCAACCAAAGAGACAAGGTAATTCTTATGTTTGGGAGTATAACACTTGGGCTAATTATACTTCTTGTGGTAGATATGGACACATTGCAAAAAATTGTTACAGAAAGAATAGGATTGGACAATCAAGAAGCTAGACAAGCACAAGAATGGCATGTATGCACTGTCAT
The DNA here is from genome assembly GCA_027943335.1 of Chamaecyparis obtusa. Lineage (NCBI taxonomy): Eukaryota > Viridiplantae > Streptophyta > Pinopsida > Cupressales > Cupressaceae > Chamaecyparis > Chamaecyparis obtusa. Next base: position 302,966 of record BSBK01002152.1, on the reverse strand, counting down.
AAAGTTGATCATTTAAGCAAGGACTGCAGAGACCGAGCACCAAATGACAATCATGTATTTGAGAGTGGACACACTATTGTAGATATCATGAAGATAAGGAACATGATGTGGAGAAAGGCATCTAATGAGAATGCTGAGTCAAGTAATGCTGTCAGTGAAACCTCATCCACTAGATTGGGTGACATCAGTAACTCCACTTAAGGCGACAAAGGTACGTATGGAACCGATATTTATAGTGAGCATATCTTACATACAATTCCTTATACATGATGTACAAATACCAACTCAACATGAATAAATATGCATTATGGTTTATATGTTATGAGCTAACAATGTTATATAGTCGATAAAAGAGAGACCGAGAGTTGGTTACCCGCTAGTAACAACTATACAAGGTTAACCAGACAACAGTGCAAACCGATAAAATTGTGTGTCAACCAAGAGAATAAAGTTTTTAGTTATCACCAAGTTGACAATTGTTGTGTACCAAAAGTTAGGTCAAGCATTTAATGCATGTAAGTTTGAGCGGGAATATCAAAAAGTCTATAAATACACGGGAAACAGAGTTCATTTTTACATTGCATTTTTGAAGAGCGAAGATTTCACAGCGAAGAGTTCAAGCTAAAAGATTTTCAAAAGGATTCTGAAGAGCACACAATTATACTGAGAGGGGGGGGGTGAATCAGTATAATAACCTTTTTAAATTTAAATGCTTTTATTCAAAGATAACTTCAATTACTCAAAATAAACAATTATGCACATGAACACAAATTTACATGGAAACTCAATATGGGAGAAGACCACAAAATAATTTTCTTTTATATAATATTGTTCTTTTACAATGTTTTGTAGGCACCAACCTACTAGAGGCTCCAACCCCTATGTTTATGAGCACCGACTCACTGGAAGCACCAACTCCCACACTTTGCAGGCACCGACCTACTGGAAGCACCAACTCACTATTTTCAAATTTTCTTCCACCTGGATGCTATTGCTTTATTCAACTGATGATGGACACAATCTGCTCTCTCTAAGTCAGCCAATAGCTTTCCTCTTATTTTCAAAAATATGTCTTTATGACTGTATATTCATAATATATATGTTAGATAAAAATCTGAATATATAAACCTTTAATTATTCTCTCTTTATTTACTCACTGCTCTTCTTTTTCTTCTTTCACATGCTGACTTGCTTCCATTTAAAAAATTTATTCAATATATATATGTGTTCACTTCTTAAGAAACAATACGTCTCTTAAGAGTTATAACTTTTCAAATCAAAAAGGTGTCTTTTCTTAAAATATTATTAACTTAAAAATAAGTTAATATCCCTTTTTAATCATATTAAACAAAACTTTAATATCCTTCTTATTGCCGACAAATCTCAAATATTTCAAACCTTCGATAATGTTTATTTGAACTTTCGATATCAAACAAAAACACCTTCGATAATATTATACACGTCTGAAAATTATTATGAACCTTCGACATTGTATTATCTCATAATGTTTTTTGTTTAATCTAATGTCTGTTGTATTATATTCAAATCATTTGATAAGTGTGTGTGTGTATATATATATATATATATATATATATATATATATATATATATATATATATATATATATATATATATATATATATATATATATATATATATATATATATATGTTTTCGTAAGTATTCAAACCTTCGATTACTTTTCTCAATACTTGTTGATCATTGCATATATTTTATATCCTTTGATATTATAATAACCTTCGATGAATATGGTGTCCTCTATCTGTAGATACATATCTGCTATTATATGCTAACACCTTCAATATCAATACTTTTATTTGTATTCAAACCTTATACCTTCAATAATAGTAATGTATTATTTCAATGCTGCATACAAACTGCTGTGCATATATCTTTTATGACAATCTCTTTATAGGTTTGACATTGCATCATCCTCAATGACTGGAAACTATTTACATATGTTCATATACTCTTGCTTTGAATACATCTGAATATGTATGTTCTGAATATGTGTGAATATGTTCTGTATGTATTGTATACACACATACGTTCTGATACATATATACATACGTTCTATATGTATACGTTTTGATACAAACTTTCTGATACAACTTTTTTTATATGTGTTTTTAGTATGCTGCTATGTTTATACGTGTTGTACATATACACTTGTTTTATATACTGTTGCATAATCTTCATTAACATTCATATATATATCTATTCTTTGTTTGTTGTATAATCTTCATCATGCATATATACATACATATTCTTTATTACATACTAAATGATGTAATCATTAATCTTTTAATATGTATCTTCATCATGCTATAGGTCTTGACATCAATGACAATTTCCATTAGATTCAAGGCTACTGTAGATCGAATTGACATCACTCTTCGATGACTTTGAGTAAGTTCATTTTCTACCATACACTTTATTTACCTACTACTAGCCAAAACCCCAAATCAATTTATGGCATCTACATCATTCGCTAGCAAATCACAAAGTGTCGAGGAAGAAGTTAATCTGATTGTAAGGGAAAATTTTGATGAACCTAAGTTCAAGCCACATCCCAAGGTCGCATCGCAAATAGATTCAATGGGTGCTTTCTCAAGCATACCAGATAGGGTTTTATTCAAAGAAGATGTAAGAGCATATATTCATTGCAAAATTGGAGAAGTAGGAGACTTTGAAACTATTGCAGCATATCAACAAGTCTGTGGCATAGATGGAAAATTAAAACAATAATACAAGAAGATTGAGGAATCAGGATTATCATGTGTCACATACTATCCACATTCATTTAAGACAGATTGGATTAGAATCATATGGAGTAGATATCAAGATCAAAAATTTTGGCTGGATAAACCAATAGAGGTCACTAAGAAAATGATCAGTAGGGTTACTGCGTTCCCTACAACTGACAAGGAAAAAGCCTTCCATAGTTCATCACGACCTGATGTTGAGAAGAACATTGGAGCTCAATGGGATGGTTGAGCACTAAAAATTTCATCAATCAAAGACCCAGTAGTTAAGTTCGCAGCACATGTAATCGGGTACAAAATATTTCAATCAAGCAGACTCAACAGCGTACCTTGCAGCGCAGTAGACATGGCATAGAAAATTGTGGAGAAAGGTCACTAGGTTGATCTTGCCGAGGTACTATTACATCAACTGTAGGAAAACATGAAGACTATAAGGTCAAAGAAGTCAAACACATGTAACTTTGGTTCACTACTTGTTTGTTTATTTTTCTATATACAGAAGCATCTCCCTGGCATCTGTAAAGTAAAATGGACAAAAGATAAACCAATAACTACACATATTACCAAGATGATGAGTAAGTTAGGAGATAAACTAAATATAGAATTTGATGCATACTTCAAATAATTTCAGACCAAAATCCATCAAAGAAGTAGAATTCCAAGGGAATTAGTTGAAAATTTTGAAACAGACATTTGTTTTGTAGTCGACAAAGATCATTCCATGATAAGAGCAGTTGAACCTAGATCAAAATGGATAGCACCTATGGGTTATTAAATGAACCATGATTTTGCACTAAAATATATTAATGCACTGCTTGCATTACCAAAAGACCCCACTACCACTAGGTTTCGAACATATAAAGAGGCCAAATCTAGAATCACTATAGGCATAGAGATCGGTAAAATGTCTAGAAGGGAAAAGAAGATGAAGAAAGATCTTACTGCTATATTTGGAGATGTATCTGACTCATCTGAGGAGACATCGGTTGAACAAGCAACTGAAGTCAGTTAATGTTAGCAGACAAGCCATATGATAGTGAGGAAACTGAGTGTGAAGAAGAAAAAGATCCCACACCAGTTCCTCCACATGAAGTTCCTAAGAAGAAGCAGTTACCAGTACAAGAAGGTATAAGGACAAGATCATCAACTGCATCTTCACCACCACAAAATAAGGAAGCAGAAAAGGTAATAAAATGAAAGGTGGCTACACCAACTAAGACTTATGCAAAGAAAGGATCCAAGGTTACAGATGAGGCACCAAAGAAAAGGAGAAGACTAATAAGAGGTAGAGAAGACCTTGACGACACTGAAAATGAAGATGACATCAATCAATTCAAGGTGGTCAGCAATAAGGTATGGTCAATAGACGAAGTCATTAAAGATATAATTGAGAACGGAGACCTTGCTGATCTGAAAATAGGCAAATTTTACAAGATGTCAACTGAGGATCAAACCAAGATAGAAGAGGCAGTCATCGAAATGATGATAAAATTCAAGAGAGTTCCACTGGAATTTGCATGTTCATTACCAAAGGAGTTGGATGACAAGATAAACCAAAAGTGGACTTATGCACTTGAAATCGAGAAAAGAAAGAGAGAAAGATCTCTAGTTCGGACAGCCCCACATCTTAGGATGCCAAAAATTGATGAACACATGGCTAACTACTATAATACCCCAAAATTGGCACCTATTAAATTCAATCAATTTTGGTGCATTTTCATCAATTTTACATCATCAAAGTCCTAGTTTACTAGGTAATTTTCTCTCTGCTACTTGACTTAATTCAACTTGATGTCAATTGCAAAAACCCTAAATTGCATTAATCAAATATTATAATTAATTCCTAAAGTCTTCAAATTTTATTAGCTAAATTAACCCTATGATAAATTAATTTAATTCTAAAGTCCTAAGTGCTTGGAATTAAATTAAACCCACCCCATTTGGCTAATATACATAAAAAGGAATTAATTATTACTTGTTATTCGAATGGACACTCATTTTTGAATTAATAATTCACAATATTTGAAAGGTCACCCTGTGTGGCAATTTCCATTCTTTTAATTAAGTAATTCATGCTTTTTTGTCTCAATTGGGAATGAAGAGTCAGGAGTTTCAAATCAAAAACCCCTTCATTCTCTTCTCGGGCTTTTCTATTTAATGAACCTCATTTCTTCATTCAAGAGGAGCAATTGTGAGAGCATCCTTACTACAACGAGTTTAGTCTCAATTATTTACATTTTCCAAGCTTTTTCATTACATAATTAGTTTAATATCTCATTTTAGTGTTAATTGCATTCTCATTATAGATTAATTTGCTTATTGCTATTAGATTAATATCATTCCTTCAAAGCATTTTAGATTAAAGTGCACTCATTCTAGTTTAATTTTAGTTTTCTTATCATTATAGCTTTTGAAAATCCTCCATTGTAGTACTGGTCTTATGGTTGTTGGCTCTCATTTTGAGAGTAATTAAACACCCCGTCTACATAGGAGGCAACAAGTCACTTCACCAAGAATTTTAGATTGAGTAATTCATACTCTCTCTTGTAATTCAATCATGTGAGTAATGACCATGTTGCGTGTGTAGTTGGATTAGAGGTCCACATTCAACTATAAACATTTTGGCACCCACCGTGGGGTAGAAAGATCAATTTTTGGCCTCATTCTCAATTTTTTCTGACAGGAAATTTAAGCTTCGTCGTGCGTCCATACTTTCTATGTATGAATTCTCGCGTGAGAATCTAGAGAGTATCACATGAAGTTTCACTCCCTATAGCACTCTCTCCCCTGAACTATTACATCCTCACATGACACCCTGTACTTTCTCATGCAAGATTTGGATACAGTATTTTAATTTTTTCAGTTTCTATCTTTCCTGTTCCAGATTTTTGATAGTTTCCTCTTTGTTGTTGCTTATTATTTCTCTATTATTTTCACAGCATAATAGTTTTTTGTAGGACATTTGACCGAGAACATAAAACATGCTAATGGTTTGATTGCAGGATGATAGTCAAAGACTTACTAAAATGTTGTGTTTGTTTCTTGCTTTCATTCACATGGTCTAAATTGGGCTCCGTTAAAATTTCTTGAGGATTTTGATAGTGAGTAGCGAATTTGGCTCTTCATTACATGGAGGTGATGACCATGAATGAACCCAAAATCCTAATGATCTTACTAATATGACAAATTCTTGGGGAAGCGAAGAAAGGTAGTGAATCTTTACGCTTCTATTTGCCAAGGGATTATGCTCTTCTCTCTTTGAGAGAAATAGAAACCCAAAAGCTTGTAGATGTGGTGGAGTGAAGCTAACTCAGTGATGAATCTTCTTGATGTGTTTGGGTGAAGTGATGAGGTAGAGAAGTATGCTCTTCTCTCTTTGAGAGAAATAGAAAATCAAACCCTCAGATCTAAGCCAAGTTGTGTCACCTTTAGAGGGCCTGTCGAAATTTGAACCTCTAGGAATGACCCAAGTGAGTACACACCTATCGCCAGTGATTCCTCCTCGCTCTAATAAAGAACATTTTTTTTAGTCTAAAGACTCCAAAACCATGTTAGCTTCCTTCTCAAGACTTTGACTATCATCTTGAGAAGGCTCCATCTGTTATACTGAGTGGCGCCACTCTGAGCCCTGCTTGCGGGGGTGTATGACTTTTGGGTGTTGGTGTTGTTGTGAGGCCTCAACCCTGTATTAGGGGCACCAAAGGTTAGTGTGAACAGAAGCCTATTAAAAACTTTCCTTAGCTAGTGGCCTACCTAATTCACCTCTGAAAGGAGTCATAATCTTTGTGCAAGGAGGGGGAAGAATCTCTCCCATAGATTCCCATCATAGGCATACACCTAGATGCTTGAAGGTGGTTGCGACACTGGCCCCTGCTATAAGGGTAGCCTTTGAATGTACACTATTGAGTTCTTGGAAACACCAAAAACATAGGCACCCTCTAGGGGGTGACATAGCTATGTGAGGTGCACGTATGCGCATAAGCAATGGGGCAAAGGTTTTGTCTTCTCACCATTTTTTTTGTAGGACTAAGCTATGTGTTTGTTATCGAGTCTTAAACATTGTCCAATCATCATCAAACAAAGACTCCCCTCATGCTATCAAGTTGCTTTGTCCTTGATAGGTCTATTAACGACTACTTCTTGTATCACAACTGCTTGATCTAAACCTTTTTGTCCTTAAATGAATGCTTGAAATCCCAAAATGAGATTGTTGATTAAACTGTTCTTCAAACCTGTCAGGAAACTAGATTTTCTATCAAACATCAATCTAGGCTATATCGCAAAATTCAACTTTGACCTCAAAAACTATGTCAGATTGTCAGATTTAGGACTTTACTCACGTGAAGTTTCTCTCTTCAGAGCACTTTCTGGTGCAAAGCTTTGTGTTCTCTTGTGTGGCCTAGTACTCTCTCACATGAGACTGTAGCCCAGTTTTCAAAAATAGAGACTTGTTTGCCATTGATTGTTTAACTTTTTATCTGATCTGCTTTTTGTCTGAGGTCTATTTTTTTGTTTTCATGTCGTTCACTGTCAAAAACTGGTTGTCTTAAGTTAGGAATCAACTGATCTTTTCTTTGACTTGTGTCATCTCTCATTGGTTTATCTTATCTCTTTATGCCTTTTGTATCTCGTGTTGCGATAATCTTTAAAAAGACTCCCTTTCATTTAGGGACCAATAAATTTATGTCAGCTCTTTTTGCCTGAATCTGAACCTGAACAAGAAATTGAAGATGCCACTCCAGAATTGAATCTAGAGGCCATCTCTGATGAAGATACATTTCCATATCCTATTCCTCTTAAACTTGCTACACTCTTTGCAGAACCTGATGAGCCTATCATACCTGTCCATATGGTAGAGACAAATACTGATACTAATAATGATTCTGATAAAACTTCTTTAGTATATCAATTCACCTATGAGGAATGGAAAGCAACATTGAATGATGATCCCAATTTTATAGGTGAACAATATAGGCCACCATATTTTCAAAAATATCTTGAACAAGAACAACTTCAACAAGCTATTAATGTCACAAGGGATAATAATGGGTTTGATGATGCTGCTAGTACTAATGAAATTCCCACATCAAGTACTAACTCACATGAATATGATTTTGACTCTTTGTTTGATGCTACTTATGGTTTAGACATAGATACTATTCACATGTATGAAAGACTCCTTGAAGTAGGTGAAGGTTCTAACGCTAGGCCACATGAATTAGATGCCACTAGTGTTAACATGTCCTCTACTTCCGATGCAAGCTCTTTAAGGGATTCAAATGCTCCTTTGGACAAGATTGCTCTAGGTCTTGACTTGCTCATCAGTTCTTTTGAGGGTTATACCATGAACGCAGTTGAACCAGTCATTACTTCCCTTTTACTCCACCATCCTGATCTGATAAACTAGAACTCCCCTTTAACATCCAATGAAGTCCTAACATTCTAGAATGATTATGATCTAGCATGTTACCTCCATGCTATTGAACCTATGATGCCCTCCACCAGTGAAAGTAGTGTCAGCATGATAGAGGTGGATATCAAGTATCTTAGTCAAAAAATTAAAAGAAGAAAAAATAGATGCTCTAATGGTGAAAACCACTTTGTGGCAGTATCAGAGCCAAAAATAGTAAAAATAAAAGATGTATCTGAGTGTGAAAACCTCTCTGAGGCACCCAAGGATAAGATACTTGATACACTTTTGAGCCACTTTCAAGAGAGGTCATCAGTATTGATTGAGCTGACATAGCCAGTAAATTTGGGTAGAGAGCCTACTCCATAAATTATTCATCTAGCACAATCATTGTCCGTTGAAGAAAAAGAATAGTTCATGAGATTCTTTCAGAGCAAGAAAATAAACTTTGCATGGACCTACTCTAACATGCCTAGATTAGACCCCAATCTAATCATGCATCATTTGTCCATTGCACCAAGTATCAAACCTATTAAACAGAAGCTGGGAAAGATGCATCCACACGTAGCGCTTTTGGTTAAAGCAGAGCTGGAAAAGCTTCTTAAGGCTGGTTTCATAAGAACTATTGATTATGTAGAATGGCTTTCAAACATTTTTCCACTCACTAAACATGATAAATCCATTAGTGTGTGTACATATTTCAGAGATCTCAATAAGGCATGTCCAAAAGATGACTTCCCACTGCCTAATATTGATATGATAGTAGATATGACAGCAGGATATGAGATGTATTGCTCGATGGATGGATTTTTTGGCTATAATCAAATAAAAATTGCAACCGAAGATGAAGAAAAGACCACTTTTATATGTGCCTAGGGCACCTTTTGCTGGAATGTCATGCCTTTTGGGTTTAAGAATGCTGGAGCAACATATCAGAGAGTTGTTACTATTATTTTCCATGATATGATGCATAAAATGATGGAGGATTATGTAGATGATACTTTAGCCAAAAGCATGAAGCAAAGAACTCATCTCATAGACTTTGGTCCCATCCTTGACTGCATGGAACAATTTAGTCTAAGGCTTAATCCAAAGAAATGTGCTTTCAGTGTTACCTTTGGAAAACTCTTGGGTTATATCATTTCAGCTAAAGACATAGAAGTTGATCCTGAGAAGGTACAAGCTATTATGGACATGCCTCCACCTAAGAATATCAGTCAAATGAAAGGATTACAAGGAAGGCTACAATCTATTTGGCACTTCATTTCACAGTTGGCCAACAAGTCACAACCATTTACTAAAACTTTGCATAAGAATGTGACCTATGAATGGAATGAGGAATGTGACAAAGGACTCAGTCAAATAAAATAGTATCTTGCTAATCCACCAATTTTGATGCCTCTTATTCATGGGAAGCCACTTATACTATACATCTCAGCAACAAACACATCTTTGGGTGCTCTCCTAGCTCAAGAAGATCATAATAGCAAAGAGAGAGCCATATACTATATCAGCAGAACATTGGTTTCCTATGAAATGAATAATTCTATCATTGAGAAGGCTTGTTTAGCAGTGGTATTTTCTTCTCAAAAGTTGCAAAATTATATGCTACTTCATACCACAAGGCTTATTAAAAAAATTGATCCACTAAAGTACTTGTTGAGCAAGGTTTCCCTCAAAGGTAGATTAGCGAAGTGGGTGATGATACTTAGTGAATTTTAAATTGAGTATGTGGAAAGAAAAGTTATTAAAGGACAAGAAATTGCTAATCAACTGGTGGAAGCTCCTTTGAAAGATCACCAGCCTTTGAGTATTGAATTCCCAAATAAATCTATCATGCTTCTCACACATCAATCTTGGAGCATGTTCTTTGATGGATCATTCACTCAGCAAGGATCCAGTGCAGGCATTCTATTTGTTACACCTCAAAGATACTCATTGCCAAAAGCATATAAAATGTTGTTTCCCTGCACAAACAACATAGTTGAATATGAAGCTCTCATTAATGGAATGAAGATAGCCCTTGAATGGCATGTGGATGAGCTCAAGGTCTTTGGAGATTCTTAGTTAATCATCAATCAAGTCAACGATGTCTACCAAACAAAAGATGACAAACTAATACCATACAAAAGAATGGTGGATGATCTCAAATAGTAATTTGTACACATTTCATTCCAGCAGATTCCAAGGGCGAACAATAAAGTTGCTAATGCAATGGCCACTCTTGCTTCAATGTTACAAATGTCAGAGAATGACTTTAGACATGAATTCCTAGTGGAGGCATTACACTACCCTGCCTATGATATCCCTAAATCCAGGATGATCTGTTTAGTCATTGGACATGATTCATCCCACTACCACCATATCTTTTCCTACCTTTGTGACCAGATCATTCTTGACACCTATACCTGGAATGAAAAGCATCACCTAATCTATACTGCTTCACGGTATGTCCTCATAGAAAATGACTTGTATAGACAGGGTCTAGACGGTACCCTCCTTAGGTGTTTAGAACCTGATGAGTCCAAACGTGCGCTAGCTGAGGTACATGAAGGTATATGTGGGTCTCATTCTAGTGGTCTAACATTAGCCCAAAAACTTATTAGAGCTAGTTATTACTAGCCGGACATGGAAAAAGAAGCTATTCAATATGCTAAGACTTGCAAACAATGCCAATTTCATGGGAATCTAATTCATGCTCCTGCCAATGAGCTCAGTCCTCTCATCAGTTTCTAGCCATTTCAGCAATGGGCCTTCAACTTGGTCGATCAGATACACCCTTCTTCTTTGAGAGGACATAAGTTTATCATTATAACTACTGATTACTTTACCAAATGGGTTGAGGCAGTGCCTCTAGCTGTAGCTGATGACAAGACTATTGCTATGTTCATACTGAACTATATCATTTGTAGATATGGTATACCCTCATCTATTATCATTGACAATGGGGGACAATTCAAGAATCAGGACCTGACAGACCTATGCACCAAATTCAGAATTATTCAGCATTGGCCATCCATCTATTATCCTCAGGGTAATGGACAAGCAAAGACTTCTAATAAGACAATTATAAAAATTTTGCACCGAATAGTTCATAAATCTGGTAGAGATTGGCATCTCCAGATTAATCTGCCTTTGTGGCCTACAGAACAAGTATCTGAACACCAACAAGGGCCACTCCCTTTGCCTTGGTTTATGGATTAGAAGTAGTATTTCCTATTGAGGTTGAGATTCTGACATTGTGAATCTCTTTGAAGAGCCTCATCACTGATGAAGAGAATAGAATATCCTAGCTTCAAGAGCTTGAGTTACTTGATGAACATTGAAAGGTGGCATTCGATCATCTAAGAGCATACCAAAAGAGGATGTCTAAAGCTTACAATAAGAAAGTTAGACAAAGCTAATTCCAAGTGGGTGATCTCGTCCTGAGAGAGAACCCCAAAAATTAGCAGCAGCGAGTACAGATTGGCAAATTTGAACCAAACTGGCTTGGTCTGTATGTCATTACTGTAGCATTTGGGTCTAGTGCTTATCAACTCTCCACCACTGAAGGAGAACAGCTCAAAGAGACCATCAATGCTCTTCACTTGAAGAAATTCTAAAACTAAGACATTGCTAGTATGCTCATGTACATACTTATTGGTCCTAAAAAAATCCAAAAAAATGATATAATGCAAAAAATCCTAAAAATTGCAAAATGTCTTGAAAAAATGATCATCTTAGTGAAAACCTGGTAACCAGGCACTTTGATGTATCTATTATCTTGGTGAAAACCTGGTAAACAGGCGCCTTGATAATAATTTTTAAAAAATTAAAAATTGAAAAATACAAAAAAATCAAAAAATACAAAATACAAAAAAAAAATGAAATATTCAAAAATACAAAAAAATCAAAAAAAGAGAAAAGTACAAAAAAAAATTGAAAAAGAAGGAAAATGTGTCATTGATGAAAACTTGGTAAACAGGCGTCATGGTAGAAAAAATAGAATCTTTGCCAAGATGGTGAAAACCTGGTAAATAGGCACCTCCTGTTTCCTAAAGCTACATCTCATCTCAACATCACTTGGCTCTTGGTTTCCCACTTTAGTCTCTCGCTTTCCTACCTTAGTTTGCTTTCCCACTTTCCTACTTTAGTTTTGCTTCCTTCTTTTAGTTTGTTTCCTGCTTTAGTTTGCTAGCTCAAGCTCTTGCCTTCAGTTGTCTTCAAGATTTTCCTTGACTCTTCATGGATTAGAACTGGTTCACACTTGGGGGCATCTTCCTAGTCTAGAGGGCATTGTCCTATTGCTTTAGGAAGTTTTGTTCATGCATCGGTCAGCAGTAGTTCTCATTGCATCTGCCTGCTGATGCCTAGCTACTTTTGAGATTTCTCTCCTTGAGGATCTCTCATGTATTGGTCACCAGTGATTTTCACTATGCCCGCTTACTGATACTTATCCCTTGTTCAAACCCCTCTCTTTTGGGATCTCTTCCTTACATCAGTCACCAATGGTTCTCACTACATCTACCTGCTAATGTTTCACTCATGCTTTATTCTCTCTTTTGAGAATCTTCCTTGTATCGGTCACCAGTGGTTCTCACTACATCCGCCTACTGATACTTGGTTTGCACTCTAATCTCTTCTTGAGACTTCATCTCTTGTGATGGTCACTAGTGGTCCTCACTACGTCTGCCTGATGTCGCTATCCCGTCGAGACTTCAAATGTTGTTCACTTCTGATTCGACTTCAATCTGCTTGAACAAAAATGTAAACTGAAACTAAAACTAATTTTGTGTTCCTTTGAAGCATGTTGAGCTTTTCCTTATCTTGTTTGTTAGTTTTCTATTTCTTTGCTTTCTGCTTGTTGGTTTAGTTCCAATGATATAAAGATTCTATCTAATAGGGGTGTCCATCTATAAGAGCCTTCATCTTGTATTGGATGGCCATGCATACCTCAACTCCTTTTATATGGACGCTTTAGTGAAGTTGGTTCTTCTCCTTGTCTATTTTGAGTGACTTATTTTTGCTACAAGTAAAATTGCTAACGCTCGTCCTGCTAAGTGAACATAAGGGTCACTGCGAGCACTCTTTGTAAAAAGAAGGAACTCTCACATTTCTGGTGTGTTTTTTCGCAAGCAGCATTGAGGTCATTCTAGAAATTGTGCTTTGATGCTTATGTTAACTTGCTAAATCAAAAGGAATAGGTGTTCAGGTCATTCTAGCTTCTTGTGCCTTAATGCTTACACCTCATTCTGACAAATCTCAGACTTATGTCATATTCATATTCTCATGATTGTAATATTAGTGAGGATTGTATGGCATTTTGTGATCATCCCATGCCTAAACAAACTCTATGATGATAAATACAGTGAGTCCAACAACCAAGTCCTAGGGATTGTATCCGCTCATTCTAGGCTTGCATTTAGCTTAGGCTTGCATCTTTCATGTTAAGCTTGCATTTGAGATGATATCTTGGTGCTCTCTTGATTGATTTCTATTCATCAAAGGTTCTCATCTTTTGTCCCGATTTCATCATGATTGCACAAGTTTTGAGGATCGAAATTGAAATCTGACATCTCTAGATAGCTTGAAATCATGTTTTAAATTCTAAGGACCCTTTGGGATCAGACACTTGTGCAGTCAATCTTCTAGCATCATTTTCCTACTAGATCTTCATCTCTACATCTTTGTTCTCAAGATCTTCAATGTTTTCATCAAAGTCAACTCTAGTCAAATCTAGTCAACCATGGTCAAACTTGGTCAACAAGATCTCTACTTTGCTCTAATTTTCTTCTACAGCTTCTCAAATCTAGTCTAATGTCTTCTTCTTTGCAACCTCTTATTGTCAATTATCCTTCTGATATGTCATCTTTCGATTTAACTCCTGAGGGGGCAGGATGATTGCTTCATTTGAATCTTGTCGAATCAATTCTTGAATCAATCTGATCTGAATTATCGATTCTCATTGCTAGGGGCATCTTCATGCCTCACATCTGGTTATCTAGTCATCTATCTTTTAGGTATCTAAGAAATCTAACTTGGATCCTCGGGGATCAAGCTTCATTTTGGAGATGGTTCTTGAAATCTTTTAGGTATTGGGGCAATCTAACCCTAATTCCTGGGAGTCAAGCTTCATTCTGGAGATGGCTCTTGAAATCTCTTTTAGACCGTTATCTGGGCAATCTGACCCGAGTCTCAAAGAGCTAAGCTTTGTATTGGGGCAATCTAACCCTGATTCTGGAGACAGTCCGAAGTTTGCATTTGAATCTCATTCTGGGCATTAGGGAAACCTAACCCCAATTCTCATCTTCTCTCAAGACCGTTGTCTTCGCAATCTAACTTAGAATTCAGAATATCATGCTTCAATCTGTTTGATGTCTTGGAAACCTAACCTAGACTTTTGAATTTCTCATCATCTGTCACTTCATACTATTCTTTGAATCAACGCGTTGTTCGCACATCAATTCAAAGAGGGGCAAATGTAATACCCCAAAATTGGAACCTATTAAATTCAATAAATTTTGGTGCATTTTCATCAATTTTACATCATCAAAGTCCTAGTTTACTAGGAAATTTTCTCTCTCCTACCTGACTTAATTTGACTTGATGTCAATTGCAAAAACCCTAAATTGCATTAATCAAATATTATAATTAATTCCTAAAGTCTTCAAATTTTATTAGCTAACTTAACCCTATGATAAATTAATTTGATTCTAAAGTCCTAAGTGCTTGGAATTAAATTAAACCCACCCCATTTGGATAATATACATAAAAAGGAATTAATTATTACTTGTTATTCGAATGGACACTCATTTTTGAATTAATAATTCACAATATTTGAAAGGTCACCCTGTGTGATAATTCCATTCTTTTAATTAAGTAATTCATGTTTTTTTGTCTCAATTGGGAATGAAGAGTTAGGAGTTTCAAATCAAGAACCCCTTCATTCTCTTCCCGAGCTTTTCTATTTAATGAACCTCATTTCTTCATTCAAGAGGAGCAATTGTGAGAGCATCCTTACTATAGCGAATTTTAGTCTCAATTATTTACATTTTCCAAGCTTTTTCATTGCATAATTAGTTTAATATCTCATTTTATTGTTAATTGCATTCTCATTATAGATTAATTTGCTTATTTATATTAGATTAATATCATCTTTCTTTCAAGCTATTTAGATTAATTGCATCTTCATATTTCTTTCAAATCTATTTAGATTAATATCATATTTCCTTCAAAGCATTTTCAATTAAATTGCACTCATTCTAGTTTAATTTCAGTTTGCTTATCATTATAGCTTTTGAAAATCCTCCATTGTAGTACTGGTCTTATGGTTGTTGGCTCTCGTTCTGAGAGTAATTAAACACCCCATCTACATAGGAGGGAACAGGTCGCTTCACCATGAATTTTAGATTGAGTAATTCATACTCTCTCTTGTAATTCGATCATGTAAGTAATGACCATGTTACATGTGTAGTTGGATTAGAGGTCCACGTTCAACTATATACAACTACCAAGCAAGATTTATGGTAAAGCACCAGGCCATTACAATACTAGATGAGAACATGGCAGATGTAGATGAGACTAGCGATTCTCTATGGAGATCTATTTTTGAGGCCAGAGAAAAAGCTGAGCAAAAGGTATCTTAAACCTATCTAAGAAGAGACAAGATTCCAAAGGTAAAGGTATTTATATTAATGATGGCATAGCAAAGAAGTCAAAGGACACCGGTATATCAATTACCAAGGTAATTGATATCACCAAGAAAAAGGAAGAAATAAATGTTTCACAAGATGCACCAGATCCAGCAAAGATCCAACTAAAGAAGAAAACCGATGATGATGTACTCATTAAGGACATCACAAATGGTGATCCCGATGACAAGGAAGATGAGGATTTAAATATTGCAACCCTAAACAATCAAGATGAACAAGTCACTGAATGTGCATTTACATCACTACTAGATGAGCTTCATGTACTTGCAGAGGCAGCTGAAATCATTTCACAAGTGCAACCTGATGGCTCAGACCCCAAGCAACACAAAGACACCACATGGGTACTAGAAACTAAGAAACCTACAGAGACGGATGAGCCTAACAAAATAGAGGTACCTTCCACTGAGACAAAGGTAACAGATGAGACAAAGGCAACCAAGGTGATCCCATCTGACACCACACCCGAGGCTCCCACTCCATCAACTGAGACAATGACTACCGAGGAGTAGAAGGAAGAGAGTGTTTCAACCGAGAAGGATACTCCGAAGACTGGAGACAAATCTCTTGTTATTGCGAAGAACTCACCATTAGTATCGGAGAAGAAGAAGAAAAACAAAGAAAAAGGGCTAATCACCCTAGATAAAGTGATAATTATTCCTGAGTGTGATCCGAGGACCCTGAGCCTCGAAGAACTAAGCAAATATGGGGAATTATGTTCAAGGAAGGTAGCTCAAGAGAAGTTGAAGCAAGAAACTAAGAGAAAAGAAATTCTAGCAGATGTGAGGGATATCTTACAATAGGTAGTACCTGAGGTGAATATTGATGCAGATACTCCCATCATAGATCAACTTTCTATATTAATAGAGAAGATCAATGCCCCAGATACCGATGTAGACAAATGGATTGAAGAAAGGGCAGAATCAAGGATACAAAATAAATTGGCAGAGAAAATGAGCCAAGAAGTGGCAATTAAGAAGGTCAAATTATCTAAGGTAATCATCAAGATAAAATATATCACCCAACTAATTTATCATTTCTTACTAAAGCTTTGTACTGTAGACATCTTCACTATTGAATTCAGTGAAAAGATAAAAGGATTGGAAGCCAAAATCAAGGTCAGTACAACTACAGCTATAACCAAGCCAAATGCTTTTTCAAAGCACATTCACCGAGTTCAGGAACTCTGGTGGTTAATAGAAGATTTAAAGAAACAAGAAGAGCACATAACTAATCAAGTTACTGAGTTACAAACAGAACTCCTTCCATACCTAAAAAATTTTGAGGCACACATCATCAAAGTATAACAACTTGTTGCAACACCCAAGATTTCTATGTTGGATAAAATCTTTGACATGCATGCACAAGTCGGTCTTGAGCACATTGCTCTCACCAACTTGAAAGAGGAATGGGAAAACTTCTTGGAGTCAGTAAAGAAAACCCACCAACATATTTTTGACAAACTGTGAGTATACTGCTACATTTTTTTGTATTTTGCATTACTATCAAAAAGGGGGAAATCAATGTATAAGTCATTATGCCAAATATGTACATAGATGCTACATATACTACATATTACTAGGTGCATGCACTAAGGGGGAGTAAATAGAAATTTTGATAAGTATATGTATATGGCGAAGATATAAGTTATATATAGAAAAATTTGTCTATATATATTCGAGTTTTGATACTAATGCCAAAGGGGGAGATTGTTATCTCTATTGAGCATTCAAGGTTGTCATTAGTATCAAAGGTTATCAAAGATATCGGTCGATTACTTACATTGAGCAAATCGGTAACTAGAAGCAAGACAGACGAGTCAGTAAAGCTTACACACCAAGCACTACACAGTTTACCAAGTAACAGCATCACCAACACCGACAGACAGTAAACACTGAGCATCACAGTATACACTAATCAATTTATATAGTGTTTACCGAGGATCACAAAAAATGGCATAGTAATCTAAAATGGCACATTCTTCTATGCAAATGGTTACAAAAGATCAAAAAAAAATTTACCAAGATCAAGGAATATTTATTGTTATAATATTCATTAAATGCAATGTATATCTTATGTAATAGTTTGATGTAGGTCATTTTTGTACACCATAGATCTTAGGGTTATGACTAAGTTGTGTAACCTAATTTTGTTAAAGCAGCAAAGCATATCACTATATAAATGTATGTTTACATCATTTGTGATGTGAACTAATATGAGAATAGATATATGAATCAAGGAAGCATTTTCCTATCTTCAAATCTATCAGTTAACAGAGTAGATTGCGGAGGACATCAAATTAGTAGAATCAGAAAAGGCTACCAAGCAGTTCAAAGAAAATATTCATCACAGTAAAAGGTGAAATACATTCAAAACTTGTAGATCTGTATCAGACAATTGAGTTGTCAATTAGCAGATAATTGCCTATTGCTTTCTAATAATTGTAATAGAGTTTTGGATAAATCTCTTATAGAGTAGACTTAACAGTCTTATGTAAATCTCTTAACTGAGTGCACACTTCATTAGTGTTGTTAAAATCCTATAACCAAGTAGATCTAGCTAATCTAACATGTTACTCCTAACAGGGTAAGATCACCAGAAGTGATCAAAACTTGTAGCCCTAATAGGCAAACCTTTTCTATCTGTAGTAGTGAAGAATTTGTGGGTGTCATCTCCACTGTAGTTTTTACCTTCTAACAAGGGTTTCTGCATTACCAAAATACTTGTTTTATGTGATTTCTATTTTGATTCATATTTTTTACTTTCTTAAGTTAAATGGATGATTGATACATGCAATTAGATACAAGTTATTTTGCAAGGTTATCACTATTTACAGTCATAGATCTAAAAGGTTTACAAGTAAATTTTTTGAAGGCACTGATTCACCCCTCCCCTCTCAATACCTATCTCTCCTAATTCCAACATACTATGCTCCATTATTTTACTTTGGTGATCATAATGGTTTATGATTTATGAGAAGCTTTTGTGGTTTTAGCTCATCCTTCTCTTTTTTATTTTTGGTTGGAGAATTAGGGTAGGTTGTCTGAGTGTATATATGGGAAGTGGCTTATTTTAGAGGCATCAAAGCCTAGAAGTGGCTATCTGGGTATCATTTGCAAGTTACTTAATAAAGTGATAACTTAAATACATTGAGAGTTTAAAATAAATTAATAAGATATATGTGTTCCTCACCCATGCCTTCAACGCTAGTAAAGGCTAGGATGGTTTGTAATAAGATGTTGGTAGCCTATGTGGATTGGATAAGGCATAGTTAGTAGCCTTGTCTGTATATGAGGTTATTGATACCACATAGAGTCATTAGGGGGCGGTGTCTAGAGAGACTGTCAAGGAGACTCTAGAGTTGACTCATGTAATGACACTTCCCTTTAAGCATCTTAGGTTTCCTACATGTGTTGGTTGCCTCTAGTAGAGTATGTATTATCTTTGTAGTTGGTGGTGTACCTCTTTGAGATAGAGAGCTTTCAGGATCCCTTGCCTAGGTATTGTATTACGTTGGATTTTGGTGTTTGATATCCAAGTGGGGTTTGTTTTTATCTCCTCAACATAGTGGGAGTGGACCTTTGGCTCCACATGGTTGGGTGGTAGTGATTCTCTTACTATTTGAGACTTTGACATTCTTGTACTAGTGATAGATGATCCTTTTAGTGTTAACCACTAGAGTTGTCATTGCACCAAAAGATCAACCTATTAATGCTCGATACAACCACTAGACTTATAGAAGACACATGAGGCAGTTA
Source organism: Chamaecyparis obtusa (assembly GCA_027943335.1). Taxonomy (NCBI): domain Eukaryota; kingdom Viridiplantae; phylum Streptophyta; class Pinopsida; order Cupressales; family Cupressaceae; genus Chamaecyparis; species Chamaecyparis obtusa. The sequence continues at coordinate 283,325 of BSBK01002152.1, read as the reverse complement.
AGCCAGGTTGCAAATCCTGTGAGGGACGTTGGCCCACTACCAAAAATCCCCCTCCCAATGTCACTCATCATGGCCTACATGGATTTGAACCTGTGACCAAGCTTTGATACCACTTGTTAACTACTAGGGTTGTCGTTGCACCCAAAGATTGACCTATTAATGCTCGGTATAACCACTAGACTTATAGAAGACACATGAGGTGGTTAAGCCATGTCTTGAACCTTGTGAGGGAGGCTAGCCCACTGCCAACATGTAGCAGTTGTATATTCTTGTTAATCATTGGAGACTTACTCTTATCTTTCATTTATTATATTGTACTTTATACTTAGATTATATTTACATACCTTGCGACTTGTGCAGTCGATGTGGGTTATGATGTATACATTATGATTTAGTTTTATTTGGGTATTCTTTTATGAGATGATGTACTTTATTTGAATAGTTATTGTACTTAATAGATTAATTTATATTTACATATTTCTATGTCAAGGAACCCTTGATATTTTTAATCTATAAATGAATTTTGTAAATGAGTATGTATTATCTTTATATTATATTGCTTTCATTTTGTTAATTAATTATTGTTTGTAAAATTTTAAGAAAAAAATATTATGTAAACTTAGTAGCATGTTTAGGTTAATTTCTCGTAGGTTCCCTGGCAGGGCATTACACTTGGTATCATAGCCCATTCTTCTACACTGGGAACTCTAGGAAATTTGTACTCCCATCAGGTGTCATGTAGTTGAAACTTGAAACAAAACATAGACACATAACTCTTTTGTATTTGAGAGTCATTGTAACTTATTGTAGATACCTAAAAATTGTCAAGACTAATTCAAGTGAGTAATCAAGGAAAAATCAAAACATTAATTGCATTCAAGACAAAATCAAACTATTAATTACAACCAAGCTAAAATCAAATATTAATTAAAATTAAAATTCAAAAGGATTAAATAAATTAAATTAATCATTTAATTGTGCAATTAATCTAATTAATTGTATAGTTGAATTAAAATCAAATTTAACCCATTCAAGGAGTACGCATGGCTAAAGAATTAATTAAAATTAATTAGTTAACTCCTAATTTATCTCACCTACCACATGGGAGAGAATTACCTCAACCAATAAGAATTATGGATTGGACTCACATGGATCAAAGCCACATTGAATCACAATCACTCATCAGGAGAAAGCATCTTGACCACCCATTTTGTCTCATTGTCTCAAGCTTTGAGGATAAAATATTTAAATTGTCCCCATATTTGAAACCATGAACTTAACTCAAACTCAACCATGATCAAACTTGACTCCACCCCCTATGCTTGGTAAAAACTATAAATAGAAGGCAAAAATCAAGAGAAAAGGATCCCAATTACATCTTAGAATTGCATCATTACTATAGTGAAATTGAGCTAGAAGCATAATTTAGCATAATTGAGCATTTTTTGGGTTAAAATAGGCTTAATCATATGATCATTTAAAATTTTCTTATTTTAGAGATGTCAATAATGGAATCTTTTTGAGAGCTTAGCATTAGCATCTTTAAATAGAGAGCCACATGATTCTCATTGTCTTTATTTTCATTAAATTGCTTCTTTAATTGTCATATTTAGCATAACTTAATTGAAATATTGATGAACTAACCCTATGAAGATACTTCTTGTATACACTTATAACCTACTTGTAACATTTTGCAAATTTGTTTAGTTACAATTGTATTTGATGCATCTTACCTTAGCGATTGTCTATTGTATTTGGGTACAATCTCTAATGTGTCCAGGATGATGTATTCTTGGGTATCGTGAAGTGGTTACTCCCTTGAGTGTGACTGACACTAGTCACTTTGTTATGTGAGATATTTTATAATTTATTTTGGTTATTGATAAATAGTTCATGTTGTCTTTGGGCTAGCATTAAATTTTTGAACTTTCTTATGCATGGACTAGTCACCTGATTCTCTTTTCGCTACCTATTTTGTGAGACTAGTCACACTTGACTTACTCGTTGAATTACCATGGTAATTTTATAATTTATTATTAAAATTGGAATTCCCCCACTTGATTTTTTCCTTTTTGAACTTTATGGTTGATATTCTGAATGTTTGGTATTGTTGGCCCTATTTTGTGAAAAGTGTTGTTCCTATCATGTTCATTTTGGACCTCTGATAGTATGTGTAAGGGAGGACATCCCAGAGAATTGTACTATGTATTTTTATGTGAATAAGAACTACATTGGGTGTCCTATATGTTGGTATTGCATTTGCTCGGATTGCCCGAACCTCTCAATTTGTTATTTGATGTAAATACAAATGTGTATTTTATAAAATTAATTTATAGATGAATTATATGATGTTGAATGAGTAAATATATAGATCTATTTAAATCAATTAATAATGAAAGATTGATTAGTATGACTTTCAATGTATGTTTTTAAACTAGAATTATATTGTTATTGATGACTATATATCATGTCTTTATTTTTGACTTATTTCAAGATGTTGTTTTATCTTTTGTTTTAGTGGAATGCTTCGTGATTGAGGAATGCATATCCTTATTTGTTTGTAGGATTCCAAGAGTAAGCCTAATTCTAGGGGAGGTGGATATAATATGCCTCCCATAGTTTTCTTTTTATTTTATATGGACAAACTCTTTTAGGCCACCCTTCATGTTGATTATACACCTATGATGATGTTATTTATATTCATGATTTTACTGACCTCATACTTGTATGTGTATGGTTGGTGTGTATATTTTATATTTCTATTTGATATGTCAAATGTGGTTGAGGGAAAGGGTCGTAGTTTCTTGTGAGATCCACATGATCAACAGATTCCCGCCATTGTCTGTTATATATTTATACATGTATGTACATGCTCATCTTTTATGCAAGATTTTAGGTACCAGACATCAACTTCTCTGAATTTTTAGGATGAGCGTGCCCTATCACAACATCTCAATGGTAAGAGAGGGGAGATAACAGACGGGTCCAAATCCTAACCTAAGCCATTTATTGTCCTAAAATAGTGGACAAGTATCTTAGTTATTACCCTCTTGAATTCGTCAAGGTGACATCATTCATGAACCCTTCCTTTGAGTTGATTTAGTATTTTTTATGTAGTTAGTTTCTTCAGGTTTTGCATGTCTGTAGTTGCGATGTGATTTTTGTGTTAAAATAGATAAAAGATTTAATTAAAGTTAATTTTGTGATTGATTACTTATATCTTATAAAATATTGGAATATTAAAATATAAGGTTATTTAATTCATAAGAATTAATTAAATACCTATGTTTATTAAAAATAATTAATTAAATACCTATGTTTATTAAAAAGAATTAATTAATTACCTATGTTTATTAAGAAGAATTAATTAAAAAGTCTAATTATGAAAAGTTGAGATTTAATTAAATACAAAGTCTAAATTAGAATTTAAATTCATAATTAAAATATAAATAATACGTATTATTAAATTGCATATTTTAAATATGCTAGAAAATTTAATTTATTTAAAAATAATTGATATTTAAATGCAAAAGGAGTGAAGTGATTTTAATGTCGAGTTGTATATTTAGAAAACACTTTATTAAGAAATTAAAATTTTACTTTTAAAAACTTAAGTTAAGTGAATTGATAAAACCAAGAAATATTAATTAAATAAATTATTTTTATTCAATTTAAGGTTGAGTACCTTTTTTTAATTCTGCACGAGTTTTGGAAAACCCTAGGTTGCTTAGTTTTTCTTTATTAGGAGTATTTTGGTCATTATTCTTTACACACAAATTTACATGTTTTGGTTCGGAGTTTGAATTGAAGGAAATTATGAAAGCTTGGAATTTTCAGGGTTTTTAGATTGTTCTTTGTGGCTTCTGTCAATTGGTGGGTTAAGGTAGGGTTTGAAACCCTCATAGATCCAATTTTCTTTTCAAAGATTATTCACTTTGTGTCTGCTAGATTTTGTTGATGGTAGTTTTGTAATTCTTCTTTTGTACGAAATTTTGTTTTGAAAGCTTTTTGGTTGAAGAAATCTTATGATTGTGGAATTGTGAATATACCTGATATTTTTGTTAGAAAAACATTGAAGAAAATCCTTGTATTAAATTAGTTAGGATTTGTTTATATTTGTTGTTGAAACTCTAGGATGTAAATGAAATTAAAATAGATATTTAATACTTGCATATGAGCATAACCTTTTTTATAGAATTAAAAGAAAGTAGTAAATAATATATATATATATATATGGAGAAAATATATTAAATCATGAAATTAGAAAACCAATAGAAAAATAAATGTATATGTATTTGGACTTATATATATATATATATATATATATATATCAAAAAAATTATTTATTAATTTTTAGATTTATAAAAAATAAATAAAATTAAAAAACTAAAATTATTTATTAATTTTCAAATTTATAAAATTATTATTATTATTTCAAAGGTGGCAATGCCACTTGATATATTTATATTAATAATATTTTTTTTTACATTTTTTTGTTGGTTCAAAAAAGGGGCTCCCGGAGAAAAGAACCAGAAAGAAAAACTTTGTTCATGACCTTGTCCAAATGGACATAGAGGAGAAAAAGAGCACTGAAAGGGGAGCAGAAAAAGGGAAATCCCCTTACACAGTGCCCCATAATTACATTTAAACCTTCATGAGAGATCCGATGACTATCCCTAAAAACTAGATAACTGTTTGGCCCATTGGGCAGTTACAAAAAGACCGAAGGCGTATAAAGGATACAAAAGATACATCAACCCAGATAAGCAGATGGGTTATACAACATACATAAAAGATACTCGCAAGGTAGAAGACCAATAAGATGATTCTCTAACAAAATTCTAGCCTTCATATGGAAGATAGCACTTTTGACCTTGATGACAAAGTAGCCTTGGAGCCTCTTTTTTAATATCTGCACAAGAGAGCCACAAAAAAAAAAAAACACAAGGCACAATATTGAAAATATATAATTAATCCTCCATAAAAATTGCAGAAGCATCAACAGAGCCAAGTTTGAGGTTAAGATCAGGAATGTGCTGTGTGGAGACCGAGCTAGGTTGTCCAGGAACAATTGACTGAGAGGGAATGTGAATGGAAGAATCTTGCTCCAATAGGTCAAGTATTGCAAAAACTATTTGATGAATGCTATTGACACATTCTTTGGTCAAAAAACCACCGAATTCATGCAGAGAAACTTTGACAAGGCAAAAAGATTGTGAAAATTATTATTATTGTTGTTATTTATTTATTTCAAAAAATATAATTAATAAATAAATATTAATTGATTTTTTTACGTGGGGGTTTTAATATTAATGTTTTCATTTATATTTATATTTGGAAAATTAATAAAATTATTTTATTATTAAATACATGGTGTTTTGATATGCATGGAGATTTTATTTCAATACTTATTTAAATAATATATATGCATGAGATTTTACATGAACGTATTCTTAATAAGTCAAACTAGACTTTAATAAGTTCAAAATTGACTATTCTTGAACAATTGGGACTTGTGTTATATTTTGACTACTTGGTATATTTTAGTACCTTGTTTAATGTTGTTTATTTGGGGAAATTGCGTTAACTTTTAGAAATTGTATACTAGAGGCTTCAAAGTGTTTTTATGTTGATCTTTGATTTTATGTGGAGAATCTTTATAACCATTTTGAAGTATTCATTGGATCATGTATGATTATGTGATATTTGTTAGTGATCTCATATGTTGTATTGTGTCTCGATCTTTATTTCAGTTGACCAAAAGGTGACAACCATTATTATGATTAAGTCTAATTTACATGGTCACCTTATGTTCTCTACTATGATTGTTCTACATTCTGGATTATTATCTTTATGTGTTATGTTACTTATGTTTGGAGATGGATGTCATTGATGATTTGATTATTGTTGATCTTGTGATATAATACTATGAAGATTGTTATTATTTTATTGAGATATCCATTATGGGATGGATTATCTTTGGTAATGTCTATATTGAGATGGACTATTTGATTCTTGTATAGGATGTGTTGTTCTCTACTATTCTCTATTATTTTACTTTGGTGATTATCATGGTTTATGATTTACGAGAAGCTTTTGTGGTTTTGGTTCATTCTTCTCTTTGTTATTTTTGGTTGGAGTATTAGGGTAGGTTATGAGTGAATATATGGGAAGTAGCTTTTTTTGGAGGCATTGGAGCTCAAAAATGGCTACCTAGGTATCCTTTGCAAGTTACTTTATAAAGTGATAACTTAAATAGATTGAGAGTTTAACATTAATTAATAAGATGTCTGTGTTACTCACCCATGCCTTAAGCGCTAGTACAGGCTAGGATGGTTTGTGAGAATATGTTGGCCACATACGTGGATTGGATAAGGCATAATTGGTAGCCTTGTCTGTATGAGAGGTTACTCATACCGCATAGAGTCACTAGGAGGATAGGGTCTAGAGATATTGCTAGGGTAACTCTAGAGTTGACTCATGTGATGACACTTCCCTTTATGCATCTTAAGTTTTTTATATGTGTTGGTTGCCTCTGGTAGAGTATGTATTATCTTTGCAATTGATGTTGTACCTCTTTGAGATAGAGAGATTTCAAAATCCCTTGCCTATGTTTTGGATTTTGGTGTTTTATATCTAAGTGGGTTTGTTGTTATCTCCTTAGCACAATGGGATTGGATCTTTGGTTCCACATGGTTGGGTGGTGGTGATTCTCTTATCATTTGATACTTTGACATTCCTATACTAGTGTTGGATGATCCTTGTAGCAGTTGTATCTTCTTTTTTATCATTGGAGACTTACTCTTATCTTTCATTTATTATATTGTACTTTGTAATTATATTATATATACATACCCTATGACTTGTGCAATGGATGTGGGTTATCATGTATACCTTATGGCTCAGTTGTATTTGGGTATTCTTTTATGTGATGATGTACTTCATTTGAATGGTTATTATACTTAATAGATTAATTTATATTTACATATTTCTACATCAAGGAACCCTTGAGATTTTTAATCTATAAATGAATTGTGTAAATGAGTATGTATTGACTTTATGTTATATTTCTTCTGCTTTGTCAATTCATTATTGTTTGTAAAATTTTAAGAAAGAAAAATATCTTGTAAACTTAGTAGCATGTTTAGGTTAATTAATCTTGGGTTCCCTGGCGGGGCATTACACTCATAGTCATTATAGTCTACTTTTCTCTCAATTTGTGAGTGCATTTTGTCAAGGCAAGAGCACATTTTCAATGGAGAAGAAAGGAGAACATTGGAGCTTCACTTGAAGGGGGTGTTTTTAGTTTAATGCTATTTGTTTATGCACCTTCATTTCAATGGCTTTAATGGTAGATTAGGATTTATTTGTATGGATGTAGAGGTTTTGTGGTTTCCTTTTCCATACATGTTTTCTAGTTTTCCTATTCCTTCAATTTCAATCCATACAAGCTCTTCTTCAACCTACACACTAAGGCATCCTTACCTTTGACCTCATATCCTTTTGGTTGTTGTAAATAAATATCTTCCTCCAAATCTCCATGGATAAAAATTGTCTTTGTTAGGAACAAGAAAGCACACACAACTGAGGGGGGGGGGGGGAGGGGGTGAATCAGTTGTATCTCAAAACTTAAAATCACAACTAGCTTTTACACTTTTTATCTCAAATTTGAATGATGAACATTAAAGCAAGATCGTGCAACACATTAAGAAACACAAAACACCATGATTTTTGGCATGGAAATTCTATTAGGGAAAAAACTACAATGGGGATCAAACCCACAAGATGATGTACTCTGCCAAAAGTATTTTACTTGGTAAAGAGTAATACAAGGGGAATGCACGTGCATTCAATCACACTACCTAGAGATCACTACTCAAACACAAAAAGGGTTACAACCCAAAGGAAGGCTCACTGCCTTCCTGTTAGAATGATTTTAGAATAACTAAGAGGGGGGTTGAATCAGTTATTGTTGGGTCCAGATGTACCAATTCAACTTAAAAACTTCAACAAACTTAGATCTATTCAGCAATTTAGTCGGTCTATATAGAATATATCAATAACATAAAACTTGTAGTCCACTGTCCAAAAGTAATCAACTTGTAGAATATAAAACTTTCAACAACATAACACATCAAATAACATTCACACAAGTACAACACTAGGATTTAACATGGAAACCTAATATGGGAAAAACCACCAGTAACATGGTACCAAATTTTCACTCTTCTGAAGTGAGCTCTATGAGAAGCCAACCCTACTAAAGGTTACAATACACACTACTAGGTGTGACCCTATTAAAGGATTTAATCACCCTAGTAAGAGTGGCCTAGTTAGAGGGCTCAAGAACATTTCATTAGAATGTCACCTTGATTAAAAGGGTTTACACAATGAATGTTAGTTTAACCTTGATTAAAGGATTTAAACTGATACAATGGTTAGAGAGTAACAGTAGGTTTTGATCTGAAATATACAACTCACTTTGCAAATACAAATCCAATATGCTCATATGTGGATTTACTAACTAAACTTCATTACCATATCCATCTCTAATATTCTCTAAAATTACTTCAAGCAATCACCTCAACTCTGTTCAACTCTTCACATCTCTTCTTAGTCTTCTGCTTAGGTTCATCAGTCAATAACATCAACCTCTTTCTACCACACTACATAACCCACAATTAGGTAATCTTTATACCTCCTTGATTAGGTGGATTAATATTTTGTCGCTTAATCTCTTCTGTAGATATTAGGTTTAGGTAAGATTCATCAAATCCTTCCATCATTTTGTTCTCCTCCTTATCCTTATAGACACTTCTCAAAAATTCTCCTTGAATCCATAAGAAAATGATTTACCATGCATTAAATGCTCTAGATTATTCATCTTTAATGTCAACATGTTGTACATCTCCCAAGAATTCAACTGTGTCGGTTGGGATTGTTAATTCCTTCACAAACTGTAAATTACTGACACTCGGTCATCGCTAAAACTATTCTACTCAGAAAACACTATCTTTTCTCGGTTAATTCTCTGATACTTGACAATTACTAATGCTCGATCAACTCTAAAATTTACTCGGATTATACTAGCACTAGGTCAACACTAGCATCACTCGGCTTAGATTGAATTTCTTCTCTTTTCTTAGCTAAGCCTATGCTTTAAATCTATTGACTTCTTTACTTAGTGTTAATGATAAACAACACATTACCTTGCCAATGTGCCAACTAATCAAGTACCCATTGTAGTATCTCATAACTCAAACTTTCCCTATGTCCTCTTGTTATCTCCTCCTTTCAAATCCTCTTCATCAATCAAAAGATATGGTACTGTACTAGATAGCAACTATCTTACCAGTTAAGGTTTGACATCAATGAAAATATAACAATTATTTCAATTGTAGTTTCCAACAATTTCCCTCTTTGACATTGATGGCAACACTACATGTTCTACCATACAATCCAAATAATTATGTTCAATAGTTTATCGAATCTCTCCCTCTTTGGTTAGGGTAATTTCTTCTTTTCTCTCAGGTTTCCTAAATCTCTAAATCTTCTCCCTCTTTGACAATAATGCCAAGGAAATTCATCTTCACCATGTAGATATCTTCATGTCAATTTTATCACTCCCTCTATCATCTTTCTTATGACTGATCAACATCTTGTGCTTGTCTCTTCACAACTTTAGGCAACTCCTAAAGTGTGACCTCATTTGCATCAATTTGTCAGATATTCTGATTTAATACATTTGATGCAATGTTCCTATATGATTCTAGGTAGCCTCAGTTAGGGGAATCACCCTAATTTAACTCTTAGGTATTCATGTGAATCCTTAGGTAATTCCTTAGTGAATACATCTGTTAAGTGTTCTTTTGTATTCACATACTCCAATCTCACTTCTTTGTCTTGAACTAGTTCTCTCAAGTAGTGATACTTGATAGCAATATGCTTAGTCTTAGTGTGCATTACATGATTCTTTGATATATTGATAGCACTTGTGTTATCACAGAAAATAAAAACTGACTCTATAATTTATTCCTTCATACCTTTTAACAATTGCTTGATCCACACTAAATTTGAACAATTCACTACTACTACTACATATTCAGCTTCTATTGTAGATTGGAAAATACAATTTTGTTTCTTTCTTATCCAAGAGACTAATCTCTTTCCTAGAAAGAATGCACCACCACTTGTACTCTTCATGTCATCCACATTTTTTGCCCAATATGCATCAGTGGAAACTTTCAGTTCAAGTTTTTCATTCTTCTTGTAATACAGTCCATAGTCCTATGTTCCTTTGAGATATCTCAATATCCTTTTCACTTCCATCATGTGACCCTCCTTAGGATTTGTAGAAAATCTTGCAACAATCCCAACTACTAAGGCAATATCTAGTCTCGTATGGACAACATATTGTAACTTTCCAATCATAGACCTGTACAAGGTTTGATTCACTTCATTTGTATCATCAGTCTTTGATAGTTTTTGTCCAATGGCCTAGGTGTTCTTACTGGTCTAGAATCCTCCATACCAAAAGTTTTTAGTATTTCCTTGACATACTTAGATTGTGTAATATAGATACCTTTTGTCATCTGATTAACTTGCAAACCAACAAAGAATTTGATCTCTCCAAACATGGACATCTCAAATTCAGTTTGCATCTCATTTGAAAATGTTTGACATAGGGCATCTTGTCCTCCAAATATGATATCATCAACAAAGATATCAGCTAACAATATCCCTTTACCTTTTTCAGTTTTCAAATATAGATTACTGTTATCATTTATTCATACAAATCCAATCTTTATCAAGTAGTTGTACAATCTCTCATACCATGCTCTGGGGGCTTGTCTCAATCCATACAGTACCTTGTGTAGTTTACAAACCATGTTCTTCTTGCTTGGATCAACAAATCCTTATGGTTGTTCAATATATACTTCTTCTTCCAATATTATATTTGGAAATGCAGATTTGACATCCATTTGATACACTTTGAATCCTTTAAAATCTGCATATGCAAGTAGAGTTCTTACTCCTTCCAATCTTGCAATTGGGACAAATGTCTCCCCATAGTCAATGCCTTCTTCCTATGCATATCCCTTTCATACCAATCTAGCTTTGTTCCTAGAGACTTCTCCATGTTCATTTAGCTTATTTCTAAACACCCACTTTGTTCCAATAACATTCTTGTCCTTTGGTCTTAGCACTAGTGTCCAGGTTTTGTAACTTTCTATTTGCTCAATTTCTTCATTAATGGCTTGAATCCAATCTTCATTCTCCAAAGCATCTTTCACTGTCTTAGGATCAAATTCACATAACAAGCATGTTTGATCTTTCAACTTACTTCTTGTCATGACTCCATATTCTTTAGCTCCAATTATATTTACTTTGGCTTATGATGTCTTTTCACATACTGTGCAATGTAGGCTCAGATCTCCTTTCTTCTTGTTCTTGATCTTCAGGTTTATCTTGTATATTCTCTACCTCCTCTCCTAATTTCTCGGCAACCTCCTCCTAATGCTTGACATTTTCTTGTTGTGACTTGGTAGGTTCATGTTGTTGCTCAACATCTTTATTTTTTGGTTTAGGTATATTATTGGCCTCTTCTTCCATGTATACAAAAGAGTTGTAATCTTCAAGTTCTTGTTTGCACTCAACTTCATTATTTTTTGCATATTCATCAACTCTAACATTTGCACTTTCAACAACTTTGTTAGTGTTAGAATTCAAACACTTGTAAGCTTTTCTCTTAGTGGAATATCCTAGGAATATGTCATCATCACTTTTAGCATCAAGTTTTCCATTCTTATTGTCCTTCAATATATAAAATTTGCTTCTAAAGACTTTAAAGTATTTCACATTATGTGCATAACCATGTCAAAATTCAAAAGGTGTAGCATTTGTACCTTTCTTGATTTGTACTCAGTTCAAGGTATAAACAGTTGTACTTATAGCTTCTCTCCAATATTTTTGTGCAACATTTTTCTCTATCATCAGTGTTCTAGCACAATCCATAATTGATCTATTTCTTCTCTCTACTATACCATTCTAAGGAGGTGTCCTTGGTGTAGACATTTGTCTCATTATTCCTCTATCATTGCAGAATATGTTGAACTCATTTGATATGAACTCTCCTCATCTATCATATCTCGAACATTTCAAGCTTTTACCTATTTCTTTCTCAACTTTTGCCAAATACCACTTAAACAACTGAAAGGCATCAGATTTCTATTTCAGAAACATCACAGTCATCATTCTAGAATAGTCATCAACAAATAGAATGAAATATGTATCACCACAATAACTTTGTACACCAATAGGTCCACAAAGGTTAGTATGAACTAATTCCAAAATATTATCAGAAGTAAATATCTTGCTCTTGATACTAGACTTTGTAATTTTTCCCAATTAACATTGTTTACACATCACATTATTAGGTTTCTTCAATTTTGACAAACCTCTAACTTTCTTCATCTTACTAATATTTACCAAATTGTCAAATTTCACATGACACAACCTCTTATGCCATAACAATACATCATCAAATTGTGCAAACAAACATGTTTCTTCAAACTAGAGGTAATTTGTTCTATCTTGACCTATCTGAAGAAACATTTTTAATCACACAACTTGATGATATTTGGTTATGGCATAAAAGGTTGTGTCATGTTAACTTTGACAATCTGGTAGAGATAAGTAAGAAGAAAAAGGTAAGAGGTCTACCTAGATTGAAGAAACCTAAAAATGTGATGTGCAAGGAATGTCAGTTAGGAAAAATGACAAAGTCAAGTTTCAAAAGAAAATCCTTTACTTCTGAAAACATTTTAGATTTGGTTCATACTGACCTGTGTGGACCTATGGGTGTACAAAGTTACTGTGGTGCTAGATACTTTATCTTATTTGTGGATGATCATACTAGGATGATGCATGTGATGTTTTTAAAAGAAAAATCTGAAGCTTTTCAATTCTTTAAGTGGTATTTGGCTAAAGTTGAAAAGGAGATAGGTAGGAACCTGAAATGTGTTAGATCTGACTGAGGTAGAGAATTTAAATCAAATAAATTTAATCTATTTTGCAATGATAGAGGAATTAAAAGACAGATGTCTGCACCTAGAACACCTACATAGAATGGTATAGCAGAAAGGAGAAATAGATCTATCTTGGATTGTGCAAGGACATTAATGATTGAAAAGAATGTGGCACAGAAATATTGGAAAGAAGCTATAAGCACTACTATCTACACTCTTAACTGGGTGCAGATCAAGAAAGGTACAAATCTGACACCCTATGAATTATGGCATGGGCATGCACCGAGTGTTAAATACTTTAGAATCTTTGGAAGCAAGTGCTATATATTAAAAGACACTAGGAATGGAAAGTTTGATGCTAAGAGTGATGAAGGCATATTCCTAGGGTACTCCACAAAAAGTAAAGCTGATAAGTGTTTGAACTCTAACACTAACAAAATTGTGGAAAGTGTGAATGTCAAAATTGATGAGTATGCATAAAGAAATGAAGCTGACAGTAAAAGAGAACCAGAAGATTATAGATCTTTTGTGTACATTGAAGAAGAAGAAGAGGCAAGTAACCAACTTGCACCTTATGCTGAGTCTCGGGTAAGTAATATCGAGCGATAGATAGAAGCTGTTGAGTATCAAGAAAATAGTGCCGAGAGAGAACAAGAACATGTCGAGCTACAAGAAAATGTTGTTGACTATCAGGAAGAGGTTGTCAAGCATTCTAAAGTTGAATTTGACAATCTTGTTGAGGAACATGATGAAATAGAGGAGAGAACAACTGAACCTATTTTGGAAAAATATGTAAGAAGACATCATAAGCCTGAACAGATAATTGGAGACAAAAATTCTGGAATCCAGACCAGAAGTAAGACTAAGGATCCAACATGTCTACTGTGTGAATTTGAACTGAAGACAACTAGAGAAGCATTGGAGAATGAAGACTGGATACAAGAAATGAATGAAGAAATTGACCAGATTGAGAAGAATGATACTTGGACTCTGGTGTTGAGACCTGAAAATAAAAATGTTACAGGAACAAAGTGGGTATTTCAGAATAAGATGAATGAAAATGGTGAAATCACTAGGAACAAAGCTAGGTTGGTATGCAAAGGCTACGCATAAGAAGAAGGAATAGATTATGGGGAGACATTTTCCCCTGTAGCTAGATTGGAAGGAGTAAGAACTCTGCTTGCATATGCTGCTTATAAAGATTTCAAGGTATATCAAATGGATGTCAAGTCTACATTTTTTAATGGTTTACTAGAACAAGAAGTTTACATAGAACAACCAGAAGGTTTTATTGATCCAAACAAAAGACACATGGTGTGCAAACTGAACAAAGCATTATATGGATTGAAGTAAGCTCCTAGAGCATGGTATGAGAGGTTGCACAACTACTTGATACAGATTGGATTTTCAAGAACAAATGACACAAGCAATCTGTACATGAAGGATGAAGAAGGTAAAGGTATCCTGTTAGCAAAAAAATTTGTGGATAACATTATTTTTGGTGGACAAGATGCATTATGTAAAATTTTCTCAAATGAAATGCAAACTAAATTTGAAATGAGTATGTTTGGTGAGATCAAATTCTTTGTTGGTTTACAAGTATATTAGAGGAAGAATGGAATTTTCATTACCCGGTCTAAGTATGTTAATGAAATACTGAAAACTTTTGGGATGGAAGATGCTAAACTAGTGGGAACTCCCATGGTTATTGGACAAAAGTTATCTAAAAATGATGATGCTGCAGAAGTAAATCAGACTCTGTACATATCCATGATTGGAAAATTATAGTATGTTGTACATAGCAAACTAGATATTGCATTACCTGTTGGGATTGTGGCAAGGTTCTCTGCCAATCCTAAGGAAACACACATGATGGTCGTGAAAAAAATTATGAGATACTTGAAAGGAACTGTTGACTATGGTCTATATTATAAGAAGGGTGAAAAATTTGAACTCTGAGTTTATAAAGATGTTGATTGGGTAGGAAATGTAGATGACAGAAAGAGTACTAGTGGTGGAGCTTTCTTTCTTGGACAAAGATTAGTCTCCTAGACAAGCAAGAAACAAAATTGCATTTCCCAATCTACTATCGAGGCTGAGTATGTTGATGCTGTAGTAAACTGTTCAAAGTTGGTATGGATAAAACAATTGTTGATAGGCATGAAAGAAGAAATCATTGAACCTGTTGTTATTTTCTATGACAACAAAAGTTCTATCAATATTTCTAAAAATCCAATGATGCACACTAAGACCAAACACATTGCAATCAAGTATCACTACTTGAGACAATTAGTACAAGACAAAGAAGTCCGAATGGAATATGTGAATACAAAAGAACAATTAGCAGACATATTCACTAAAGGTTTACCTAGAGAAGCTCATGAGTATTTGAGAAGTCAATTAGGGGTTCTTCCCCTAACTGAGGCTGCCTAGACAAGCTAGGAGCACTGCATCAAATATGCTACAATAGAAAATTTGACAAATTGATGTAGAAGATTGTCACACTTTAGGGTTGGCCTAGAGTTGTGAAGAGAAGAAAAGACAAGGAATCAGTCATAAGCAAGATGATAGAGGGAGAAACATTGAGCTGCATAGATATTATCTACATATGATGGATATATGTTTTAGCTGTTGCTTTGGCATTTTTGTCAAAGAGGGAGAATGAACTGATATGATAACACATGAGATATGATAACACATGAAACTAAAAAGTAAGAGGGAGATGAACTAATGGAACTGAAGATAAGGATGATGAACTAAAATGAAGAATCAAGATAGATGGAGATCTGAATACTTTTGACGGTCATAGAAGTGAGGCTTATAGGATTCTGAATCAGAATGAAGCTAAGGATATTATAAAATAATTTTCTAATGGACAAATAAATTTTTGGATTGGTTGGTAATCCATGTGTTATTCAGGTGATATCATATGGTGTTGCCATCAATGCCAAAGAGGGAGATTGTTGGAAACTGCAATTGAAACAATTATTGTATTGTTATTAATGTCAAACCTTAACTGGTAAGACTGTTGCTACTTAGGAAAGTACTATATCTATTTGAGTGTTGCTAAGGGGCTAAGCAAGGTTGGTAACAATAGCACCTAGGGAAAGGTTGAGTTATCTTGATACTACAAAGTGTACTTGACTATGTTGCACAATGATGAGATAATGTATTATTTATCTTAGTAAAACTAAAGACTCAACTGGTAGGCTTAACTGAGCAAAAAATGGAAAAATCATGTTTAAGCCGAGTGATGTTAGTGTCGACCGAGTTAGTATATGCCGAGAAAAATTATAGTGTCGACCGAGCATCAGTTAATTGTCAAGGAAGACAGTATAAGCTGAGGAAATAGTTTTAGTAATGACCAAGCTTTCTACATGAAGACTGAGTTGGCAATCATAGTATTGACCGAGCATCAGCAATTTTATATTTGAAGAGAATTAAATTTTGGAGCCGACATTGTTGAATTCTTGGATTATGTAAAATGTGTTGACTTTATTTATTGATTGTTTGGAAGCATTAAATGCACTGTAAAATGTATTATTGTAATTCTTTAAGAGATTTGAGATGATTCTAGAAAAGGAGCTGAAGAACATGAAGCAGGTAGATTTAATGAATCTGACCTAACCCTAAGATCTATGAATGAGATTGAGCAGCAAAAAGATGAGTTAACCTAATTAAGGAAAATATAAGGGAACCTGAGCATTTTGATATACATGTACATGGTGAATAGAGAATGCTAGAAGAGGAAAAGTTTTATTGACTAAATAAGAAGAAAAGGCTGAAGGATAATTGTGGTGATTTCTTGAAGAAAAGTTTCGAGTAGATCAAAGATGGAAATGGAAAAGTTTCATAGTCAGTAAACCAGCATTAGTGTACGGAATTAGATTTGATATTTGCAGAGTTGTATGTTTTTCAGATAATACTACTGCTACATTCTAACCATTGTAACAGTCAAAATCCTTTTAACAAAGGTTGACCTAACAGTCATATGTTAAATCCTTTGAAAAAGGTTGCATTCTAATGGAGTGTATGTAAGTCCTATGACTAGGCTCACTTTTAACAGGGTGATTGAAATCCTTTAACCAGGTCACACCTGACAGTGTATATTGTAACCTTTGACAGGGTTGGCTTTTTATCGATCTCACTTCAAAAGAGTGAAAATAATAGTAGCATGTTACAAAGTGGTTTTTCCCAAATTGGGTTTCCACTATAAATCCTAGTGTTAATACTTGTGTGAATGTTTTGATTTGAACATTTCTATTTTTTGCAAGTTAAGTTACAGCTGGGTAGTGGACTGCATTGTTAGATGTTTCTATTATTGAATCAGTGATGACCGAGTTTGTTTTGGTTATTGGATCTGATTTAAAGATAAGTTTTTGAGATTGTTTTATACATCAGGACCTAAGAACAACTGATTCACCCCCCCTCTCTATTGTTCTAAATCATATTAACAAATATAACAAGACTTACCTTTATCTTTGTAGTCCTTGTACCTTCTGTGATCTTTGTCATTCCTTTTGTCTTTATACTTTCTTTCCCTTCTTTCATCTTTGTCATTCCTGTCAGGGCATCTTGCTACAATATGGCCAACTTTGTTACATGAAAAATAGATTATAAGAAGTTTACCTTTGAATTTTCATTTTCCTCTCGGTAGCCTTCTAGCCATAAGTGCCTCAAGATCATCTAGATCATCATCGAAAGTGTCACTGTCACTGTTGCTATCACTATCACTATCACACACTTTCTTTCCCTTTCTTAGACTTATGAAGAACCATTTGAGACTTGAATGCAGATTCAATATTGTGAGTAGTAAAATTATCAAAATTTGACAACTCAAAAGTAGTAAGCCTCCCAACAAGACCTTCCAAAGTTAGGATGTTACTAGGAGAACATCTTGATTCTTGTATTGAAGAAACTCTAATAGCATAGATAGGAAGAAGGGTTCTTAAAAATTTGTTAATAAAAGTTTCATCATCAATGTTTCCATTAGCTCCTCTAATAAAATTTACTACCTCTTTAACTCTACCACAATATTGAACAATGTTTTCACCTTCTAACATCTTTATTTCATTAAACTTACCTCTCAAGCTTTCAGATTTGGCTCTCAACACATTTGTGTCCCCACCATAGATAGTTGCTAGTGTCTCCCACATTTTATTTGCATTAGTACATTCCTTGATGTCTTCAAATTTATGATAACTTAGGGCTGATGCAATCTCCAATATTTCCTGATTGTGTTCTTTCTTTTCTTTCATCTCCTCAGCTGTCATAGGTGCAACAACTTGTACATAATCATGTTCCACATAGTATTTCACTGAATCACCAATTCCATATAGGTGCAATTTAATCAAACTATGTCATACAGGGAAGTTCTCCTTGTTCAGCTTTGGTACCTCATTTTTGTATATCTTGATCATTAACTTCAAGTACCTTTAAACTTTCTCCTTACAAGCACCACAAGCTCCGATACCAATTGTTAGAATAATTTTAGAATAACTAAGAGTGGGGAGTGAATCAGTTATCCTTAGGTCCAGATGTACCAATTCAACTTAAACACTTCAACAAACTTAGATCTATTCAGCAATTCACTCGGTCTCTAGAGAATATATCAATAACATAAAACTTGCAGTCCACTGTCCAAAAGTAATCAACTTGCAGAATATAAAAGTTTCAACAACATAACACATCAAATAACATTCACACAAGTATGACACTATGACTTAACATGGAACCCCAATATGGAAAAAGCTAACATGCTACCAAATTTTCACTCTTTTGAAGTGAGCTCTATGAAAAGCCAACCTTGTTAAAGGTTACAATACACACTGCTAGGTGTGACCCTATTAAAGGATTTAATCACCCTATTAAGAGTGGCTTGGTTAGAAGGCTTGAGAACATTCCATTAGAATGTTACCTTGATTAAAAGGGTTTACACAATGACTGTTAGGTCAACCTTGATTAAAGGATTTTAACTGGTACAATGGTTAGAGAGAAACAATAGGTTCCGATCTAAAATATATAACTCACTTTGCAAATATAGATCCAATACACTCATATGATTATTTACTGACTGACATTCATTACCATCTCCATCTCTTATCTACTCAAAAATTCATTCAAGTAATCATCTCAACTATGTTCAGCTCTTTACACTTCTTCTTAGCCTTCTGCATAGGTTCGTGAGTCAATAACATCAACCTCTTTCCACCACACTACATAACCCACAATTAGGTCATCCTTATACCTCCTTGATTAGGTAGATTAATCTTAATCTCTTTCATAGATCTTAGGTTTAGGTTAGATTCATCAAACCCTTGCTTCATTTTGTTCTCCTCCTTATCCTTCTAGATACTTCTCAAAACTTCTCCTTGAATCCATAAGAAAATGGTTTACCATGCATTGAATGCTCTAGGTTATTCATCTTTAATGTCAACACATTTTACATATCCCAAGAATTCAACTGTGTCAGCTGGAATTCTCAATTCCTTCACAAACTGTAAATTACTGACACTCGATCAATACTATGTTCATCTACTCGATCATCACTGAATAACTAGGTCATCGCTAAAACTGTTCTACTCGGCAAAAAATGTCTTTGCTCGGTTAATTCTCTGATACTCAACAATTACTGATGTTCGGTCAACACTAAAATTTACTCGGCTTATACTAGCACTCAATCGACACTAGCATCACTCGGCTTAAACTGAATTTCTTCTCTTTTTCTCGGTTAAGTCTATCCTTCAAATCTATTTACTTCTTCACTTAATGTTAAAGATAAACAACACATTACCTTGCCAATGTGCCAACTAATCAAGTGTTGATAAAATAGTGTTGTACACATTGCATAATAATGTTTATTATTATATTATTTCTTTTATTATGTAAATGTTGTACCTAGATGGATGTGCAACATGTAGATATTCTCATGGAATATTCTTTGTGAGTTGTATTGTAACATTGTGATATTATTTGATGTAATTATTTAATATTGGGAAAATAAAGTAAATAAAAGTACCCAATATTAAATGTGGGTCAATAAGGTTTGGTAGCACATGGTTTATGCAATACCACTTATTGGTTTTATGGGAGCTTGTTTCTATAAAAGCAACCACAAGGGTAGTTGTTGAGGTAAGACAGGTGGAAACATGTTAGCCAAAGGCAACATTTGTGAAAGTTGGATGCATGGCATGGGATGTGTGGATTCATGCTTGTTCACATGGATTGTTTGGTTGTGGCTAGGGATTTGAAAGTTTCCATGGTTGTATTGCAATGATATTTTACTGAATAATACGTGGTGATGGATTCTTTTGGAGGTTGAGTTTTTCCTTCATGAGGGTTTTCCAAGATATATCTTCTGTCACATTTTTGTGGGTATGTTGTATATTCTCTTGCATGTGGATTTTAAGTATTTATTTGCTTCAGATCTATAATGGTTTATGTGAAAATGTCATATTGTTGTATGCAATTTTCCTATCAATTGGTATCAAAGCTATGGTTGTGGTGTTGTAACCCTAAGTTGAATCTATGAGAATGCATGAAAGAATATTAGAAATGGAAAGATATATGGGTTTTGTAGGTTGTTTGTTATAAATTTGAGGGTTTTGAGTTTGTTGTTATGATGGGTTGTTGGTAGATTTTGGGCATGAAAAATTGTTGGTGAAAAGGGTTTTGGATTGTTTCATTTTACATGAGGGTTTTAGAGGGGAGTTTTCAAAGATGACATCCTAGGTAAAAATGGACCTCACCATTGGATCTGGGTTGGCCTTGCCATGAATTTTGATATAAAATATGCCTTATTTTGGCCATGTTGATAGAAAATGCAAAAGATTTTTTTAGTTTTAGCCTGTGATGACCATCAAATTTAATCCCATTGGAATTTTCGTCACAAAAAAAAATTCGCAATAAAAATGGTAAAAAGATTGTTTTGGTAAAATGACCATAAATTTCTCTAAGGATATCGGATTTTGGACTTCTTACAATCATTGGAAAGCTAATTCAGAGCACTACAACTTGGTGTAGGTTTGATCTATGATTTTAACATTTTGCTAGGTTTTAAAAGCCTGAAAGTTAGATGTTATTTATTTTGAGCATAGATTTGGGCATAACTTGGGCATACAGAGTCATATTTTGGACTTCAAATAGTCAACGGAAATCTCTTGGAGATCTCTACACATTTGTTCAAATTTGGTGCAGGTTTGGCATGGTTTATTTACTAATATATTGTTCTAAACATTTTTATGGGTTATTTTGACTATGGTGACATTGTGAGTTTATCACATGGTTTATTTTGGAGATTTGGATTTGATGTCATTGTATACTCAGCTTATATTTCAAAATGGTCTCATGATGATATGGTTATCAGTGTTTAATTTGGATATGTATGATGAATTATTGGATCTACAAGTTGTGTAGTGTTGTAAGTGGTCTATACTTACAGGTTGCATTTATGGCTTGGATATGGGTTGTCTTTGCTCATTGATCTTTCATTATTGATGCATATTCATATTTGTGGCTTGGATTTGGGTTGTCTATTCCCTTAGTCACATTATTTTCTGATTTGTCTTCATGTAGAAGGGATGAGATGTTGTTACTAGGTACAGTCATAGTGGAGGATTGTGGTTAACTATTTTATGTAGACAAGTTGGACATTTTGAGAGTTAGATGCTTGGTTCATGGATGTGACCATGTGTTGGAAACTGTAATTGAAGCAATTGTTGTATTTTCATTGATGTCAAACCTTAACTGGTAAGACTGTTGCTATTTAAGAAAGTACTATATCTATTTGATTGTTGAGAAGGATGTGGACAAGGTTGATAACAATAGCACCTAAGGAAAGGTTGAGTTATCTTGGATACTTCAATGGGTACTTGATTATGTGGCACAATGATAAGATAATATTTTTCTTATCTAAGTAAGAATGAAGACTAAACAAGTAGGCTTAACCAAGAAAAAGTGAAGAAATCTAGTTTAAGCTAAGTGATGTTAGTGTCGACCGAGCCAATATATGCCGAGCAAATACAGTGTTGACCGAACATCAATTAATTGCCGAGGAAGACAGTATTAGCTGAGGAAACAATTTTAGTGGTGATGGAGATTTCTAGAGAAGATCGAGGAGTTGAACACAATATTGACCGAGTGTCAGTAATTTACATTTAAGGAAGATTCAGATTCCTAGCAGACATAGTTGAACTTTTGGATTATGTAAATCATGTTGACTTTATTTATTGATTGTATGGAAGCATTTAATGCACTGTAAAATGTTTTATTGTAAATCTATTGAGAGATTTGAGATGTTTCTAGAAGGATAAACAAAGAACATAAAGTTGGAAGGATTCGATGAATCTTACCTAACCCTAAGATCTACGAAGAAGATTAAGAGACAAAAGTTGGATTGACCTAAATGAAGAGGTATTAAGGAAACCAAGTATGAGGTTGAAAGAGGGTGATGCAGATCAGGATGCTAGAGTTGTTGTTATTGACTGTATAAGTAGAAAAGGCTGAAGGAGAAGGAGTTGTGATTGCTTGAGGGTTTTTTTAGTAGATCAGTGATGGAGATAGAAATGGATCATAGTTAGTAAGTCAGCATATGTGTATGGAATTGGATCTATTATTTGCAAAGTGAGTTGTATGTTTTCAAATCAATATTACTATTACATTCTAATCATTGTATCAGTCAAAATCCTTTTACCAGAGGTTGACCTAACAGTCATTTGTATAAATCCTTTGAACAACGTTGCATTCTAATGGAATGTATGTAACTCCTATAACAAGGTGCACTCCTACAGGGTGGTTGAAATCCTTTAACCAGGTCACACCTAATAGTGTGTTTGTAACCTTTGACAGGGTTGGCTTTTCACAGAGCTCACTTCAGAAGAGTGAAAATATCAGTAATATGTTACAAAGTGGTTTTTCCCAAATTGGGTTTCCACTATAAATCTTGGTGTTAATACTTGTCATGTCCCCTTTTCAAATAATTAAAAATAATAACTTTTGCTAAGGCTGACAGGCTCAAAAAGTAAAGTTTCAGGAAAAGGGGCTAATCTTTGGAAACAAATGGATTAATAAATGATAATTATTATTATTATATTTATTATTGACCCCTCTTTGTCATGATTTAGGTTTATGCCCTCTTTTAAAGGGGTTTGGAGGCATTTCGAGCTCATTCTAGAACTTGATTTTTGCTCATTGCTTTGTTGTTCTTCAAAAGCTGCCAAACCTGTGGAGAAGGAGACCCAAAGATGGGAGTTTTTAAGTTTTCAAGAAGGATAAGGATGGGATTTTGAGGCCATTCCATGTGCAAGCTCATGCGGAGTTTTCCCTTGTGCTGAACAGTGCAGATTTGTGAGTTTTCGGGTGTGTTTTTGTAAGATTTTGGTGTTTCCGGTTGAGTTTTTCATATCAGTTTGGTTTCCTACTATATTTCAGCCATTTTTATGTTAAAATAGAGCTGAATATATGTATTACATCATGATTATACTTCTTTGATATATTATTAGTGTTTTATGGTGTTTTCAGGTTATTTTGTGTTGTTTTTGGGAGCCCGATGAGCATTGTTTTTGTCCTCCGTTTGGGAGCTGTTGTGTAAACTCTATACAGATCTGGAAATGTCATTTTGTAGGCCATTATACTAGTGAAATTTTTGTAAAAATTTCTACTTTCAGATTTATCAATAATATGTGAAGCTGTGGAGTTTTTGGTACTATTTCGGGCATACCCGATTTGGGTTTTATTAAGAAATTGCATAATCTTTCAAAGTGTTGATTGTTTGATTTAATAATATGATTAGAGGACTTAAATATGATATAAAAATAAAAAATGAGACATTCCAGTGGTATCAGAGCTATGATCTTTCCAACCTGAGGGTTTGTAGAAGTTTGTATGCAACTAAGTGAAAGAGAAAAGAGATATTTGCAACGAGAAAAGAATAAAGAAATTTTGATCAAACCTCTAGTTGAAAATAAAAGAACAAAATCCAAGGAAGGAACAAGTATGGCTGACCCAAATGAGATGGCAAAAAAATTCTTCCAGGACATCCAGAACACTCAAAAGCAAACAGTAGATAGTTTGGTAGAAACTAGAGAGGCTTTGTGATTATTGACAGAAAAACTCCAAGGAGTTGTATCTACTAATGAGAGAGGGAGCACTTCAGAGGAGCCAAGAAATCTGAAACCCACACCCTCTAAATCAACAAAAACTATTTTCTTGCCTGCAAATGAGCCACCAGTACCAAATCTAGCCCTTAGTCCTATGGAAGAGGTTACAGGTAACTTGATTTCATTAAGAGCTACTTACAATGGCTTAGAGGATGACTTTTGTAGTTCGGTTCCTTTTAGAGAATATGTGGATATGATGAACACTTTGATGCCCAAGAAAGAGTATAGGAGGGAGTAGGACATAAGTGGAAGAGAGCTCAAAAATAAAATAAGCAAGTTTACAGAACCTACTTTTGATGGAACAAATAAAATTTCAACTAGAGCATGGCTACAAAAATTATAGACCTTCTTCATACTTAACCCCATGAAGGAGAGTGATGTCGTTCAATTTGCAAGTGTACACTTGGAAGATGCATCCTATGATTGGTGGTATCATGGAATGACTACTCAAGGTCATGATCAGGTAACTACATTTGATGATTTTCGTCAAAGAGTGATAGATAGATTTGATCTCAAGGATGATGAAGAGTATTTTAAAGAATTGTCAAAGTTGAGGCAAACCAAATCAGTTAATGAGTATGTAGAAGAGTTTCACAAAATGGTTGTTATGGTACCTGATATGAGTGAAAAAAGGATTGTTTATCTTTTTCTTGATGGTTTGGAAGATTCTATTAAAGGTTTGGTTAAGGCTTTCTCACCCTCAACCTTACAAGAAGCTATCAAAAGAAGCTTGCAACTTGAAACTTGTGTGCCTATGAAACTAGTCACTAATCAAAAACCCCCAAATCTTTGGCAACATAAGGGGAATTTTCAGAAAAAGACTTTTCTAGCACCACCACCAAAGAATGTGATAAATGTAGCAAAAAAGAAGGTAGATGAAGAGACTAGGAGTGAATTACGAAGGAAAAAGATTTGTTTCACTTGTAGAGAACCATGGGTTCCAGGACAAAGATGTTTGGGGAAGGGTCAAGTGCACTATATTGAAGTTACTTCAGAATCTGATTCAGATGAGCATGAGAAATTTCATGACACTAAGGAGGAGGAAGAAGAAGAGAAAGAAAAAGAAATCAGCAAGGATGGCACTTTAGCAGCATTATCAGGAGTCCCAAGATACCACCCCTTTTGAATTCAAGGGGTACTAGTAAGGCAAAGGTTGACAGTTCTTCTTAATAGTGGGACAACTCACAATTTTATTGATGAGGGATTTGTCATGAAAAGAGGGCTTAAAGCAGAAGATTTTGAGGGATTCAATGTTACTGAAGCTGATGGATTGACTATGCCTTGCACACGGGTGGTGAAACAACTCAGGATGACCTTAGGAGATTATGAGTTATGTGATAACTTCTATGTTGTTGGCATTGGGGAGACAGATCTTGTATTAGGTGTTCAATGGTTGCACTCTATTGGAGGCTATTACATAAACCATCAAACTATGGAGTTTAAATTTAATTCCAATGGGAAAGAAGTCTTATTGAGAGGCTTATCGAATGGAGCACCTAAGGTGGTCACTGCAAAGAGGATGGAGAGGAATTTTTGAAGAGGACAAGTAGCATGGGCAGCAGGAGTCATAATCCATCCAACAAGCTCTCCAAAGAATCAAGGTAATTTCCATTTTGAAATTCAAAATATTCTTGATAAGCATAGTATACTTTTCAATGATTTGCCTCTGGGATTACCACCAAATAGAGGTTTTGAGCATGTTATAGAGTTAGAACAGGGTTCCAAACCAGTTATAACAACTCCATACCACCATCCAAGAAGTTATAATGAAGAAATAGAAAAAACTATTAAGGAACTCCGGGACATGGGATTCATAAGGCCTAGCTCTAGTCCATTTGCATCATCTGTGGTACTTGTCAAGAAAAAGGATGGTACAATGAGAATGTGTATAGACTACAGGGCTCTAAACAAGAAGACCATAAAAAATAGGTATCCCATACCACACATAGATGAACTCATTGATGAGTTACATGGTGTTGTATACTTCTCAAAAATTGACTTAAGATCAGGGTACCATCAAATCCGCATGAGGAGGGAAGATGTGGAAAAGACTACTTTCAAATGTCACTATGGGAACTTTGAATTTCTTGTTATGTCATTTGGCCTCACTAATGCACCAGCAACGTTCCAATCTTGTATGAATAAGGTATTCAGCAAGCATCTTCAAAAATTTGTTTTGGTATTTTTTGATGATATCTTGATTTACAGTAAAACATGGAAAGAGCATCTAAAGCATATAGACACTATTTTGGGAATCTTGGAGCAGCAATCCTTCTATGCTAAGCTATCTAAATGTGATTTTTGTTTGATGGAGATCCTATATTTGGGACATATTATAAGTTCTAAAGGAGTACAGGTTGATCAACAAAAAATTTAGGCAATTTTGGATTGGCCTCCACCCACTAATCTTACACAATTGAGAGGTTTCTTCGGGTTGTGTAGCTACTATAGGAGATTTGTCAAGGGATTTTCTCAGCTTGCTGCCCCCTTGACTGATTTGACAAAGAAAGGAGCTTTTATTTGGATAGAAGAGGCACAAAAAATATTTGATAAGCTTAAGGAGGTAATGAGTTCATGCCCTGTGCTTGCAATTCCAGATTTCTCTTTACCTTTTGTTGTTGAATGTGATGCTTTTGGAGAAGGTATAGGGGCTGTACTAACTCAAAGGGGACATCCAATAGCATTTGAGAGTAGAAAATTAAATCAATTAGAGAAAGGTTACTCCATCTATGATAAGGAAATGTTGGCAATCATGCATGCGCTTCATAAGTTTAGACAATATTTGGTATGTGGGAGATTCATTGTAAAGACAGACCATAATAGCCTCAAGTTCTTCTTGAACCAAAGGGATTTGAATGATCATCAACAAAAATAGGTAAGAAAATTTCAAGCTTATGATTTTGATCTTGAATACGTGAAAGGAAAGAATAATGTGGTTGTTGATGCTCTCTCAAGAAAGCCCACTTTGTGTTCCTTAACATCTATCTCTGCTGATTGGAAAGTCTCCATAATTTTAGAGTATGCTAAAGATTCCTTTGCCACCAAGATTTTGGATAAGTTAGTGGATGATAACAGGTACAAGGTTGTTGATGAATTGATTTATTACAAGAACAAGATCTTCTTAGTGCCAGGATCAAAAACTAAGGAGAGGATATTGAGGGCCTTTCATGACACACCTTTGGCTAGTCATCAAGGATACTTCAAGACATACATGCAACTTCAAGAGAAGTTTTCATGGAAGGGTATGAAGGAGGATGTCCTTAAACACATTAAGGAATGCATGGTATGCCAACAAAACAAGAGTGAGCAAATATTTCCTACTGGGTTGTTGCAGCCACTTCCTATTTCTGAACAAAAATGGGAAAGTATTTCCATGGACTTCATCACTGGGTTCCCCAAGGTTCAAGGTAGGCATTGCATATATGTGGTGGTAGATATACTAACTAAGTATGCACATTTCTTTCCCATCGCATCTGATTTCAAGGCATCACAAGTGGCAGAATTGTTCTTCAAGGAAATTTTTAGGTTACGTGGCTTGCCTAGAAACATTGTTAGTGACCGAGATAGTAGATTCCTCAGCTCTTTTTGGAAGGAGCTCTTTCATTTGGTAGGAATTGAACTCACTCCTAGTACTAGCTATCACCCTCAAAAAGATGGACAAAGAGAGATAGTTAATAAATGGATAGAAGGATATTTGAGGAACTATGTTTCAAATCAACAACATGCTTGGGTGAAATGGTTGCACCTAGGGGATTATTGTTACAATACATCTCATCACATGTCTATTGGTATGCCTCATTTTCATGCTCTCTATGGTTATGATGCCCTTTCCTTTGTTGATCTAGTACTTTCATATAGAAGAGTACCTGCAACAAGTGATTTCATTAAGCAAAGCCAAGACATAATAAGGTCCCTCAAGGATAATCTACAACATGCATAGAACCAACAGAAGTTGTACACTGATAGGAAAAGGACTGAAAGATCTTTTGAGGTGGGAGATTTGGTATTTTTTAGGTTGCATCCATATAAGCAAAGCACCTTGAAGAGGAGCGGGGTAGAGAAGCTCAAGCCAAGGTTCTATGGGCCTTATAAGATCATTAGGAAGGTAGGAGAGGTAGCTTATGAATTGGAGCTCCCACCAAACAGAAAAATACATAATGTTTTTCATATCTCTTGCCTAAAGAAGGTTCTAGGCTAGCAAACCATAGTATCTATAGAATTACCACCTCTTGATGATGAAGGGAAATTAATCTTAATACCAGAAGAGGTTTTGGATACAAGAGAGAAAAGATTGAGAAATAGGAGCATCATAGAGCATTTGGTCAAATGGAAAGGATTACCATTGGAGGATGCAACTTGGGAAGGAGCACATATTCTTGAGCATCCCAACCTTCATTTCTTGAGGATAAGAAATATTTGGGAGGGAGGACTTGTCATGTCCCCTTTTCAAATAATTAAAAATAATAACTTTTGCTAAGGCTGGCAGGCTCAAAAAGTAAAGTTTCAAGAAAAGGGGCTAATCTTTGAAAACCAATGGATTAATAAATGATTATTATTATTATAATATTTATTATTTACCCCTCTTTTTCATGAGTTAGGGTTATGCCCTCTTTTAAAGGGGTTTAGAGGCATTTCGGGCTCATTCTAGAACTTGATTTTTGCTCATTGCTTTGTTGTTCTTCAGAGGCTGCCAAACCTATGGAGAAGGAGACCCAAAGATGGGAGTTTGTAGGTTTCTAGGAAGGCTAAGGATGGGAGTTTGAGGCCATTCCATGTGCAAGCTCATGCAGAGTTTTCTCTTGTGCTGAACAGTACAGATTTGTGAGTTTCAGGTGTGTTTTTGTAAGATTTTGGTGTTTTCGGTTGAGTTTTTCATATCAGTTTGGTTTGCTACTATATTGCAGCCATTTTGATGTTAAAATAGAGCTGACTATATGTATTGGGTCATGATTCTAGTGCTATGATAGATTATTATTTTTTTATGGTGTTTCCAGGCTATTTTGTGTTATTTTTGGGAGCCCGATGAGCATTGTTTTTATCCTCCATTTGGGAGCTGTTGTGTAAACTCTATACAGATCTAGAAATGTCATTTTGTAGGCCATTATGCTGGTGAAATTTTTATAAAAATGTCTACTTTCAGATTTATCAATAATATGTGAAGCTGTGGAGTTTTTGGCACTATTTCGGGCATACTCGATTTGGATTTTATTGAGAAATTGCATAATCTTTCAAAGTGTTGATTGTTTGATTTAATAATTTGATTAGAGGACTTAAATATGATATAAAAATCAGAAAGGGGACATTTCAATACTTGTGTGAATGTTTTGGTTTGAACATTTTTGTGTTTTGCAAGTTAAATACTATTGGAGAGTGGACTGCACTGTTATATGCTTTTGTTATGTATTTAGTAACAACTGAGTAGTTGTTGGTTGTTAGATCTGATTTGTTGAAGAGTTTGAAAGTTTATTTTATACATCTGGACCTAAGAATAGCTGATTCAGCCCCCCTCTCTGTTGTTCTAAATCATATTAACTATTGGTATCTGAGCTATTGGTTCTTACAGAGAACAAGTTTAAAGGTACTTAAAGCAAATGATTAGGATGTATAAGAAGGAGGTACCAAAGCTGAATACGGAGAACTTCCCTGCATGGCAAAGTTTGATGAAGCTACACCTAGATGGTATTGGTGACTCAATAAAGTATTATATTGAGCATGACTATGTCACACCTGTTGCACATCTAACTACCGAGGAGATGAGAGCTAAACAAGAGCACAACCAAGTAATGTTGGAGATTGCATCTACCCTAAGCTACCCAAAATTTGAAGACATCAAAGATTGCACAAATGCAAAGCAAATGTGGGACACTCTTGCAAACATCTATGGTGATGACATAAATGTACTAAGAGCAAAAGGTGAAAGCCTAAGAGATAAATTTGATGAAATGAAGATGCAAGTGTAGACATCTAAAAATCCATTAGAAAATAAAATATTTTTATTTTCTAAAAAACTCTTGATGACATCATCATTTATTAATTAATTAATTAATTTTTATGCCATTAGATCCTCCTATTTTAATTAAACATCTTTAATTAAAGAATCCCTCCCCAAAATCATTTAAATCAAGTTTGAATGAATTTCCTCTATTTATTAATTATTAATTGATAAATTATGTCAAAAATCTTTTTAATAAATAAAATATTTATTAAAGTGCTAAAACCTTGGAAATCTTCTAGAAATCATTAACCTCTCCTAGAATTTCCTAATCTCACTCTAATCCCAAGTAAATGGTGATTCCTACCTTTTTTAGTCTAAACCCTTGATGACATCATCATTTATTAATTATTTATTTATTTAATTAATTAATATATTTTTATGCCATTAAATCCCTTTATCTTAATTAAGAATATTTAATTAAGAAACCCCTTCCAGAAATGTTTAAATCTTATTTAAACATCATTTCCCTATTTATTAATTATTTAATTAATAAATTGACCAAAAAATCAAAAAATAAATTATTTATTTATTTTTACCCAAAACCTTAGAAATATCCTAAAGATCATTAACCTCTTCTAGAATCTCCTAATCTCACTTTAATTTTAATTAAAGAGTGATTCCCCCATTTCCTAAGCCTAATCCCAACTCAAAAATATTTAATTAAGTTTAAATGATAAATCTTCTTATTTATTAAATTTATTTAATAAATAAAATCCTCAACCAAAAAAGCTTTTGAAATAAATAAATGTTTATTTATTTCCTAAACACCTAAATATCCTAGAAAGCCCTAGACTCTTCTAGAAAGTCTTCAATCCTTATCCTAAGCCTTGGTCCATTCAACCCTTTTGAAAGTCAATCCTTATCCTTGACTCAACCCCTGGCCAAACCTCAAACTATAACTCTTCCTCCTAACCCAAGCCCTTCCCAAATCCTATAAATACTCCTCCTTCCAAGAGAAAATTATTAGCTTAGTTTTATCTTCAATGCATTGTTATCACAAGCATTTTTAGCTAGATCATCTTAGCATAAATCCTAATTGTTAGATTTCTTCATGTTCTTCATGTTTTCTAACACATCCTAGAATAGCTTAATGGATTAATATTAGTTCATATTTCAAGCTTAATCTTCATTTATGCATCACCACAAATCCCTCTCCATGTGTTTGAGAGCACACCCACATCCCTCTCATTGAAGCAAATCAAACAGTGCTCTATAGCACTTGTTTTTGGCAACAATCTTGAGGTGACTTGGTTTATATTTGTCTATGTTTTGAACTGATAAATGCTAGATTAGTCTAATGTTTGAATGTTTTAGCCTTTCAAAATAGATAACAGGTTAAAATCATAGTCTACATTCTGGCAGGCCCAGTGGGACCCACTTCACGGGTTCTTTGCAAACATTCTGATGGGTTTTGGAGTGTTTTCAAATTTTTCAAGCTTATAGGTGGAGGGAGTGCTTCAAATTCTTCTTCCTCTTCTTGTCTTTATTCTTCTTCTATTCTATCTACTTCTTCTTCTTGCGAGATCTTGGCCTATTTTTCTCAAAAAAATCCATAAGGAGGTTTTTTTTTACGAAGGCCCTTGTAAATTTTCAAAAAAAAAAAAAAAACACTTCAATTTGGGTTCTAGAAAACACTTCAATTTGGGGTAAAAATGAACAAAACAAAGGCATAAACATCTTATTTTAGTGCTTAAAATGAACCTCCAAAACACTCTTGAATGCATTAAAGACTAAAAATTGCAAACTCTTCTAACAAACAAAAGCAAAACCAATCAAATCAATTGCATCCTTGCAACATCAAGGTTATAGATGCATTTGTGCAAAGATAAACACACTTCATTTTGAGGCCTAAAAAGAACCACAAATTTCATTAGATCATCTTCATTTTGGGTTCTAAAATCAATCATAGGAAGCATCCTAAAATTAAACTTTAGAGTCCTAAAAGAGTCATTTTTTTTCATTTCCAAAAACAAACACGCTCTTTAATGGTCTAAAAAGTGAATGAAAAGCAATCTCTATTCCCTCATCTTTCAAAATTTAGTTCATTTCAAAGTTCTTAAAAACAACACGCAAAATCTCAATCTTGAATGCCCAAATCAAAGAACTTGCAAATCATTCAAATTTTTTCAAAAGGGAGTGAACAAATCAAATCATAAACATGTGTTTGCAAGCATTCATTTCAATCACTTAAAGATAAAATTTGGGAAAGAACTCTTGCTTGATGTGCATCTAGGAGCTTTATTTTCTTGCAAAAACTTTGTTAAAATAAGTAACGTAAAACACTTGAACTCAAACAAGTTCACTTGTTTTACTTTTAGCGAGGCCTGTCTGGGGAGAAAAGCACTTCCTCTCTGGAGAACAACCTCAAACCGGTATCTTCCCCGACTGGTATAGAAATAAAGCACTGAGCAAACTCTTGCTTATATCCCCTCAAGCTCAAGTGAGGCGTGTTGATGGTAGCCTAGGGTAGGTGAATAATACCTACTATTTCAGCATGGTCAACTAGGCTCTTAAGTGAGTCATGCGCATACAAACTGATTGGGAGGACTCCATGGAACAATTACAAACCTGTTAAAATAGAGGCTACCCTATCTACATCCAAAGGTATCAAAATCCTTGTGCAAGGACCAAGCCAAGGGGTTTACCGGATCACCTTAAGATACTCACCATATGTATCCCCTTTTAGGGGGTATCAAGCTATGGGCAAGGATTTTGATACTAGCCTGACTTCTAGGTAGTTTCTATTTGATGTGTTTTCTGAAGTTTCAGACTCAGTACAAAACATCTGTTGAACATATACAAAGTGAAGAGTTCTACAAATCAATCCTTGTTTCCATGTTAGTCAAATCCTTCAAATCCAAAGTTCATCCAAACTTTCAAAATCTTGTCATCCTAGTCTCCCAAATCATGGTTTTCCAATCACCTTGCATACAGTCTTATCCTCCCATCCTAGGTTAGCAGAGTCATCTTGGTCATCCCCCATCCCCTTTCTATCTTCCTCTAGAGTCAGTCTTTCCTCGTATCTTGAGCCAAGTCCAAACCTAATTCTAAGCCTTAGTCTTCCAATCCATCTTCATCCTTCAACCAACTCATCCGCAAGTTAGTATGTCTCAAAACTATTATGATGAGTTTGGTTATTATGTCTCTCCCCTCAATCCATCCTATCTCAAAGATGATGAAAGCCTTGTAGATCACGATGCGTATTTTGAAAACCTTAGCAAGATTTCTCCAAACATACCCCAACATCCAATCATTCCTCCAAACTATCCTATCATGCCTTCATGCTTATCCACTAGCACTCCCTTTCATGTCCTTGGCAAGGGAAATCCATTATCCTATTCATCCACACCTTCTTCCTATGTTGAGCCTACATATCCTCCATATACATCCTTCATACCTCCATCTCCTATTATGGTCATAGCCCAATCACCATCTTCTCATGGAAACACTTCACATTACTCCCCTTATTTCAAACCTCCATCCACTCATCCTCCAAATCACTCTCAAATCCAAAATCCTAGTCTTCCCATCCTTTATCCAAATCCTCCATCTACTTATCCTTCAATCCAATTTCAAAACCAAAGTCCTAGTCTTCCAATCCATTACCCTAATATCCCATCCTATCTAGATTCACCATCCACTATATCCTATTCAAATCTAGCATCTTCCATTCTCACCTACATTGCTGCAAATCCCCTTCCTCAAAAAGAATGCATCCCTCAAACCGCTTCATATCCCATATCTCAACCCATCTCCCCTACCTCACCAAAAAGTCCATCAAGTTCACAAGCTTCCTCAAAACCTACCTATGTGGACTATCTAATCCCACCATCCTCCAACTCCTCATCACCACCATCACCCTCTCAAGCAGATTCACAAACTTCCACTCTGTCTTCATGTGAGGACTATCCTAGCTCTCCACCCCCTCCGCTTTCCAATCCATCTTCACCACAAAAGTCTCCAAGAAATTTCACAAGGCAACAACAAATCTCCTTCCTAAACCTAAAGAGCCAAGCCATTTCAATCCTTCATGTGAAACCATCATTGATGAGCCCATCCATCTCCTACATCCATCATTCCTCCTCCATTACTCCCATCTATTATTTATCTTCCATACATCCCACTCATTGATCCCCTTTTTATCTCCTAACATCATTGAGTCTCTTTCATCTGTGGACCCCATCCAAATCTGATTGACATCTCCTTCTCCTAGCATTATTCAAATCATATATGATGAGCCTCATGAGTTCACCCTTCCTCCTGCCATCACAGTTGTAGAATCTTCCATCCTTCCATCCACTCCTTCTAAAGAGTCCATCCATACATCCCCCATCACTCTATCCACACAAATCCCATCATGTCCAGATCTTGTCCAAAAGCATGTTGAAGTACCCATTGAAGAAAATCAAGATCCAATCCATTCACTTCCTCTACTGCATATTCTATTGCTTCCATCACCCCAATCCCAAATCCTATCAGCTCAATTCCTCCAATCCAAGATTCCACAATCCCAATTCTTCCAATCCAAAAGCCTATCATCCCAAATATTCCAATCCAAGATCCTACAATCCCTATTCCTCCATCTAAAGATCCATTTCCATCTCCCAATCCTAGTCAAAATCCCATCATCCCATCCTCTCCTCTTGAGGATCCTCCGATCCACATTATCCAACTGCCAGCACTCTATCCTCTTAGACCACTTACATTTGTCAAAGATAGCCCACTTTAAGCAAAAGCAATAAGTTCCATATCTTCTATCAAGGAACCAGAAACTGGATGTTTATCTTATTCCCCAAGTCAGAAATATCCTTGTTTGGATAAAATGCTCAAGAAATGGAATTATCAAGGCAAAGGCCTAGGCTCTCATGAACAAGGAAATTTGGAGCCCATTCAAGACAAGAAACATCCAAAATCGTGTGGTATTGGTCACACATCAGAAGAAGGCACTTCCTCAAGAAATGTTGGTATAGCTAAAGAAAGATTCAAGCACCCTTCCAAACCCACCATCACATCTTCCAAAGCATACAATGTCATTCCTCCTCCTCCATCGTTACAATCAAGGACAAACTATCACATTCCTCCTTCATTCTCTAAGTCCATTTTGGGTCCCTATGTCCCAAAATCTACCAGCACATATCCTCTACATACAAAATCAATTTTGGGGCCTTACATCCCAAAATATCATCCCCCATCTTATCCTACTCAGTCCTTCATCCAAAATCCAAGCATCCCTAGCTAGGATCAACAAAGGCACATTCCCACATATCCTATCTACCAATCTCCATTCATCTCTCCATCCATATTTCCTCCATCTCACACATATCCTCATATTCCTTCCAATGTTTCTCGTAATCTGGATGCCATATCAAAAATGCATAAAGGGAAATATCCACAAAATTCCAAATATTTTCATGTCCAACCTAAACGACATGCTCAACCAAAGAAAAATCAAATCAAGCAATCCAAAGCATCCCAATGGCCACAAAGGCCTAACAAAGAAAAAGAAAAATTTGATGCATACCAATGGCCACAACGGCCCACCAAAGCTAAAATAAAAATGATGTGGATCCCAAAGCAAAAAGATGTAATGCATCTAAAAGAAATATCCATAATGGCATCCAAGGTTACCAATCCACCAGCTACTCATTCCTCTGTTCCACTTCCTAAATCCATTTTGGGTCCCTATGTCCCAAAATATCCTAACGCAAATCCTCCATCACATCCACCTCTATATTCCACGTCCTATCTGCTTCATCCACCTTCTCCACAACATGTGCCAATGTTGGTCCTGATAGCATCTCCCTATCATAATCACTTTCCATCTTTCCATCCAAACACTTTCTACCACCATATCTCCCATCTACCTCATCCCATCCATGCCTTTGCATAATCCCTCCATCCTAACAAAGTTGTACCAACATCCAAGCACATCAGAAAGATCAGTGAAGAAAGTCAGCGACAAATCAGAGAAATCAACAGGTTAGCAAAATCAGAAAGTCAGCAACATAACAACACCAAATCAGAGAGTCATCAACAAATCAGAAGATCAGCACAAAGTCAACAGAAAATTAGAAAATCCATAAAAATGGAAAAATCAAGAGAAAACTATCAAAAAAGAAAAGAAAAAGAGAAAAACATTCATCCTATGGTGAAAACTTGGCAATTCAAGTGCCTTGGACAAGTGCCATGATGAAAACCTGGCAAACAGGTGTCATGCATAGACTCCCCCCCAATTCCTTTCTGTAGTTAGGGGCCATTCCCTTCTATCACCATCTTATCTAGTATCTCCTCCATCCCATTTGTCTTTCACCTCCTTCATCCTCCTTTGGATCTTGATGACAAAATAGAGACTACCAGGTATACATGCTTTTGGGCACCTTCTTGGCATTCATCACCCTCTTACAGCCACCAATCCTCTTTCCAAATCCCAAGTAGGTCTTCAATCCAATCATACCCCATCCTACTGTCTCTGAATGAATAAACTATCCTAAGCAGGGGACATCTTATTCCTTGGTGACATATTCCTTGGAGACTCTCTTTCATCCATCTTTCCATCTACCCAAATCCTCAGCATTCCTCTTTCTAGATCCCTCAGTGGTTCCTCCAACACCCATCTTCCCACCCCTCAAGAAAAGCTACCATCCAATCTCCTTCAAGTAATCCTCTACCTAAATCCCAAGCATTCCTCTATCCAAATCCTAAGCAATTCTTCTATCCAAATCCTAAGAAGTTCCTCCATCTGAATCCTAAGCATCTTCCTCTAGCACTTATCTTTCAGTAGTTCCTCCATCCAAATCAAAAGCAGTCATTCCATCCAAACCCCTCAACATTTCCTCCATCTTGCCATCACTTGGTTTCTTCCCTTGTCATTGGTATCTAGCTATAGGCTACCCCCATGCAATCTAATGTCATTCATCCATCTCCAAACATTGCAAGCCATCTTCCAATCCTATCCACATCCTCTAGCTATCCAACATCCAAGATCAAGCCAATCCATCCAATCCAGATCCTTAGTCTTGTTCCTAGTCTTGTAGAAAGCTTTGATCTGAATCTAATCATCATCATTGGGATGCATCCTTCCCAAATCCATGTCATGTCAGGACACATCATCCCCCATCAGTCCATCTTGGATTTCCAACCCAACTGGGGCATCATCTAGCATATCTTGGAGCTTCAACTTCATCCCCAGATTCTTTGTACATCCTATCCTGAGTCTTGTACCATAGCGTCAATTGTGTCACCTCCTAAGCTCATTTGTACATATGTGTCTTTAGGTCTCATCCTTTGAGTCAGTTAGCCCTTGATTCATCATGACCTATCCAGCTAAGTGCTTCAACAATCATCCCTTGGTCCTTTTGAGGTTCGAGAATCTTACCTATCTCTTGTCATAGGAATCCTTATTCGGTTACCCACCATCCACTTAGTATCACCAATCCTTTGAGTTTCTCAATCCTTATCTTAAATCAGAATCAATCTTAGTGCTACCCTTTGACATAAACTTTGTCTAGGGAATCTTATACTTGTCTTTGTAGGCCTCATCATCTCGAGCAAGAGATTGGCATGCATTGATAAGAATCTAGTCATTCCAAAGATCATCAGTCTATCTTAGGTTGACAATCTAGTCCCATCATCTGATCCTACATCACGAAGCAGCAACTCATTGATATCTTCCACCAATCACACCAGGTCCATGATGATGTATCCTTCCTCATGTTTAGACCAAATCTACCCACCATCGATCTAATCAATCAAACATTTCCAATCATCCTACCTATGGCAAGAGGTGTGTGAGATACTTGTTATTTCATTAGTACCTTTGAATCTTTGCTTATCTTTTGAGCTATCCTGTAAATATCTCCTTGTCCATTGTACATAATCATCACGTCTTGTTGTACATATCCTTGTTAGTCCTGCAACAGCATTTGATCAGAAATCTTGTCCCATCCAGCCTTGTACTTCAACAACATCAATTATCGACTATTCTTGATCACAACGATTATTCTTTAACTTCATCATTTGCTAGCGAACAACAACACTCATTCTCTCATCAATCAGCGGGTCCTTGAGGATGTATCCTTCCTCCTGTCATACCTAATCTTCCACCAATCACACCAGGTCTATGTCGATGTATCCTTCCACACGTTCAGACCAAATCTTCCCACCATCAATCAAATAAAATCTCTCTCCTTGGCAAAGGTTGTCTTTTGGAGTTATCATTGTGACCTTAGATTTTTTCCTTTGGGTCTTGTTAATCTTTTATGGCTTCTTGTTGTTCTCTACTCAAAGTCGCCATGATCCTTTATATCATGGTGCACTACGAATGAGGACAATCTGGGGCAAGGTCTTTTGATCTTTTGCTTCTGCCTGTGACTCAGTCATGTGTTTGTGGTTTCTTCCAACATCATTTTCGCCATGCCTCCTTCGAGTTTCATGTGTGATGCTGGGGTAACCTCGCTGTCTTTTTAGCGTCAGTCCTATGCAACACTAGTGACAAGGCCTTGTGTTCTTTCATAACCTTGGTAGGTCTCTAGCATTGCTATATCAAACTAGATTGTTCTCTCTAAAATATCCAACGCGTGGAGCTCCCGAAATCCCCTAAATCCTGCATCATCTAGATGAATTTTGCATCTTGCATCTTCATGTAGCTGCATCCTACATTTTGCATTCCATCTCATCTTGCATTCACCCATCTTTGCTCTTGGAAGCTTGGTTATTTCTCCTCCCTTCTTCCTTAGTCCTTCCTTCTCTATTTCCTTTTGAGAAAATTTCACAATGTTTACTCCTTGCGTTATTTTCTCGAGGGGGCTCAACCCCTTATTCCTCTAAATTCTAGCCTAGGGCATCTTATTTTCTTATCTTTGACGCCACACCACTTGCGGCATTGCATCAAAGAGGGGCAAAATGTAGACACCTAAAAATCTATTAGAAAATAAAATATTTTTATTTTTTGAAAAACCCCTTATGACATCATCATTTATTAATTAATTAATTATTTTATTTATTTATTTATTTTTATGTCATTAAATCCTCCTATTTTAATTAAACATCTTTAATTAAAGAACCCCTCCCCAAAATCATTTAAATCAAGTTTGAATGAATTTCCTCTATTTATTAATTATTAATTGATAAATAATGCCAAAAAAAATTTTAATAAATAAAATATTTATTAAAAGCCTAAAACCTTGGAAATCTTCTAGAAATCCTTAACCTCTTCTAGAATTTCCTAATCTCACTCTAATCTTAATTAAATGGTGATTCCTACCTTTTTTAGTCTAAACCCTTGATGACATCATCATTTATTAATTAATTAATTAATATATTTTTATACCATTAAATCTCTTTATCTTAATTAAGAAACTCTTTCCAAAAATGTTTAAATCTCATTTAAACATTATTTTCCTATTTATTAATTATTTAATTAATAAATTGACCAAAAAATCAAAAAATAAATTATTTATTTATTTTTATACAAAACCTTAGAAATATCCTAAAGATCATTAACCTCTTCTAGAATCTCCTAATCTCACTTTAATTTTAATTAAAGAGTGATTCCCCCATTTCCTAAGCCTAATCCCAACTCAAAAATATTTAATTAAGTTTAAATGATAAATCCTCTTATTTATTAAATTTATTTAATAAATAAAATCCTCAACCAAAAAAGCCTTTAAAATAAATAAATGTTTATTTATTTCATAAACTCTTAAATATCCTAGAAAGCCCTAGACTCTTCTAAAAAGTCTTCAATCCTTATTCTAAACCTTGGTCCATTCAACCCCTTTGAAAGTCAATCGTTATCCTTGACTCAACCCCTAACCAAACCCCAAACTATAACTCTTCCTCCTAACCCAAGCCCTTCCCAAATCCTATAAATACTCCTCCTTCCAAGAGCAAATGATTAGCTTAGTTTTGTATGCACCCTAAAATGGTCGCCTAGACTTTGGGCCCCATTTATTTGATTTATCAATCTTGAATCATTTTTATCAATAATCAATATTTTCAACATTATTAATTTCTTGATCAAGTCTTAATTTCGATCATATATTGGATTTTTATCCTTGGGCTAACCATTTATCCTAAGTCTTTATTTAATTAAAAGGAATATTTCCTCCCCTTTTGATTAAATAAAAAGCTCCACCTTTCCTCTTGTCCTAAGTTGCACAAATAAAGCATTATTCCTATTTCACAAAAAGAAAAAAAGTATTTTTTGTCTCACATGAGGCTCAAAAGTCAACACTTCACTCTCATTGGAGGATACTTGTGCACATGAATTGCTCCTCTTTCAACCTCCACCGCCAATTAAGACTTTTGCCTCTTAATCTCAATGGTCCGTTCCTTTGCATTTCTTATAAAAGGAAAGCTCTCTCCTTCATTTACAGATCATGTTTTTGAATACTAATCTTATGCTGCAGGAATTCTTGGAGACTTTTTGGAGCTTTTGGAAACTTTATTGTTCTTAGTCTTTCATTCTTGCATTTTAGCTTTCATGGCATCTAGTTTAGTTTCCTTTGATGCAATAGATTTAACTCACATAGCTTAATAGGAGGGATTTGTAACACTTGTTCTTTCCATTTCATAGCTTAGTTGCATTGCATTTTCATTTTCATAGCTTAGTTGCATTGCATTTTCATTTCCATAGACTAGTTTGCATTGCATTTCCATAGTGATTCTTGAGGATATTGGCACTCTTGCCCTTGTCCTCATTTGAATCTCTCGTTGTGTGGTTGACTAGCAAAGTCACAAGCTTGTAGCTCTAGCTGAGAGCAAATACATCATAGTCCCTTGCAACTCCATGCATAGAGAGCTATGAGCCACTTTGTGAGGTCTCATTCTTGAGCAACCTTGCATGTAATGGTTCATAGAAGTGCACCTTTTTAGTGTGTACATTTTTGGTGCCCACCGTGGGGCAAGACAGCTCTGTTTTGTCCTTTTTTTTTCTTGCATTTCTACTGCATGTTTCAGCTGTTCTAATTTTTTTTGTGATTTTTGTGCATTGTCTGTACTTTCGTGCGTCACTGTCACAAAGTCTCACGTGAGCTTTTGTACTTCCTCATGCGGGCTTGTATTCTATCTCGCGCGAGCTTTTGTACTTCCTCGTGCGGGCCTGCATTCTGTCTCGTGCGAGCTTCTATACTTCCTCACGCGGGCCTGCATTATGTCTCACGTGAGTTTTTATGCTTCCTCGCGCGGGCCTGTGTTCTGTCTCGCACGAGCTTCTATGCTTCTTCGTGTGGGACTGTGTTCTATCTCGCGCAGGCTTCTGTACTTTCTCGTGCGACCTTTGTACTGTCTCGCGTGAAATTTTGAGACAGACAGAGACCAAAATTCTAGATTCATCAGTTTACTTGCTATTTTTGACTTTTTAATTTTTTTTTAAAATTTCAACGTTTTCAAATCCATGCCACTATGGAAAACGGGCACCCATTTTTGAGAAATTTTTGCAAATGGTATCAAAAATCTAAGTGTGATATATCGTTGGAAAGGTCTTTCCGTGCCTAATCCAACCATGATAGTTTCATTTTCAGATTTAGTCATTTGATCAGTCATTTTTTGTAGATTATCTAATTTTTCATGTGCTAACCATTGTTAGATTTTGGATTTTTCTAACCTTGTGGGCCTAACTAGTTGTGGTTGTAGGTGCCTTTGCTTAAGAAATTTGCCAAAAATTGCATGTCAAAGAGGGCTACTAACAGTTTTTGCAGGGTTGCCCAAAAAGCATAAAAACAAAAAAAATAAAAAAAAATTTTGCTTGTGATTTATTTCCTTTCAAGTGTGGCATTCACTAATTGTATTAGGAACTTTAATACCTTGTGAAATGGATTTTGAGGTGGTAGGAGAAGTATGCTCTTCACCTTTAGGTGAATCAGAAAATCTTGACCCATCTTAAAGTTTTGGAAGCAAGGGAGTAATTGAATCTCTTTGCTTGGTGTGTCTGGGAGAAGTTTTTGAGATAGGGGAGTATGCTCTTCACCCTTGAGGTGAACCAAAAACCTTGAACCTCATAAATTATCCATTTTTTTTTAGTTTAAGAATCCTTTAGCGGGCCTGCTCTTGAGCAATCAAGAGGAACGACTCAAGTGGGGACAACCTTGTCATCATTTTTCTTGGTGGCAAGTGATTCTAACTCACTATAATCTCAAGGCTATCAAAGACACCAAAAACCATGGTAGACATAACACTTATCTTCATTTGATGTGAGTAGCTCATGGGATTGTGACCATGGGGAAAATATTGAACAAGAATGCTTAAGGTACTCTTGAGGCCGTGAGGTCCTAGTCCTTTATGAGGAGCAAGAGGGGTGTTGTGAACGGAAATCCTTATTAAGAACCATTAGATAGAAGCCACCTTGTTTAGCCACTTATCTTCTTAGTGCAAGGATTGATCCAAGTGGTTTACTCAGATCACCTTAAGATACTCACCATATGTGTCCCTTTGGTTGTGTCATTTGACACTTCCACGACAAAGCCAATATCTCTTGTGGGTAACCACTCGGTGTGAGGCAAGGGGGCATCAAGTTGTGGGCTAAGTTGGTACACATTGAGCCTTGACTTTTTAGGATAGATTTGCTTGAAATGTCTTCAGTTGTGTGATACCAGTGTAAACATTCTCACATACAAATAATCGGTAGCATTCATAGGGTGCTTTTTTCAGTTTTGATATCACAAGTGTTTGTCTTGGCAAGGTTTCTTTTGCCCTTGTTTCAAGTGTATGAGACATGTTTGATCCCTCACTATTTGCAAACCTACCAAAATTTTTCTGATAGTGTGATTAAGATCAAGAACATCAACCCTCAGACCAAAAATTTTGACCAAACAGACCCAAAAATGCAAATTTTACACAGTTCTGGTCAAAGAGTTAAGCAATTTTGCAATAGTATCACGTCCTTTGGTGCAAAATATCATACGATACTTCGTGGGTCCTAATAGTATCGCCTTCTTTGAGAGGAAATATCATGCGATAGTTCACCCCTAATAGAATATCGCTTGACCTGCCGGGTGTTTATCACCCGGCTATTGTGAGGTCTATCACCTGGTATAAGATGAAGTATCGCCCGCTTATAGGTGTATCGCCCTGGTAGCCTAGAGTATATCGCCTAGTTAATTTCTGTCGTGCCTTTAGTTTGATCAGTTTTCAGTAAGGTTAGGTCTTTGAGTAGGTTTCCTGCTCTGTCGTTCGAGGCCTGTCTTGACTCTGAATCTCTAGTTTTAGTCCTCTGGGATAGCATCACCTGATTTACGAAATCACTTTGGGAATAATTGTCAAATTAGAAAGTCCTTCTTGGTGACAAGGTTCATCTCTAGGATTGTTAGCTACATTCTTGGAAAATTTTAGTGCTCGTATTGTCCAAATCATTTTCATTTAATCTCAATTTCAATTATATTTTGGCCTAGTCCAACCTCCTAGTTCAAAAGTGCAAGGGTAGTCACCCTTTGATTTGAAGCACCTCTTTGACAGTGTTGGTAAAGCCCTTTTTCTATCTTTTCATTTCTCTTTGGACAATAGAGGACTTTGATTACCCTAGTTTGGTGCTAACACTTTAAGAGGTTATCTTATCATTGAGAGTATCTTTCTTTCATGTTAGTTACAACAAGGTACCAAGTCAATCAAGGGAAGTGACCCCCTGTTGCCTTTAGCCAGTTACCACCAGTTAAGACTCGTCAACAACATAAGGGAAAAGGACCCCTTTTTATCAATCTCCTAAGAGTGAATCTGAAGTTTGTTTTAATCCAAAAGGTAATCCTAGTGAAGTGAGCACCTTGTTGGCACCACTTTCATCAAGTATGGACATGAGTTACACTTTCACTCGACAACAAAAAGAAGCCATGAATCAAACTCTTGAGGATATCTTCCAACGGCATAGGAGAGAGTACGGCGATTCTTCTCATGCTAGTCCACCTGAGTCACCTCCCAACAACGCGAGGTATTTTGATGTTCACCAATGAGCTGAGAGACATCATAATCAAACTCACTCAGATTCAAGGTCACAACACGAGGACCAGAACAACAAATCTAGTGATCACCACATAAATGCAGCCAATGCAATAAGGCATTCGATACCATCCTCTCCACTTAAAGATACCTCTCAATATGCAAATACGAGATTGAAAAGCATTGAGAGGGAGAAGCAAGCCTATTTGGATGAACAAGCTGCTAAAAAGGAGAAATTTAGACAACTAGAAGAAGAGGAACGTGCATTATTGGACATACGGAAAAGAGTCACCCAAGAAGAAGAGGATAGACTCTATGCACAACAACTCAAAAGCTGATTCAATGGGAGGGGTACCAATAGTGGGACCAACTCACCCCCATCTACCCCTTTGCCAAGTCCTAGAAGAAGATCAAGGACACCCTCACGATCCCCAAGTCCTAGAGGAAGAAGGGCTTCAAGATATGATCCTCATAGGAGATGATCACCTCATAGACATTCAAAGCAACCCTCCCAATGAGCACATCATAGCTCACAACATGGAGGAAGTTATGCCAAATTTGATCATATGGATTTTATGACTATGCAACAAGAACCATCCTTTCAAGCATATGTAGAATGATATGTGGAACAAAACAAAGATCAATTCTTAGAAAGCCTTATCAACAAAGGTGCCAAGGTTCCATATAATTTTGACATCCACCAAAAGATTAAGAAATAGAATCCTTCAACTGATGAGGTGATCATGCAAATGCAAAAGGATATAGAAAGGATGAGGACTCATAAGAGCGTATTTAATTTGGACTCCATATGTCCCAACCCTATAGACAAAAGTGTGGTGATGATTGAATTTCTTAAGAAGGTTGAGTTCCCAACTTATGAC
The DNA here is from genome assembly GCA_027943335.1 of Chamaecyparis obtusa. Taxonomy (NCBI): domain Eukaryota; kingdom Viridiplantae; phylum Streptophyta; class Pinopsida; order Cupressales; family Cupressaceae; genus Chamaecyparis; species Chamaecyparis obtusa. The sequence goes on along the minus strand of BSBK01002152.1, from coordinate 238,339 downwards.
AAATATGATGGCATTGGTGATCCTCATGACCATGTTAGACAATTCTATATAATGAGTTTTTCCTTTCATCATGAAGACTCCTACTTAATGAGATTATTTTCAAGGAGTCTCAAAGGTCAAGCCATAGAATGGTTCGCCAACCTTACTCCTCTAGTGAAGACATTTAAAGAACTTGTCCAAAGATTTGTCCAACATTTTGCTTACAATTTATCTAGGTCAATCACAATGCTTGATTTGTGCAAACTCAAACAAAGTCAAGGAGAACCTTTTGTCACCTTCTTGCAAAGATGGAGACGGTTATGCTTGAAGTATCCTAGGACAATTCCTGAGGAGGAAAGAATAGACATCATTGTGAGCAACTTGGTACCGGAGCTAAGGTATGAGGTCAGGAAGATCCCATTTAATTCTTTTGATACCATGGTAGAAGTGGCATGTCGCATAGAAGATGTCCTAAAAGAACAAGGGATTTTGGCTAAATCAACTAACAACAACAATAGCCAAAACAACAACAATAATGGTAATAGGGACAAAAAGAACTCTTATTGGAATAAGAATAAGTAGGTGGTTAATGACGGAGTTGTTGACTCTTCACAACCTAAGAATGAAGGAGTTCTTAATCTCTCTCATGCAGTTCAAGCCATGAAGCTGCAAGCATCCTCAGGACAACAGGAGAATAAACCCACGTATCAAAGGAAACCTAAAAGGGAAAAGAGACAATTTACCAAACTTGGGGATTCCTATGCAGACATTTTCAAGACACTAATTGCTCATAATTTGGCACAACCTCAGGATCCTGCCAAACACCACATACCAGATCCTAAACCTCATTGGTGGGATGAGAATGCCTTTTGTGTCTTCCACAATTGAATTGGACATGATATAGAAAACTATTTTAGACTTAAACATCTTGTCCAAGACCTCATTGAAAGTGGATGATTACAAGTTGATGGTTTAACTACTAATGCAGATCATAAGGCTTTTAAAGAACCCTTGCCCAAATATGAGAAAGGAGAGAATTCTAACAACAAGCATGGCAATGCTGCTATCAACTATACATACACAAATGCTGAAAATATTATTAACATGCTTGAAGTGGCTGATGATAATATCAACATGATGAGAGGGAAAGATCCTTATAGATATGATGTGGATTCAACTCCTATGCCTGATGAAGGACCCGTTGTGGTGCTAAGAGGTCCTCACTCATGAAGGATGCCCCAATCCCTCAATGTTGTCACTAGGGGTCAATCTCAAGCTCCCATTATTATCAAAGGTCCTAGCTCTAGCAAGTCTAAGCAGCCCATGCCCAAGGGTGCTCTTCCTAAATCTGTTGTTGGTCCTAATTCAAATTATAACCTTATTGACCAATTACAACATACACCAACACAGATATCTATTTTTGAACTTTTAGAATTGTCCCCTAAGCATAAGCATGTCCTTGAGGATGCTTTGCGAGCAGCCAGTGTCCCTAACAACTTAGATATTGATCAATTCCAGAATATGGTCAACCATTTGGCTAGCCCTCATTACCTCACTTTCTCAGAAGAAGATGACAAATCCATCAGTCACTCACATAACCTAGCCTTACACATTGAAGTCATGATCCATAAAACCCGTGTCAGGCGTGTATTGATAGATGCGGGTGTGGGGCTCAATATTTGTACCATGATCTTTTTGAAGGCTCTAGGATATTCTGAAGAAGTCATTGACACAAGGAAAAAGATCACAATCAAGGCATATGATGAAGCAGAAAGAAGTTCTAAGGGATTGGTTGTTTTTCCTATTCACATTGGCCCAGTAGAAAAGGATATATTATTTCAAATTGTTGATGTTGGACCTTTAGCCTACAACATTTTGCTAGGTAGGCCATGGATTCATGAAATGCAAGCAGTCCCATCAACGTATCACCAGTGTGTTAAGTTTCCCCATAATGGTGTAGAACTTTTCATACCTGGAGATAGTGCTTTGTCAGTTAATAATATTTCTGCTGGAACACATGTACCTTTGAATAGGGAAGCTAACAGTTCTATTATTTCACTTGAACAATGCAAGAAGAAGTTTAAGACCATAGATCTTGGGATGGGAGATTATAAAATTGATTCTTTTACAAAAATGTCAATCTCTCCTAGGTCTTATGGGAAACCATCACCAAATATGAAACCTGCATCATCAGCAATGACATTATTTGGAAAAAATTTTGAGTCTTCGGTTCCTATTCAGGAAGAGAAAGAGGAAGTTGCCATAAGAGACTGGATCTATCATGAGGAAAAATACCAACACAATGAGAACTTTGCTCCTTCACCTAAAGCTTATGGGAGAGGGTATACATTGGTTAAGAATATGGGTTATCCAGGATATGGTCCCCTTAGCCATAGGTTGGATGCTAAAGCTGAGCCTCTTAACCATGCCCTTTTTGGATGAAAGAATAAGTCAACAGTTGGCTTAGGTTTTGAAAATAAGAAGAAGAAAGGTGTCCCTGTCCCAGCTGCGACGGACAGTGACAGTGATTCAAACTACACACCTGATCTTTCTAATCAATAAGACATGTCTAATGATTGGGTGCCTTCAACAAATCTCCTTTGGGGAGATTCAAAAGATTTGATAAGTGACGGTCCTACTATCCCAGCTGCGATGAATAGTGACTATATGAATGCTCGATTGACAATGGAAAATGTTGTTATCCTAGCTGCGACGGATAGTAACAATGCTAGCATTAGAGAAGGGGAAACCTTTCCCAACCTTGAGGCTTCTACATCATGAGGCCCAAATGATGATTTAGAAACAGACTCACATGAGTTTGAATGGGATTCACTTTCAGATGCAATGGTTGATTTGGACATGGATGTTGTCCATACATATAGTATTCAACCCGATGTGGCCAGAGAGCTTAGTGTAGGATTAGAGGATTGTACTCCTCTAATTGCCTTAGTGGATGAATCTTCGTTTGGTAGGATGAGTCCTAATTTGGGTATCTTAGGAGAAGACTTGATGAATCCCGATTGTATGGTCACCAGAGATAACACCTTTCACATAAATAACATTGAACCAATCATTGACCTACCCCTTGTTCACTATGACCTAATTGACTGGTCTCAGCGCCATCAAGAGCCTAGATTCCTCACTTTTCAGAATGATTATGAAATTTCCTGCTATCTAAATGCTCTTGAACCCGTGGCTTCTTCCACCAGTGAACCAACAACAAGTATGACGGAGCCTGATATTAAGTACCTCAGTCTAAAAATAAAAGAAAAATAGGTCTGATGGCAAAAACCACTTTGTGGTGGTATCAGAACCAAAAATAGTAAAAAGAAATGACATATCCGAGGGTGAAAACCTCTTTGAGGTGCCTAAGGATGGGGTACTTAATAACTTGCTGAGTTATTTTCAAGACAGATCATCAGTATTGATTGAGCCAACAAAACCAGTTAATTTGAACACAGAAGAAGCTCCTTAAATAATTCATCTTGCTCAGTCTTTATTAGAAGAAGAAACCAAGGCATATATGCAATTCTTACAAAAGAAGAAAATTCATTTTGCATGGACATATTCAGACATGCCAGGGCTTGACACAAAACTTATAATGCATCACTTATCCATAGCTCCAGGAGTCAAACCAGTGAAACAAAGACTCAGAAAAATGCATCCGCATGTAGCTCTCCTTGTCAAAATGGAATTAGAAAAACTTTTGAGTGCTGGATTCATCAGAGCCATCGATTATGCAGAATGGATCTCAAACATATTACCAGTTTCTAAACATGATGGGTCCATTCGTATATGCACAGATTTTAGAGATTTAAACAAAGCATGCCCAAAGGATTATTTTCCACTTCCAAACATTGACATGATAGTGGACATGACAGCGGGTTATGAAATATACTCTCTAATGGATGGTTTCTCAGGATATAATCAAATTAAAATAGCTCCCGAAGACCAAGAGAAAATAGCATTCACATGTGCATGGGGAACCTATTGCTGGAACGTCATGCCATTTGGGTTAAAGAATGCAGGAGCAACATACCAATGAGCTATGACCACAATTTTTCATGATATGATGCATAAGAACATGGAAGATTATGTGGATGATACCTTGGCTAAATCTAGAAAATGGGACACACACCTCGATGATCTGGAAGTGATTCTAGATTGCATGGAATAGTTTCAACTCAGATTGAATCCAAAGAAGTGTGCATTTGGTGTCACCTCAAGAAAACTTTTAGGATTTATAATATCAGCAAAAGGAATAGAGGTTGATCCTGAAAAGGTCCAGGCAATTTTAGATATGCCACCTCCAAAAAACATTAGTCAAATGAGAAGTCTTCAAGGATGACTCCAGTCAATTCGGAGGTTTATCTCACAGCTGGTAGATAGAGCACAACCCTTTAATAAGACACTACATAAGGGTGCTTCTTGCATATGGAATGAGGAATGCCAAAAGAGCCTTGATCGAATAAAATAGTATTTAGCTAATCCTCCAGTTTTGATGCCTCCTATTCCAGGGAAGCCTTTGATTCTATACATTTCAACAATAGAGTCTTCCTTGGGGGCATTGTTAGCTCAATTAGATGACACTGGGAAAGAAAGGGCCATATACTATATCAGTCGTACTCTAGCCTCCTATGAGATCAATTATAATAACATTGAGAAGTCTTGTCTTGCAGTGGTGTTTGCTTCCCAAAATTTGTGACACTATATGCTTGCTCATACTATACATTTGGTTGCAAAAATTGATCCTCTTAAGTACTTGCTTAGTAAGGCTGCCCTCACGGGTAGGCTTGCCAAGTGGATGATGGTTTTATCTAAATTTGATATAGATTACATTGAAAGAAAGGCCATAAAAGGGCAAGCTATTGCTGACCAATTAGCTGACTTCCCAGTTAAGGATAGCATGCCTATTCAGGTCAAATTCCTAGATGAGCACATACTGTATATGACTACTCGCACTTGGAAAATGTTCTTTGATGGTTCCCACATGCAAAATGGATCAGGTGCTGGAGTATTATTTGTCTCTCCACATGGTTACAACATTCCAAAGTCTTACAAACTTTTGTTCCCATGTACAAATAATATTGCTGAATATGAAGCTTTGACCAATGGATTGAAGATGGCTATAGAATGGAACATAACAGAACTACATGTCTTTGGGGATTCACAGTTAATTATCAACCAAGTCAATGAAGAGTATCAAACCAAGGATGATAAATTGGTACCTTACAAGAAGATGGTTGAATCATTGAGACTTTACTTTACATTTGTGACATTTCAACAGATCCCCAGGATAGAGAACAAAGCTGCAGATGCTATGGCCATGTTAGCTTCACTCCTATAGTTGGAACAACATGACTCTAGATTTGAATTCCTGGTGGAAGAGCTACATCATCCCATATTTGACTCATTTGAAACCCATGTCATATGTACCCTTGTCACACATGAGTCATCCTGTTATGGTGCTATCTATTCATATCTATGCGATGGCATCATCCCTGACACTTTCAACTGTTCTGAATGCTGAAACCTCATTCGTAATGCCTCTCACCACACCCTTATCTCTGGTGATTTATATAGGAGGATTTTAGATGGGACACTCCTTAGGTGCTTGGAAAAGGAGGAATCCAACCAAGCGTTAGTTGACATCCATGAGGGCATTTGTAGTGGACATTCTAATGGTCTTGCCATGGCCCGAAGGTTGCTTAGGGTGGGGTACTATTGGCCCATGATGCAGATAGATGTAGTAGCCTTTGCTAAGTCTTGTGAAAAATTTCAGAAACATGGAAACCTGATTCATGCTCCAGGTAGGGAGCTGATTCCTTCTGTTTCTCATTGGCCATTTCAGTGCTAGGCCTTTGATCTAGTTGGGCAGATTCATCCCAACTCATCAGGTGGACATAAGTTCATTATTACTGCCACTAACTACTTCACAAAATGGGTGGAAGTTGTGCCACTTTCTGTAGCTTCAGGGAAGACTATCTCTTTGTTCATCTTGAATCATATTATTTGTCGATTTGGAGTACCTTCTGAGATTATCACTGATAATGGAGGTCAATTCAAGAATAAGGACCTAAAGCATTTATGCAAAAAGTTTAAAATCAAGCAACATTGGTCCTCCATTTACTTTCCACAGGGAAATGGACAGCCAAAGGCTTCCAATAAAACCATCCTTAAGAATTCTTCATAGGACAGTGCACAAGAATGGCAGGGATTGGCACTTGCAAATCAATCCCGCACTATGGGCTTACAGAACTAGCATTCGTACACCTACAGGAGCTACTCCTTTTTCTCTTACCTATGGCACTGAAGCGGTGTTGCCCTTAGAAGTAGAGATACCTTCACTTAGAATCTCACTCAAAGGCTTGATCACAGATGAGGATTACCGCGCCATGAGGTTACAAGAACTAGAACTTTTAGATGAGAAGCGTAAGGCTTCCTTCGATCACATGAGAGTATACCAGAAGCGTATGTCCAAAGCATTCAATAAGAAAGTTTTCCCTAGAGAGTTTCAAATAGGTGATCTTGTTTTGCGAGAGAACCCTAAGAACCAACAGAACAAAGAACAAAAGGGCAAGTTTGAACCTAATTGGCTTGGACCATATGTTATTACAACTACTTTTGGTACCGGTGCATATTTACTATCAGATCCTGATGGAGAACAGCTCCCTGATCCCATCAACATTTTGCACCTAAAGAAGTTCTATCCTTGATGCCTGTTTCTGTTTGGGGGCATCCTTTGTACATACTTTATGGATCTTGAAAAAATACCAAAAAAATTGATATATGATGCTGAAAAAATCCTAAAAAGCATAAAAAGTCCTAAAAAAAATACAAAAAAATCAAAAAAATTCAAAAATTCAAAAAAAAACATAGAAAAAGTGCCTTGGTGAAAACCTGGAAACAGGCGCCTTGGTAGCAAAAATACAAAAAAATGAAAAAAGAAAAATTGCAATAAAATCCAAGTGGTGAAAACCTAGAAATAGGTGCTACTTGAGACCTTTGCACTCCTATTTATTAGCATGTGTCCTCGACACTTAGCCACTTTCCATCATGCCTTGACCTTATTTGACTTGGTCTGGAATTGGTCTTTATCTTTGTCTAGGGGGCATAACTGTTTGCATAGGTCTTTTAGGTGCATTTGTCTCTTGGGGCATTTCACAACATGTGTTTTTCAACACCACCCCAAACAGTGTTTATCACACTACCCTTGCGTCGAGTGTTTCTTAGCACTTATCAGATGTCTTACCCTATAGTGTAGTATGATGCGACATCGCTCATTAGCAAATTTGATCCTCAAAGTTTGACTCTATGACCAACACACACACACTTAAACAATCACCTCGCTTGAGATATGTTGACTTTACTTTTCTTTGTGTGCTATCTATGAGGATTTCTTTGATGAGTGGTCTCTCCCTGAGAAGTTTTCAATGATACATAGCTAGAAGACTGAGGGTATGAGAACATGTTTTATTTCTTTATCTACTTGTGGCTATATTTTGTTGGTCCTAATTGTCATGAGCATTTATGCTGGTCTTACTTGACACTATGGATTAACAAGGTATTATCCTTGACTATTTTTGCGAGTGCATGCTTCTACTTATCCTGACTTCCATATGTCTCGATACAAGAATAATCTCGCCATATCAAACTTAGGTGATCTCACTGCATTAGTCATCTGGACCTCCATGTCTTTGATGCCTAGGTGGGATTTCCACATTTCTATCTGATAAAAATCATATTCATATACATATAGTTATGCTAGTGTGCATTGTATGATCTTACGACGCTACCAATAACGCTCGATGATGATAATTAGATGTCTATAAGTGTTGTGACCTTGCAAGTCAACCACTTTCATAGTAGCTTGCATCCTTAGGTTCATCATAGTTTAGTTTTTATGGAGAGAGCTCTCCTTTTTATCATCTACAGACTAGTTGGTCAACTATGCTCATTTTCTGATTCTTCTTGATCATATCTTTCATTTCTGATCTTTCATATCACATCATTTTCTATCCATTTTCGGACTTGAAATCAAAATCTGAGTCGCATTTCAAAAATTTTCCCCTTCTTCTGAGTAGTTGACTGACCTTTTGAGGCATAATTTGATTTTCGGTGGAATTTCTTCCTTCCATGTCTCTCAAATTTTCTAGTCTTTCATCCACTCTATCTCTAGTCTTCTATTTCTATTCTTCCACTTCCTCACTGGGGCATGTTTCATTGCCTAATGGTTAACCTATTGACCCTTACCTTCGATTGTGATTTTATTATGATTTGATCAACCTTATCGATTTTCTATCTCTCCTCTACTTGATTTCGATTTCAATTCTGAGGGGGTAGTATTTATGGGATTCTCATCCCCGATTCCTTGATTTTCCTGATTTAGACATCTTTTGTGGGCTTTTACTCAAATTTGAGATTCTTATCTCTTACTTTGAATGTGATCCCGAATCGACCTCATGTTCAAAGGCCTTTGTTTATGCTTTGTCCGGATATGATCCCGAATCAACCTCATATCTGAGTTATTTTGTGATCCCAAATCGATCTCACATTGCAACTTCATTCTTTGACTACATGTGTTTCCAAATCGATCACACATTAGTCAAAGAGGGGCAAATGTATGCACCCTAAAATGGTCGCCTAGACTTTGGGTCCCATTTATTTGATTTATCAATCCTGAATCATTTTTATCAATAATCAATATTTTCAACATTATTAATTTCTTGATCAAGTCTTAATTTCGATCATATATTGAATTTTTATCCTTGGGCTAACCATTTATCCTAAGTCTTTATTTAATTAAAAGGAATATTTCCTCCCCTTTTGATTAAATAAAAAGCCCCACCTTTCCTCTTGTCCTAAGTTGCACAAATAAAGCATTATTCCTATTTCACAAAAAGAAAAAAAGTACTTTTTGTCTCACATGAGGCTCAAAAGTCAACACTTCACTCTCATTGGAGGATACTTGTGCACATGGATTGCTCCTCTTTCAACCTCCACCGCCGATTAAGACTTTTGCCTCTTAATCTCAATGGTCCGTTCCTTTGCATTTCTTATAAAAGGAAAACTCTCGCCTTCATTTATAGATCATGTTTTTGAATACTAATCTTATGCTGCAGGAATTCTTGGAGACTTTTTGGAGCTTTTGGAAACTTTATTGTTCTTAGTCTTTCATTCTTGCATTTTAGCTTTCATGGCATCTAGTTTAGTTTCCTTTGATGCAATAGATTTAACTCACATAGCTTAATAGGAGGGATTTGTAACACTTGTTCTTTCCATTTCATAGCTTAGTTGCATTGCATTTTCATTTTCATAGCTTAGTTGCATTGCATTTTCATTTCCATAGACTAGTTTGCATTGCATTTCCATAGTGATTCTTGAGGATATTGGGACTCTTGCCCTTGTCCTCATTTGAATCTCTCGTTGTGTGGTTGACTAGCAAGGTCACAAGCTTGTAGCTCTAGTTGAGAGCAAATACATCATAGTCCCTTGCAACTCCATGCATAGAGAGCTATGAGCCACTTTGTGAGGCCTCATTCTTGAGCAACCTTGCATGTAATGGTTCATAGAAGTGCACCTTTTTAGTGTGTACAAGTTTTATCTTCAATGCATTATTATCATGAGCATTTTTAGCTAGATCATCTTAGCATAAATCCTAATTGTTAGATTTCTTCATGTTCTTCATGTTTTCTAACACATCCTAGAATAGCTTAATGGATTAATATTAGTTCATATTTCAAGCTTAATCTTCATTTATGTATCACCACAAATCCCTTTCCATGTGTTTGAGAGCACACCCACATCCCTCTCATTGAAGCAAATCAAATAGTGCTCTATAGCACTTTTTTTTGCAACAATCTTGAAGTGGCTTGGTTTATATTTATCTATGTTTTAAACTGATAAATGCTAGATTAGTCTAATGTTTGAATGTTTCAGGCTTTCAAAATAGATAACAGGTTAAAATCATAGTCTACAGCAAGAAGATGAGAATATTGCACAATATTGTGGTAGAATAAAAGAAGTTGTAAATGCTATTAGGGGAGCCAATGGAACTATTGATGATGAGACTATTATTGGAAATTTTTTTAGAACTTTGCGTCCTATTTATGCCATCAAAATTTCAGCAATACAAGAATCTAGATGTATCCCTAATAATACTCTTACTCTAGAAAGTCTTATTGGCAAGCTCACTACTTTTGAACTTTCTAATTTTGATAACTTCACTGTTGCTAATGTTGAATCTTCTTTTAAGTCACAATTGGTTCTGAACAAGTCAAAGAAAGAAAAGGAAAGATGTAGCAATGAGAGTGAAAGTGATAGTGACACATCTAATGAAGAACTTGAGGATATTGAAGCTCTTATGGCCAAAAGATTGAAAGGGGGAAAAGGAAAGTATAAAGGTAAACTTCCTATCATATGCTTCTCATGTAATAAAGTTGGTCATATAGCTGCAAGATGTCCTGACAGGGATGAAAAGGATGAAGAAAGAGATAGTAAGCACAAAGACAAAAGAGAAGATAGAGGTTACCAAAGGTACAAAGACTACAAAGGAAAAGGTAAGAAATCTTGTTACATGGCTAAAGAAGAAACTAACACTGATAGTGATGATTTTGAGATTGAAGTAGTATATGTTGCTATGAAGGATGAGTCTGATGAGGATGAGAAAATTGCACTGATATCCTATGTAAACAAAAATGATAAATGGATTATTGATAGTGGTTGCTCACACCACATGATTGGTAATAAAAGTAAGTTTGATACTCTATATCATTACAAAGGCAGAAGTGTAAAATTTGGTAATGATGCACCATGTCCTATGAAGGGTAAAGGTCTGATTAAGCTAACTGATAAGATAGTTTGTGAAAATGCCTATTGGGTAGAAGGTCTTAATTATAATTTGTTAAGTGTTTCATAGCTTAATGGTACCGGTTACCGAGTGGAATTTCATCATAGAAAGGCTAAGATATTTAATACTACTGGAAAGTGGATTGCACTGTTATATGTTTTTGTTATGTATTTAGTAACGACCGAGTAGCTATTGGTTGTTAGATCTGATTTGTTGAAGAGTTTGAAAGTTTATTTTATACATCTAGACCTGAGAATAACTGATTCACCCCCTCTCTATTGTTCTAAATCATATTAACAATTGGTATCAGAGCTATTGGTGCTTACAAAGAACAAGTTGTTGTGAATGCACAATCTCTTCTTACTGATCTTTGCAATGTAGAACAATTCACTAAGGATAACCAAGGGTTAGTAGATAAACTACAGCAAGAACTAAAGTCTACTAGTCAATCCTTAAGCTTGGATGTTGAATCAAGTTTGAAACATTATGCCAAGCTTATGCAAACACAAGGAAGGATAGTCGAGCTGATGGCTAATGATGGAAAGATAAGGGCTCGTCTACTCTCTATGCAAACAATCTTGACACCTCATCTGGAGGTCATTCAAAGAGAGTTTGCCAAGGCTAAGGACTTAACACAAAAAGATCCAAATCTTTCTATAGCTGAAGCCGAGTATGTTGCTGCAGTAGTGAATTATTCAAACTTGGTATGGATAAAGCAATTGTTGGTAGGCATGGAAGAAGAAATCATTGAACCTGTTGTCATCTACTATGACAACACAAGTGCTATCAACATATCTAAGAACCTAGTAATGCACACAAAGGCCAAACACATCACCATCAAGTATCACTACTTGAGAGAATTGGTACAAGATAAAGAGGTCAAAATAGAATATGTGAATACAAAGGAACAACTTGCGGACATATTCACAAAAGCTTTACCTAAAGAAGCTCATGAGTATCTGAGAAGTCAATTACGGGTTCTTCCCCTAACTAAGGCTGCCTAGTCAAGCTAGGAGCACTGCATCAAATATGTTGCAAAGAGTACCTGACAAATTGATGCAGAAAAAGATCACACTTTAGGAGCAGCCTAAAGTTGTGAAAAGTATAGCAAAGCTGATAATCAATCATAAGAAAAGATGACAGAAGGAGACACAATGTTACTGAACTGACAAGATGATATCTACATTTGCAGGATGTAAGTTTTTAGTTGTTGCTTTCGCATTATTGTCAAAGAGGGAGATGAATAAGATGAAAACACATGGTGAGATTTCATGGAAGATCAAGTAAGAGGGAGAAATTCAGAGGAAAGGAACTAAGAAGAGATCAAGTGGATGTTATTATATGGACGGTCATGTAAGAAGGCTAATTGATTCTGAATCAGAATGAAGCTAAGGATATTATAACTATTTCCAATGGACGGATAAGTTTTAATATCCTTAGCTTCATTCTAATTCAGAATCAATTAGCCTTCTTACATGACCGTCCACATAATAACATCCACTTGATCTCTTTTTAGTTCCTTTCCTCTGAATTTTTCCCTCTTACTTGATCTTCCATGAAATCTCAAACTGTAATTGAAGCAATTGTTGTACTGTCATTGATGTCAAACCTTAACTAGTAAGACTGTTGCTATTTAAGAAAGTACTATATCTATTTGATTGTTGAGAAGGTTGTGGGCAAGGTTGATAACAATAGCACCTAAGGAAAGGTTGAGTTATCTTGGATACTTCAATGGGTACTTGATTATGTGGCACAATGATAAGATAATTTTTTGCTTATCTAAGTAAGAATGAAGACTAAACAAGTAGGCTTAACCAAGCAAAAGTGAAGAAATCTAGTTTAAGCCGAGTGATGTTAGTGTCGACCGAGCTAGTATATGCTGAGAAAATACAGTGTTGACTGAACATCAGTTAATTACCGAGGAAGACAGTATTAGCCAAGGAAACAATTTTAGTGGTGACCGAGCTTTCTAGAGAAGACCGAGGAGTTGAACACAATATTGACCGAGCATCAATAATTTACATTTGAGGAAGAATTCAAATTCCTAGCCGACATAGTTGAATTCTTAGATTATGTAAATCATGTTGACTTTATTTATTGATTGTATGGAAGCATTTAATGCATTGTAAAACATTTTATGAGAGATCTGAGATGTTTCTAGAAGGGTAAATGAAGAACATAAAGTTGGAAGGATTCGATGAATCTGACCTAAACCTAAGATCTACGAAGAAGATTAAGCGGCAAAAGTTGGATTGACCTAAACAAAGAGGTATTAAGGAAACCAAGTATGAGGTTGAAAGAGGGTGACGCAGAGGATGCTGGAGTTATTGTTATTGACTGTATAAGCAGAAAAGGCTGAAGGAGAAGGAGTTGTGATTGCTTGAAGGGATTTTCGAGCAGATCAGTGATGGAGATAGAAATGGATCACAATCAGTAAGCCAACATATATGTACGAAATTGGATATGTTATTTGCAAAGTAAGTTATATGTTTTCAGATCAATATTACTGTTACTTTCTAATCATTGTATTAGTCAAAATCTTTTTAACAGAGGTTGACCTAACAGTCATTTGTATAAATCCTTTGAACAAGGTTGCATTCTAATGGAATATATGTAAGTCCTATAATAAGGTGCACTCCTAACAGGGTGGTTGAAATCCTTTAACCAGGTCACACCTGACATTGTGTTTGTAACCTTTGACAGGGTTGGCTTTTCACAGACTTCACTTCAGAAGAGTGAAAATATTAGTAACATGTTACAAAGTGGTTTTTCCCAAATTGGGTTTCCACTATAAATCCTAGTGTTAATACTTGTGTGAATGTTTTGGTTTGAACATTTTTGTGTTTTGCAAGTTAAATACTATTGGATAGTGGACTGCACTATTATATGTTTCAGTTATGTATTCAATAACGACCGAGTAGCTGTTGGCTGTTAGATCTAATTTGTTGAAGAGTTTGAAAGTTTATTTTATACATCTAGACCTAAGAACAACTGATTCACCCCCCCCCTCTGGTGTTGTAAATCATATTAACATCATGGTGTCATAAATTTGGCATGACATGATTGGATATATAGGTAATTAATTGGTGCTCATTGGTTTGGATTCCCGATTTAGTTATGGTGGTATATCTTCTTGGTTGAGGATCACGGTTATGATGTCTTGGTTGATTCTCATGATTAGAGGATGGTTTTTTCATCATGATGTCATGGATAGCTTGGATACACAATTTAGTGGGAGCTTGTGATATTGATGAGGTGGCAGTGCAAGATTGGTTCCTAGTTTGGTTTGTATCTTCTTGGTTTGGATATCTAGGTTTTACTTGGTACTAACACTTTGGTTTTGTGTGGTAGACCTGGAGGATCTTCATGTAGGAGATGGATGTTATGATGCCATGGGTAACTTGGTACTATGGTTGAGTGGGATTTGTTGGCATTGATATATTTATTGAGTGTTTGCAGATGTTGGAGGATGTCTTAGATCCTATTGTTGTAGAAGCTTATTTGATATTTTTATGGTGCACTTTTTATCTTCATGGTGTATGAAGATGGTTCTTTTTGGTGTGTGGAGATGGTTACATCTTGAGGACTCATGGGGTCCTTGGTAGAGGTGTGGTTTATGCTTTCATTTGACATGTTATCCTTGGTTTTTAGGATGGTTTCATTATTATGTCACGGTATACTCTTGATACGCGTTTAGATTTTTGGCATGTTATGTTATGTTATGTTCATATGAAGCATGGTATCTCTTTTTTTGAGATGGTTTAGATCATGGTTGTCATGTTTATGATCCTGATTCCAAAGTTGGTTGTGGCATTGATCTTGGTGTAGTTTCTTGGTATTGAGTACATTGATCATATGTTGGATACTTCATGATATTGTTATGTTGCATTTGGAGTTGGCATGGTTTGATTGGTTATAGGTGCTCGTGGATACTTAGTGATAGAGGTGATGTTGATTTACACTTGGGATTAGAGATGTATGTGTTGGGACTGTTGATGGTTTCAGCATGAAGACTGAGGAGCATTCACCTGATATGGACTTGAGAGGAGTGTGTTCTTAGTTTAGTCTTGGTTGGAGACTTGGATATCTTGATGAGAATTCTCATTCCCCACTCTTGGTCTACTTGGTGGTTTACTACTTAAGAGGTATAGCCCTTTGTTTCTTCTTAGGTACATTATGTTTATGCTTATCTTTCATGGATATGTTTCTTGAGCTATGGTGTGAGTTAGTTCTGGAGGGTTCATTTGAGAGATGATTTTGGCATTGGTTATCTCCTTGTGCATATGTTGTTATTATGATATCATCATAGTTGAGTTTAGGAGATGGTTTTATTGGACATGTTCCTTGAATTAGGAATGGTTTATGAGTTTGATCTTCTTGTGAGAGGCTTACATCCATGATTGATTATATGGTATGGTTTGGGTGTTGTTGTGGCTTCTTGTTTGGGGTTTTATGGAGGAGATCATACTTGGCATAGTTGGCATTTAGAGGTGTGTGTAGAAGGACATGATACAGGTTATGATTTGCATGGTCTATTTGGTATTGGTTATCTTCCTAGATGTTTGGTTTCACTTACATTGGTTTTGAGATTGGTTGGATTTTGTGATCACTAGTTTGTGTTCATGTGTGTCATGTGAGAGATGACATGGTTATTCCTTTATCTCTTTGCTTTGTTGGTTGTGGAGAGCTTGGGAGAGTTTTGGAGACTTGTTGTGAGAGTTGTTCTTGTAGGATATTAGTTTATATGTTACATATTATTGTGGATGTCCTTGATACTACATGGATTCACTTCTATGAGATGTTGTGAGTGGATTGTTTTCAGATTTGGCATTACCTTTGCAATGGGAGCTTCTTGGTTTGTATGTGGCAAGTATTGCTCTTGAGGCTTGTAGTTTCAAGTTACATGTTGGATATGTTGATTTGGGATTCACTTGGTATACCTTAGAGGTATGGATGGTTGGATGGGTTAGCATTTGTTGTGGGTGTTATTTCAGCTATGGTTATGATAGCTACAAATACATGTTATTACCTTTGGACTGAGTGTTTGTGCTTGGGATATCAGTTGGTACAGAATTTATCTTTTCTTATGTGTTAGGTTGGGTGGATTTCTCTTTGGATGGATTATATGTATGTCATGTGGCTTTGGCATAATAAGAGGTGGGATCATTCATGTATGATATGGTGGATACTTTGATCTATTGTGGGTAGCTAGATGGAGCACATGGTGTACTTTGGTTCATGATGGTGTATGTGCTAGGAGGGATTGTTCCCTTGTTCATTTATGTGGCTACGTATTGACCCTTATGCAATGTATACAACAAGTGGGAGATTGTTGAGAAAATGGTGTTGTACACCTTGCATAATAATATTTATTATTGTATTATTTCTTTTATTATGTAAATGTTGCACCTAGATGGACGTGCAACATGTAGAGATTCTCATGGAATATTCTCTATGAGTTGTATTGTAACATTGTAATATTATTTGATGTAATTATTTAATATTGGGGAAATAAAATAAATAAAATTACCCAATATTAAATGTGGGTCAATAGGGTTTGGTAGCACATGGTTTATGTAATACCACTTGGTGGTTTTATGGGAGTTTGTTTCTATAAAAGCAACCACAAGGCTAGTTGTTGAGGTAAGACAAGTGAAAACAAGCTAGCCAAAGGTAGCATTTGTGAAGGTTGGAAGAATGGCATGGGATGTGTGGATTCATGTTTGTTCACATGGATTGTTTGGTTGTGGCTAGGGCCTTGAAGGTTTCCATAGTTGTATTGCAATGGTGTTTTGTTGAATAATACATGGTGATGGATGCTTTTGGAGGCTGGGTTTTTCCCTCGTGAGGGTTTCCCAGGATATATTTTGTGTCACATTTTTGTGGGTATGTTGTCTATTCTCTTTCATGTGGATTTTAAGTGTTTATTTGCTTCAGATCTATAATGAGTTATTTGGAAATGTCATATTGTTGTATGCAATTTTCCTATCATCAAGTACCCATTGTAGTATCCCATAACTCAACCTTTCCCTATGTCCTCTTGTTATCTCCTCTTTTCAAATCCTCTTTATCAATCAAAAGATATGGTACTCTACTAGATAGCAATTGTCTTACCAGTTAAGGTTTGACATCAATGACTATAACAATTGTTTCAATTGTAGTTTCCAACACTTACAACAAGTATATGGACAACAATCCACAAATCATGAACCTAACTGATAGCATCTCTATCATGCCAATATAGATCCAATGAAGTACATGATACATCAAATCACTACCTCAATTGTAGATTCCACTCATACCTCTTCTACAATCTCTCATACATAAACACAATCCTCTCTCATACCTTCGCAATAATAAATGATTACATCTTTATATACATTTCATCAACTTATTTCTTCAAGGTCGGCCAAACACTTAAATTACAAATATTCAATCAAATACAATTCAAACATTAATGTGATCCAAAACATGTTAGTTAAGACATATCTAAGATCCAAATTTTTTAAATGGTGGAGATTAAGGGGTTCAAATAGGCATACAAAGTTCTCTTATTTTTGTCAAAAAGAAACATAACTAACTTATTTTGTGTGTCGCCCCTAAAATGTTTAACTTTTTTTTGGTATTTAAAAAATTGCGTAGATAATTTTTTTAGCAAACATAAGAAGTTAAAGATCAAAACCTTAACATAATTTGAAAGTAAAGAAATTACATGGTTATAAAGCTAAGAGAGAGCTCAATGTTATTATGTTATTTTTAAAGTTGACATTGAAAGATGTGCAAATTTGATAGACAACATGCTCAACATTATGTCATTTTTGCAAAATTTGCAAAAAGACATACTTATGGGCATTGACATGTAAGTCCAATGCTTTGGGTGAGATGTCAAAGGAAAATCCAAAGAAAACAATAACACAAGTGCAATATAACACACTCAATTTTTTATGAAAAGAAAATGATATATCTCTCTCCCTTACCCTGTAGGGGTACATTTCTAAGTGACAACTAGAATAAGGGTGAACTATGCATTGGGAAAGGTTTGCAACAAGATAACTATTCATTCCTTACAATATCATGTAACTCAACACATTAGGGTAACCCCCTTAGTCTTGTAGAACTAAAAGTGAAGGAGGTCTTACCCACCTCAATAATTAAGTCTCAGTTGCCCAACCTAAACGTAGGTTAAATTGTGATTCTCTTCAAGTTTGACACTCTTGGCACTTGGAAGATTATTCATCTTAAAGGATTTGAGGCTTACAACTTTGATAACTAATAAACCCAATTGGCTTCTTTTCTTAAATTGTAGAGCTCGAAGATATCTACATTCTAGGTGTGGACAAGGTTTTCGAGGGTACCTGCTTTGAAAGACTTCAAGCCAAACAAAGATTAGATGTTAGTCTAAGCATGAAATCAATGCAAAACAAATAAAACTCTAAACTAAGCCACCTTAGATTGAGCTAAAATAGGTGCACCCAAGCACTGTTTGATTTGCTCTTTCTTAAGGGGATGTGGGTGTGCTCTCTAATCACTTGGAGTATATTCCTTATGCATTTAGGACGGATTGAAATCCATGAAAACCCCAAAATGGCACAAAATAGGTATAAAACACCTGATTTTCCCCTAAGGCCTCAAGGATCCAAATGATGCTGATATGAATATTAAGCTACATGAGATCTATGCTAAGATTGATTTTAAGCCAAATAGAGATGTGATGATACTATGCTTATGCAAAACAATGAAATAAACTATGTTAATCCCATTATTACTAAATTAGGATGAGCTAAAATGCTTGAAAGTAAGTTAAATTAAGATGATTATGCTAAGGCTAGAAGTAAAAGGGCATGATAACAATGCTTAAAATGAAAGGTGAAATGGGTATTTTGCTCTTGGAAATGAGGAGCATTTATAGGATTTGGGAAGGAGGAATGAGTGGCCAGGATCAAAATCCTTAAGAGAGGCTAAGATTCATTCAAAGGGGAGCACATGGATTGTGCTAGTTCAGGGCTACCTCCTTGTGACAAGTGTCACAAAGGCATTGGGTTGAAAGATGGGAGGAATGTGCACAATTTGGGAAATGTGCCTAAGGTCAAAGGGTGTAAAAAAGGGGTGAGGGGCTTCTTAAATGCATGATAA
Organism: Chamaecyparis obtusa; assembly: GCA_027943335.1. NCBI lineage: Eukaryota > Viridiplantae > Streptophyta > Pinopsida > Cupressales > Cupressaceae > Chamaecyparis > Chamaecyparis obtusa. Next base: position 219,378 of record BSBK01002152.1, on the reverse strand, counting down.
ATGCATGTAAGAGGGATAAGGAGGCCTTAAATGCACTTAATGCATGTAAGAGAAGTCTCTAGAAGTTTGTTGACTTTGGGTTAAGCTTAGGAGTTGGCTAACCTTAGTTAGGGAATGTGACAGGATTAGGGGAGGGATTAGGATTAAGATTAGGGTTAGGACTTTCTAGAAGAGTCTAGAATTTCCTTAGGATAAACATGGATTTTAGGAAATAAATAAAGATTTATTTATTTGCATGGTTTAGGTTTGAGAATATTTATTAAAATAAATTTAATAAATATGAGGATAAAATATTTAACCTTAATTAAATATTTTGAGTTGGGATTAGGGTTAGGAAATGAGGGGATTAGTCTTTAATCGAAATTAAAGAAGGATTAGAAGATTCTGGAAGAGGTTAGTGGTCTTAAGAAAATTGGCCAAGTTTTGGGCAAAAAATAAATAAATTATTTATTTTGGGATTTTTGGTCAATTTATTAATTAAATAATTAATAAATAAGGAGATAATGTTTAAATAAGATTTAAACATTTTTGGAAGGGATTTCTTAATTAAATATTTTTAATTAAGATAAAGGGATTTAATGACATAAAAATAAATTAAATAATTAAATAATTAATTAATTAATAAATGATGATGTCACCAAGAGATTTTTCAGAAAATAAAAATACTTTATTTTCTAAAGGATTTTTAGGTGTCTACATTTTGCCCCTCTTTGATTCGATGCCGCAAGTGGCATGGCGTCAAAGCCAAGAAAATAAGATGCCCAAGGCTAGAATTTAGAGGAATGATGGGTTGTGCCCCCTCGAGAAAATAATGCAAGGAGTAAACGTTGTGGAATTTTCGTGAAAGGAAACAGAGAAAGAAGGACCGAGGAAGAAGGGGAGATAAATAACCAAACTTCCAAGAGCAAAGATGGGTGAATGGAAGATGATATGGAATGTCAAATGCAAGATGCAGCTACATGAGAGATGCAAGATGCAAGTTTAATCTAGATGATGCAAGATGCAGGGGATTGGGGGAAGCTCCAAGTGCAAATGTGGAGAGCACAACCTAGTTTAATATAGCAATGCTAGAGACCTGCCAAGGATACTGGGATCACAACGCCTTGTTACCAACGTTGCATAGGACTGATGCTAAAAAGACACGCAGGGTTGCCCCAGCATCACGCATGAACCCAAGAGGAAGCATGGTGGAAACGATGCTAAAGAAACCACAAACACACGACTGACTCACAGGTAGAAGAAAAAGATCAAAAGACCTTGCCCCAGATTATCCTCATTCGTAGTGCACCATGACATAAAGAATTGTGGCGACCTTGAGTAGAGAACAATGAGAAGCTGTAAAAGATTAACAAGATCCAAAGGACAAAATCCAAGACCAAAATGAGAACTCCAAAAAGACATCCTTTGCCAAGGAGAGAGATTTGATGTGATTGATTGGATTGATGGTGGGAAGAGTGGTCTGAACGTGTGGAAGGATACATCGACACGGACCGGGTGTGATTGGTGGAAGATTGGATCTAACAGGAGGAAGGATACATCCTCAAGGACCCGCTGATTGATGAGAGAATGAGTGTTGTTGTTCGCTGGCAAATGATGAAGTCAAAGAATAAGCACAGTGATCAAGAATAGTTGACAATTGATGTTGTTGAAGTACAAGGCTGGGTAGGACAAAGTGTTTTGATAAAATGCTGCTGCAGGACTGACGAGGACTATGTACAACATGACACAAGGATATGTACAATGGACAAGAAGATATTTACAACGGATATGGACAAAAGCTCAGGATTGGGGATAGGAAGATCTCACTATACAGGATATACAGGAAGGATCACGCTATATAGGATATACAGGATATGGTACAAGATATGGTACAAGATATGGTACAAGATATGTGCAAGATATGGTACAAGATATGTGCAGGTGGGATTGCGAATATGCTGGAGGATTTATGAAAAAGAGGAATGCTGGGGGATGGTGGATGGGGATGGGGATGGAAGAAAAAGGATTGAGATGCTGGGATGGGGGGATGGGAGTTTGATAGATAATGACTCAGTCCACTATGTATGGCACCTATTTGCCAAGTTTTCACCAACATACTTGTCCAAGGCGCTTGAATTGCCAAGTTTTCACCATTGGATGATTATTTTTCTTTTTTTTCTTTTTCTACTTTTTTCAATTTTTATGGATTTTCTGAATATGTAGATTTGGTTCAGGCATAGAACCTCCTCAAATGTATGATGTTGATTGGATCATTCAAAGGCTCACCTTCTGGTGTAGATAACTGATAAGCTCCAGAGCTGAAGCATGTTGTGACAACATAGGGGCCCAACCAAGTAGGCTCAAACTTGCCTTTCTTTTCTCTGTTTGCTTGGACTTTCTGATTTTCTTTGAGGACCATGTCACCGACCTGAAATTGTCTAGGATGGACCTTCTTGTTATAACTCCTTTTGATTCGATTCTGGTATGCAACCAGGTGATCATAGGCTTGTTGTCTCTTTTCATCTAACAAGTCTAGTTGTGTGAGACGAGCCACACAATAGTCTTCATCAGTGGTGTAGTTCTTCATGGAGACTCGCAATGATGGGAGCTCGACCTCGATCGGTAGAACGGCTTTGGCACCATATACAAGGGAATGTGGGGTGGTGCCTATGGGAGTACGATAAGAAGTACGGTAGGCCCAAAGGGCGAGATTAATTTGGAGGTGCCAGTCACGACCAGAATCATTAACAACCTTCTTGAGGATTTTTAAGATAGTTTTATTGCTTGCCTCAGCTTGGCCATTTCCTTGAGGGAAATATGGACTGGAGAAACGGTGATGGATGTGGAGTCTAGCACACAGATCATCCACATGCTGGTTTTCAAAAGGTGTGCCATGGTCTGTGAAGATGGTAGATGGTATGCCAAAGCGGCAAATGATGTGGTAAAGGATGAACTTGGATATTTGGATGCCAGTAGTTAGGGTGAGCGAAATTGCTTCAACCCATTTGGTGAAGTACTCTGTGGTAGTTATTATGTACTTGTGTCTATCCGAGGAAAGGGGAGTGATTAAGCCGACAAGGTCAAAGCCCCAACATGAAAATGGCCAAGTTGGCGCAATGGGCTGCAAGTCTTGTGCTGGTGCATGAATCAAATTTGCATGTTGCTGACATGGTAAACATTTTCTAACAAACTCGCAAGCATCATGTTCCATGGTGGGCCAATAATACCCAACTTGAAGCAACTGCTTAGCTAAAACCATGCCACTTGTGTGGGCACCACAAATTCCAGCATGGACCTCTTGTAAAGCCAGGACGGCCTCGTTCAAATCTAAACACCTAGAAAGGATGTTGTGATATCCTCGATGATAAAGGGTGTTCGCTACAAGAGTGTAGCGGGAAGCTCTACGAATAAGGTTTTGGCATTGGTTATTGGTGAGATGGGGAGATATGATACCATTCTTTAGATATGCATGGATGTCATGGTACCATGGGGACTGGGGACCAACCAAGATACACACCATTTCTGCATCGGCGTTCTCATAAGCTGGTGTATGTAGCTGCTCGACTAAGAATTCATATTGTGATGCGTCGCGTGGGATTTCTAACAAGGACCCAATAGTTGCCATTGCGTCTGCTACTTTGTTCTGAAGTCTGGGTATCTGTGTGAATTGTAGATTCAGGAAATGCTCTTTCAATCTATCTACAAGTTCTTTGTAAGGTAGCAGCTTGTCATCCTTTGTCTGATATTCATCTAGGACTTGCTTGATAATCAGCTGTGAATCGCCGAACACTTGCAGTTCTGTGATATTCCATTGAATGGTTGTTTTGAGACCTAAGATGAGTGTCTCATATTCTGCAATGTTGTTGGTACATGAAAATCCCAATTTGAATGACTTTGGGATGTAGTCACCTTGAGGTGTGACGAATAGGATTCCTGCCCTTGATCCATGTGATGTGTAGGAGCCATCAAAGTATAGTTTCCACATGGGCTGCTCTTCGATCATACATAAGTGTTCATCAGGGAATTCCATGATTAGTGGATAAGTATCCACCAGTGGTGCTTCTGCTAGCTGATTGGCAATGACTTGGCCTTTGATTGCTTTCCGATCTATGTACTGGATGTCAAACTCGCTGAGTATCATGACCCATTTTTCCATACATCCTGTGAGAGTTGTCTTTAATAGTAGATATTTGAGGGGGTCCACTTTTGAAATGAGCCTGATTGTGTGACTGAGCATGTAATGTCTAAGCTTTTGAGTGGCAAAAACCACTGCAGGGCATGCTTTTTCCATGGGTGAGTAATTAAGCTCATAGTTGACAAGAGTTCGACTAATGTAGTAGATGGCTCTCTCTTTGTTTTCATCATCATGCTGAGCTAGGAGTGCCCCCAGTGCTGTAGTGGTTGCTGAGATGTAGAGTATGAGAGGGCATCCTGGAACTGGTGGCACTAGGATTGGAGAATTAGCTAGATACTCCTTGAGCTTATCAAAGCTTCTCTGACATATGGGATCCCATTTGAAGCTTGTGTCTTTGCATAAAAGATGCGTGAAAGGTTGGCACTTGTCTGCCAGTTGAGAAATGAACCGACGCACTGATTGAAGCTTTCCTTGTAGGCTTCTGAGCTATCTAAGTGTTCTTGGAGGAGGCATTTTTGCTATTGCTTAGACCTTTTTAGGGTCAATCTCTATGCCTCGTCGTGATACTATGAAACCTAGGAGCTTTCCAGATGTAACACCAAAGACACATTTCTTTGGATTGAGTCGTAACCCATAGTGCTGCAGGCGATCAAACACACTCTCAAGAATGTCAAGGTGTTCATCGTGAGTTTTTGATTTTGCAAGAATATCATCCACATAGTCCTCTAGGATCTTGTGAATCATGTCATGGAAGATTGTTGTCATCGCTCTCTGATATGTGGCTCCTGCATTCTTTAGACCAAAGGGCATCATGTTATAGAAAAAGGTACCCCATGGAGTGGTGAACGTTGTTTTGTGTTGGTCTTCTGCTGCTATATGAATCTGATTGTATCCAGAGAAACCATCCATTAGTGACAACATTTCATGGCCCGATGTAAGATCTACGATCATGTCTATGTTAGGTAGCGGGAAATCATCTTTAGGACATGCTTTGTTTAGGTCCCTGAAATCTGTACAAATTCAGATGTCGCCAGAAGGCTTTGTGACAGGTACCATGTTGGAGATCCAATCTGAGTAATCTATAGCTCTGATAATCTTTGCATCCAGGAGCTTTTCTAGTTCTGATTTTACCAATAGAGCTACTTTGGGATGCATTTTGTGTAGCTTCTGCTTTACTGGCTTAACATTGGGGTCCACAGCTAGATGATGAACAACAAGTTTAGGATCAAGTCCAGGCATGTGTGCGTATGACCATGCAAAGTTCGTAGTAGCTTCTTGAAGTAGCGTAGTGAAAGCCATTTCTTCACCTTCTGTCATGTTGGCTGCAATGTAGGTGATCCTCAGAATTCCTCTGTACCTAAGTTGACTAGCTTGGTTTCTTCTATGATGATAGGTGACTGCTCAGGTCTGTAATCCTAGATGGGAGGAAGAGGCAAGTCTTCATCTTCTAGAGCTTGAATTGCCAAGTTTTCACTAGAAGATATGCTCTTTATTTTTACTTTTTTGGAATCAAAATGTGCCCTAGAGGGGTTTTCACATAAGGACTCATGTTTTACTCTTTCTATTTCTCTTTTTGTAGCTAAAGCTTGCCTCCTCTCCGAAGTATCCTTCTAGGTCAAGCTTGTAGATGTGCGTTGACTCTAAATCCTAAACTAAGTGTGGGCCTGATGCCCCCATGAATTCTAGGAGTGGTTCCATACTTTGGAACTCATCGATGTGTGTAATGCTTGGTTGTTCCCAGTCTATGAGTTCAGGGTGGGTGAGGGGAAGTTCTATGAGATTGATGGCAAGTTGTCAGAGGATAGAAGTCCCTAGGAGGGTGTCATCGTCAAAGATATCATCGTAGGATCTGATTTCTTTCTCTTCAAGGATGTCTTCGATCTCTACGAGGTCATCCTGGCTATTTAAGAGGGGAACGCTAGTCATGTTGGTGCCCCCAGTTGTGGTATTGGGCCCTTGTATATGCAGGCGAGGGGTATTAAAGCCAAGACCCTAGTGCTCAGGATTCTTTGATGGTGTGATGGGATATTGGTTGCTGCCTTCTTGTGGCCCTAGACCACCGCCTTGATAGTGCCATTGTTCAGTGGTATACTTATATTGTTTTGGATATTTATCTTTGAAATAGCCAAGAAGTTGAGTGTCAGGTGATGGGGATCTTTATACAACCATCTATTTATGTCAGGATCCATCTCTTGACTATTTATGATGCTCGTCAATAGGCTTGCTTTGGTGATTTGGGCGCCCTTGAGTATGTGGATCAAGCAGGAGGGCCCCTACGGCAAATGCATCATGTAGGCTATATTCACCACAACCCTGGTTATTGATCTTGATGGAAGATAGGGTGGAGGTGAGAATGGTTTCTAGATCGCAATGGGATCGGGACAAGCTGGCAATAGAAGTACCAATGTTAGTTCCAGGATAATGAGTGGAGTGAGGGAATGATGCTTCCATCGCACGACAATATGCGAAGGGTTGGGGGTCAGCATGGATGGTAACCTCAGTGCTTTGATGCAGAAATTTGATGCATTGATGGTAAGTAGATGGTACAGCCTTAATGGAATGAATCCATGGTTGGCCTAGGAGGATATTAAATGGTAGGTCAAGATCAACAACATGGCAAATAGTATCCTATGTTGCTGGGCCCAGGTGAATGGGCAAAGTGATGGTACCTTTAGAGGTACACTCCAAGTTGTCATAGGCTTTGATAGTGATTACTTCATGTGCTATATCGGCTTGGGTGAACCCAATCTGCTGAATGAATTTCAAAGTACACAAGTTCAGGGCTGAGCCATTATCTATTAAGACCCGTTTGATGGCAAAGTCTTTGACCATGACGGAGATGCGGAGAGGGAGAGTATGGTCAGGTGCAACGTCTGGCATATCGGATGGTTTGAAGGATAAAGCACAGGTTGCAGATAGATGTCCCATAAGGGTCTCAAACTGGGTGGTGTTAATGTCTATGGGGACATGTCCTTCTTTGAGAGCTCGGTTAAGGATCTCATGATGGAGAGGTGAGGTGGAAAGAAGGTCCAAGATGGATATTTGGGCTGGTGTGTTCCCTAGATATTCTATGAGGTTATACTGTGTGTTGTGTGCATTATGTGCTGGCCTTGGTTGGGCACTAGCAACAGTGATCCGGCCTCTGCGGGTAGTAACAGCACATTGATGATCTACTCCTCTGACATGGATAGCATTGACTATGGGCTCAACTTGGGTTATACATCCAACAATATTGTCATAATTGATATAGGCAGTAGTGTGATCTTCTTGCTTACCTTTGCCATGGTTCTGGGGATGATTGGCTTTAGTTTGGTTGGTCCTAGTGTTGTGTTGTGGGAACACATCCTGATAAATTTGCAAATTGGCATTGGGTGAGGCTTGAGTGGGTGTATCTACTTGAATCTCTTTTTGATCAATGAGATATTGGATATAGTTTTTGAGTCTCATACACTTCAGGGTAGTGTGTCCTTTGACACGATGATAATCACAGTACTCATGATCTTTGTACCAATCAAGCTTGGGAGTGGTATCATCAACTGGCTGAATTGGTGGATATGTAATCAAGTTGGCCTTGGCCATTCGATGAAATATAACATCCAAAGGTTCACCTAGTGGTGTGAAGGTCTTCTTTGGATAATTTTGAGCTCTGGATTTGTTTTGCTTGGGAGCAATATTGACGGTATTGACTTGATTGTTTGGATTACCTTGATAAGCTTGATGGGCTGGTTGCTGATAGTTCTGTTGATTATTCTGAGAATGATATTATTGTGTGGGTTGCTGACGGACTTGAGGAGGTTGCTGATGGACGGGCGCTTGTTGTTGTTGGTATGCAGGAGTTGATGGAGGACTAGACACGACAAATTGGACATGCTTGGTATCAGTGGCTCCATCAGTAACAATGTTCTTGTTACGATTCCAGTAACGGGATTTATCATTGCTGGGTTTTTGGGCATCATTTTTGAAGTGTTGGATTGTGCCTTCATCTAGGAGGGCCTTTTCAATACCTATCCCCTTGCTCTTAATATCTTGATAGGTTTGGAGACAATTCATCCTCATGAAGTGGGATAGCTTAGGATGCAGATTATCAATAAAGATTTTGGTCAAATGCTTTTCAGGTGGCTGGTATGATAACCTGGTAGTAAGGTTCTGCCATCATTGCAAGTATTCTGCTAGGCTTTCTCCATCTTTCTATTTTGAGTTACAGATATCTAACAAGGTCAACTCATTCTCAACATTGTGGGCATAGTGGGCAATGAACTTCTCAGAAAGTTCAGCAAAGGTTGTGATAGTCCCACAGGGTATTTTGTAGAACCATTCAATAGTAGTCCCTCCCAAGCTTTTGGGGAATAGGCGTAGGAGATAGTTATCACTATAAGCCACTTCTTGGCATGCCATATAGAATTCTTTAATATGATTGACTGGATCACCTTTCCCTCGATATTTATCAAGCTTAGGTGTCTCAAAATGCTTGGGGAAAGGTATAGCGGCAATGGACCGGTCAAACGGATATGGACACACCTCCTCAAACTTGTAAGTTTTGTTCTCAGTATCGGCTTGAAGCTCTTTAAGAGCGTTCTTCATGGCTTCCCATTCAGCATTGATGGGTGTTTGAGCAGGTACTCCCATTTGAGATGGGTACTGTTGAGTGGGATATGGAGATGGCCCAGCAGGATAGGTAGATTGGAGTGGATTTTAGAGTGATGTTTGTTGGGGAGGATACTGCTGATGTGGCATAGGGGATATTGCGGTGATGGATATGAGACTGCTTGCTGGTGTTGTGGGATGACTGGGACTTGCTGTTGTGACTAAAAGTATGGTTTCTGTGGGGGTGGCTGGTGGAATGATGCAGCTCGTTGGTGAGATGGTCCTTGCTGAACTTGGCTCTGTGGTTGACCGACATAGGTTGGGTGCATTCTCGCATTGCTTAAGGGTGGAATTGATGTAGGGAAGCTTGAAGCAAAGGGTGGCTGGGCGGGATGACTTGCAAAATGGGATGAACTTTGCTATGGAGGTGGAGGAACTTGCTGAAAAGCATTGGGTGTTGGGAATGGATAGCTCGTGAAGGATGAGGTTGGGGGAGGTTGAGATGGTTGTTGTTGTGCTGCTTGTGAGAAGGTGGCTTGTTGGTTTGCAAATATGGATGTAGGAGAGTGAGTTGGTATTCCAAAGGATTTCATGTCTTCTTGAGTGAGACCCCAACGAGGACCAGTGTAAGGTGGGAATTGTGTTGCAGTGAATGCCGAGAAGGTAGATGTGATGGGAGTTTGGGACGTGAATGGTGGTTTTGAAAAACCCATGGAAGGCATCCCTGTGGTGAAGGCATTTTGCTGGGCTTGTGCCTGGGTAGATGCTTGTTGGGGGGGAAATGAAGAGAATGCTTATGTTCCCCATGAAAAGGGTGATGTGGAAGTTTGCTAATTTTGAAAGGGGAACGATTGCGCTGCCCCCGGAGTAGATGATGCTGATGTGGAGGCTTGTTGGGAGAAAAAGGGAAATGATTGCGTTGACCCCTGAAATGAGGGTGTGGATGTTGAAGCTTGGGGATTGAAAGGAAAAGATGATTGCGTCCCTCCTGGCATAAAAAGTGTGGATGTGGACACTTGTGAAGTGAAGGGGAAGGATGATTGCATCCCTTCCGGAGTCGAAGGTGCTGCTTGGCTTATGGAAGATGGCAGAACTACTTGTGTAAAGGCTTGCGTAAGAGGTGGGAGTTGACTTTGTGACAAGTGTGGGATTTGTGCAAGGGCTTGGGCGGCCATGGTGGATGATGAAGTACCTATGATAGGGAATGGAGTAGATGGTGTTATAGCTTGTGTTACAGGACTTGCAAAGCTTCCTTGCAGAACAAGGGGAATGGTAGAGGTTTCTTGTGATGTTTGCAAGGTTGGATCAAGGAATGGTTGGGTGAATGGAGAGTATACTTGGGCTGGAATTTGGATAGTGTTTATGGGAATGCGAGGATGGAGATATGGTGGAATGGAAGTCTGTGTTTGTGAAAAGTTAGTGAACATGCTTTGCTGGTTTTGGGCCATGAGTGCATTGACTCCTAGTGGATTCTCTGGATGATTCACAAATATTTCTATTGCTAGAGGAGCTGAGGGGATATTGGGATCATCCCATGTATTTCCAGTTTGTATTTGGGGATCATAGGCTATCATTGCACTGGTAAAAATGTTGGGATCAGATGAACTAGTGATTGGATAAGGATTCATGTTCCTTCTTTTTCTAGATCCAGATCTTGTCTCGACAGGCATGGAAATGCAGATGCTAGATGAATGCAAGATGTTTCCTAAAAGATTCTAAAGAATGATGGATGCAAGCTTAAGGAACTTCTAAGGATGATGAATTTTTAGAATGCAATGCAAGGATTGGTGAAATGCTTGGATTTGGATCAAGGATGGTGGAAGATTGATGGGAGATGGTGGTAGATTTGGTAAAAAAAGATGGGCGATGATGGAGGCTTGGTGGGATGCTCTGATTTGGGTCAAGATTGGGTTGAGGATTGGTGGGATGCTGGTGGAAGATTACTAAGTGTCAACAATGAGCTGTTGTTTTTCCCAATGGAGGATCAGTGATAGGATTTGGCCAACCTAGGATAGACTGATGATCTTCGGTCAACTGGATTTCTTATCAATACAAGCCAATCTCTTGCTCGAGATGATGAGGCTATGCAAGGACAAGTTGGATTTCCTTTAGACAATGCTCTGTCAAAAAGGGGATGATTTCTGATTTGGGATAAGGGATGGAAACAACTCAAAGGTTTTGAGCACTAAGTGCTTGTGGATTTGGATCTCTGGATTTGGCGCAAAAGGATGGTGAATTCTATTTCGAATAATGGATGTTGGATTTGGATGAAGGATATGGGACTCTGATTGTGGATTGCTGATGGAAAGATGGTGAAGGATGGTGGAACAATGCTTTCTCTAAAAGGATGATGCAAATGCAACCGGGATGGATGATCTATGATGCTGCTAGGAAGATGATGGTGTATGCAACTAAGAAGGTTTCTAGAATGCAACTAAGGTTTGGTGATGATGTGGGGATGAAACTAGGATGAGACTAGGATGAAGAACTGTCGAGATAGGATTTTGAGATCTAAAGGTAAAATGGACATGCAATGGGTCTAGCTAATGTTCTCTTTCAAGGTTGACGTAGCGATGGTTCACTCGGAATCGGTAGGCAAATTGTTTGACTCTTGCGTTATAGCCAATATTATCAAGCTTTTCTTGATATTTTTCTTCTGCTTGGGTTGCTTGGATAGAGGATTGATGGCTCTTAAGGTTTCTTTCTGCAACTTTCTTCTCTTGATAAGCTTTGGATTTGGGCAACTTAGCTTTCGGATGTTTGATCAAATTTGGCATAACTTGGGGAAATTCTGATAAGTTGGTTTGAGACAAAAAGGTTCTTTGGATATCTGATTCCAAGGGTTTCTCTGCAAAAAAATGTTCTGAGTATCTCGAACTGGGTTTTTGTTGATCAGTTTGATGTTTCCCAATGGCAAAGGATAGATTGCAACAAAGATTTTCGGAAAAGCAATCTCCACTAGGGACAAAGCAACCTTGTGGGATACAAATAGGATAACTGACTCTGATAAAGCTTTGAAAGTGTATGTTCCAACAATGTTTTCACGGAGTATTGACTGTCAAGCACTTCAAACAGATCTACCTAAGGAAGGTGAGTATCAAAATCACTTGCCCACAGCTTGGTACCCCCTAGAAGGGAATACAAATGGTGAGTAATCTTGAGGTGACCCGGTAAACCCCTTGGAATCAGTCCTTGCACAAGGATTTTGATACTTTCAGATATAGATCGGGTAGCCTCTATTTTATCAGGTTTTTAATAGTTCCGTGGAGTCTCCATACCCGGTTATGCTGACCGCCTGTGACTTACTTAAGAGTCTAGCCAACAACGCTGGGGGAGGAATATTCACCTGTCCCCAGACATTTGCATTTGGCACAAAACGCCCGTGGAATAGGAAATATAAGTGAGTACTTTTTGCCTACTTTATTTATATACCGGCCGGGGGATACCGGTTTGAGGTTGTTCTCCGAGGAGGAAGCACTTTTCTCCCTGGACAGACCTCGCTAAAAGTAGAACAAGTGAACTTGTCCGAGTCCAAATGTTCTACATTGCTTACTTTAACAGGATTTACAGAAAATGAAAGCTCTTAGATGCACATCAAGCAAGTTGTTCTTTTTCCCAAATTGATTAAGTTTGATTGAACTTTGAAATTGAAGACACAAGTGCTTAAGGTTTGATTTGTTCTTTCTTCAAAAGGTAAATGATTTGAGTGATTGCAAGTTCTTTCCTTTGAGCATTCAAGATTGAGATTTGCGTATTGATTTAGAACTTTGAAGTGCTTTGTTTTGTCCTTTAGATCATTCAAGATTGAGTTTGTGCTTTGCTTGAATTGAAAAGGAGGGAATAGAGATGCTTGTTCTTTCCAATTTAGATCATTTAAGATTGTGTTTGATTTTCAAAATGATAATGACTTTTAGGACCTAAGTTCATTTCCCTTATTTCATTCAAGATTTGTTTGACTTTTGCTTTTTTTATGAATCTATGAAGAATTTAAGGCAAAAACACAGTCGAAAGTGACATTGTCCAACTAATACGCGACACTGGAAAATGCACAGGCGACACCAAAAAATGGATAGGCGGTAGTTAAATGCTTACAGGCGACAGAGAAAAACATCAAGGCGATAGAGAAATGATTCCAGGCGGCAAAGAAAAGTTTTCTGAGCAGCAGAGAAAGATTTACAGGTGATAACGAAACATGCATAGGCGACAGTAAAATGCTCACAAGCGACACTTTAATCTTGCATAGGCGACACTAAAATGCTCACAGGCATGACTAAAACATGCATAAGCGTGACTGAAACATGCCTAGGTGTGACTAAAACATGTAGAGGCATGACTGAAACATGCATAGGCGTGACTGAAACATGCATAGGTGAGACTGAAACATGCACACGCGTGACTGAAACATGCATAGGCGTGACTGAAACATGCATAGGCGTGATTGAAACATGCACACGCGTGACTGAAACATGCATAGGCGTGACTAAAACATGCATAGGCGTGATTGAAACATGCACAGGTGTGACTGAAACATGCATAGGCGAGACTGAAAAGTGCATAGGCGAGAGTGAAACAATTACATGCGTGAATGTTTATAGGCGAGACTGAAAAGTGCATAGGCGAGAGTGAAATAATTGCATGCGTGAATGTTTATCTCATAGGCATGAGCATTTCTATTGCAGGCGACAAAAAAGAAGTTTAGACAGAATGGAAGTGATCGAGCACGAAAATCTTCAGAGCATAGGCGTCAATACAGAGCTCGTAGGCGTGATCATACTGTTTGCAAGCGTGACTGAATTGTGTCTAGGTGTGACTGAACTATGTGTAGGCGACATTTCACTCTGTTTCCTGCAAATATGAGAATACAAAAGCATGATATAATCAAGTGATTGTGGATTCTGTCCCACCGGGCGTGCCAAAATGTGGACAAGGTTTTCGAGGGTACCTGCTTTGAAAGACTTCAAGCCAAACAAAGATTAGATGTTAGTCTAAGCATGAAATCAATGCAAAACAAATAAAACTCTAAACTAAGCCACCTCAAATTGAGCTAAAACAGGTGCACCCAAGCACTGTTTGATTTGCTCTTGCTTAAGGGGATGTGGGTGTGCTCTCTAATCACTTGGAGCATATTCCTTATGCATTTAGGATGGATTGAAATTCATGAAAACCCCAAAATGGCACAAAATAGGTATAAAACACCTGATTTGCCCCTAAGGCCTCAAGGATCTAAATGATGCTGATATGAATATTAAGCTACATGAGATCTATGCTAAGATTGATTTTCAACCAAATAGAGATGTGATGATACTATGCTTATGCAAAACAATGAAATAAACTATGTTAATCCCATTATTACTAAATTAGGATGAGCTAAAATGCTTGAAAGTAAATTAAATTAAGATGATTATGCTAAGGCTAGAAGTAAAAAGGCATGATAACAATGCTTAAAATGAAAGGTGAAATGGGTATTTTGCTCTTGGAAATGAGGAGCATTTATAGGATTTGGGAAGGAGGAATGAGTGGCCAGGATCAAAATCCTTAAGAGAGGCTAAGATTCATTCAAAGGGGAGCACATGGATTGTGCTGGTTCAGGGCTACCTCCTTGTGACAAGTGTCACAAAGGCATTGGGTTGAAAGATGGGAGGAATGTGCACAATTTGGGAAATGTGTCTAAGGTCAAAGGGTGTAAGAAAGGGGTGAGGGGCTTCTTAAATGCATGATAGATACATGTAAGAGGGATAAGGAGGTCTTAAATGCACTTAATGCATGTAAGAGAAGTCTCTAGAAGTTTGTTGACTTTGGGTTAAGCTTAGGAGTTGGCTAACCTTAGTTAGGGAGTGTGATAGGATTAGGGGAGAGATTAGGATTAGGATTAGGGTTAGGACTTTCTAGAAAAGTCTAGAATTTCCTTAGGATAAATATGGATTTTAGGAAATAAATAAAGATTTATTTATTTCCATGGTTTAGGTTTGAGAATATTTATTAAAATGAATTTAATAAATATGAGGATTAAATATTTAACCTTAATTAAATATTTTGAGTTGGGATTAGGGTTAGGAAATGAGGGGATTAGTCTTTAATCGAAATTAAAGAAGGATTAGAAGATTCTGGAAGAGGTTAGTGGTCTTCAGAAAATTGGCCAAGTTTTGGGCAAAAAATAAATAAATTATTTATTTTGAGATTTTTGGTCAATTTATTAATTAAATAATTAATAAATAAGGAGATAATGTTTAAATAAGATTTAAACATTTTTGGGAGGGATTTCTTAATTAAATATTTTTAATTAAGATAAAAAGATTTAATGACATAAAAATAAATTAATTAATTAAATAATTAATTAATTAATAAATGATGATGTCATCAGGAGATTTTCAGAAAATAAAAATACTTTATTTTCTAAAAGATTTTTAGGTGTCTACACTAGGTATCAACGATATGAGGTTGAATACCTCAAAACATGTACTTTGGTCAAAATTAACCCCCGTGACTTACAAATTGAGTTTTTTCTATTTTATAGTTTGAAATTTACATTTTTGTATTCTTAACATTGAGGGCAATGCTGAGACATCTTTCTCAATAATTCTTTCTATGAATAAAAATATTTTTTTACATACCCTTTATAAATAATAAATATTTATTTTCTTTTCTTTTATTTTAAAAGAATCTAGTTTATTATGTAACTGTGGCACAAAACATCTAAGATGTGCATGGTGCAACAAAATCATCCCTTATTTTATTCAACAATATTTATGTGTTTTCCATTTACAACATAATCAATTTATTTGGACAATAATAGATAATGAAATCTTGTAAACTTTAAAGTAATATTGAGACAATTTGATAATTGAAGATGATGTATTTATACATGTATATTGCTCCTAATTATATAGGAAAAATTACCCAAAGTGGATAAATAATTCTCATATAAGACAAAAAAAAAAAAAAAACATGCACATAAATAACTAGAAATAAATGTGATAGTTCAATTGCTTTATTGCAAGTTTTAATGACACATAATAAAAACAAGAGAGCTCTTACTTTTAGTTTTATCTATGTGGCATTGAATGTATATCTAAAATTTTGCCAACTACACTCTTTTCCTTTAAATATAAGGTGGAATCAAGTACTTCCATTGAATTATTCTTTTTGTATGAATCGACTCACCATCATCTTGCTTTTTAGGAATACCAATGATAGTTCCTAAAGTCTATACTCTTCTCAAATTTTGATGTCTTTAAATAGGAATCAATTCATTGAAGAATAAATAATAACAAAAACTGATATGGAGATATAAAGAAAAACCCCAAAGAGGCAAATAAATTTTATCAATAAAGTTGGTGATGTGGTGATTTAAATAAATATAACAAGCAAGCAAATAAGTCGGTGATAAGGAGGTGACAAGGAGATGTACACACATGGGAAACAAATTATATATTCAAAATCAATCACTATTTATTATTATTTTTTTAATTTTTGTGTTCTAACTTTTTTATAGTTATTATTTGTGTTTATCTATAAATCTTAAAAAAGAATGGTTTTGCTATGAATAATAAAGTGTGTCGTATATATGTGTTCTAAAAGAGAGGAAGATTTTTGCCATAAATAATAAAGTCTCATGTAAACTTCTTTTAAGTTATAAGAGTTGAGTGCAACAATCTACAACTTAGCTCTTTACAAGGCGAGCCTCAACCCCATAAGCTCTTGAGTGCGAAATTTTTTATTAGAGTTTCTAGAGGAATTGAAATTTTAGCCTAGTGAATTAGAGCTTAGCTCTTTAAAGGGCAAGCTCCCACCTCATCCACCACCTCATAAACTCTTGAGTGTGAAGTTCCTTTGAAAGGTATCGAGTGGGATTGAGACTTTAGCCTATTGATCCACAACTTGGTCGTGTAAAGGGCTAGCTCCCACTTGACCCACCACCTCATAAGCTCTTGAGTGATGTGCAACAATCCCTCAATCTAGACATCGTAGACAAATCAAGGGTCAAGCATGTTAGGAATGAATGATAAATGTTTGGCAGCCATTCTGTAGCAGTTGTTGTTGCATTTATGACTATGATTGTCATTGATGTCAACACAGTGATTTACCGAAGACTTGCAGAGGAGCAGACAGAGTTTGGATTAGCGCACGTGGGTTATTGTAGTTGGAGCTATGCGATGTTGAGGATATACTCTTTGATATGTTATATGTTTATGGTTAAGAGCATAGACAGTAATTCATTTATTCATGGAAGTTATGAGCATTTTGGTGGAAGCAGTATTCAGGCAGTGTTCCTGAGTAGCAGTTTGTGGAAATCGAATGATATCTCCTAACCGGGATGGAATTTGGCTTTGCGTAGTTAAAAGAAAGTTGAAGACACATTGATAGTGACACAGATGACATTGCAAACTTCGAAGTCACACGAGTGAAGATTTATTGTATTTGGAAGCTGACAGTTTTGTGTAATTTTGATGTAGCGTGTGGAAACTTTTATATTGTAATTGTATGCCGACTCATTTTTGTAATTATTTGAGTGTGGTATAAATGAAGGAATGTATTTCCTTGTTGTAAGATATATGTGGTCGTGATATGGAAGTAGCGGTTGTGTGTGATGTTGTATGCATGAAGTGAAGAAAAGAGCTAAGTATGAAAGCGAATATGTGAAGGAAGACATGCGAGGTACAGAGATCTGAAATTGAGATCTGATGTAATAGTGAGTGTGGTTTGGCACAGTCAGAGAAGAGGTAACATATTATTCTGTTGAGTAATGCAAAGATTATTTGGACAGTGTGTTCAGTGATCTTACCCTAAAGCTGTTTGGGCAGTGGGTCCTTCTATCTTTCATAACTCTTAACAGGGTTAGAATCTTTTAACAGGGATTCAAAATCTCCTAACAGAGATTCATATGTACTGAATGTATTTCATAAGACTCCTAACAGAGTCCATCCTTTCACAAGGAATATTCATATTAGTGCATCTTTTGTGGGCATCATTCCCACCGGGGTTTACTCTTTGATCAAGAGGTTCCCTAGTCAACATATCTTGTGTCATTGTGTTATTGTGTATGAATATCTTTCTATAGTTGGTAATTATATTGCTTATATGGTTTAATGTTGTTGAAGATGATAAAAGTTATAATTATCTGATAACTGATTCACCCGCCCCCTCTCAGTTATCTTGGTGGACTTTACTTTCTAACAAAGCATCCCTACAATAAGGTCTTGAATGATGTGCAATGGACCCTCATCCACACATCATGGGCAAATGAAGAGTTAAACATCCCTACAATAAGCTCTTGAGTGATGTGTAATGGACCCTTATCTAGACATCATAGGCAAATCAAGAGTCAAACACCCCCACACTAAGCTCTTGAGTGATGTGCAACAAACCTTCAGACAAACATCGTGAGCAAATCAAGAGTCAAGCACCCCACAATAAGCTCATGAGTGATATGAATCAAACCTTCAATTGAGACATCGTGGGAAAATTGAGACTCAAACACCCCGACAATAAGCTTTTATGTGATGTGTAAGAGACCCTCAATCAAGACATCATGGACAAATCAAAGGTCAAGCATCCTCACAATAAGCCCCTAAGTGTTGTGCAACAAACCCTCATCCAGATATCACGATCAAAGCAAGAGTCAAGCATCCCTACAATAAGCTTTTGAGTGATGAGCAGCAAACCTTCATCAAGAGATATCATGGGCAAATCAAGAGTCAAGCACCCCCACAATAAGCTTTTGAGTGATGCAAAACTGACCCTCATCCCCACACCACGAACAAATCTAGAGTTGAGCAACACCATAATAAGCTCTCGAATGACCCTCATCCACACCACGTACAAATCAAGAATCGAACCCTCGATCTAGACGATCTGAAACA
This sequence comes from Chamaecyparis obtusa, assembly GCA_027943335.1. Lineage (NCBI taxonomy): Eukaryota > Viridiplantae > Streptophyta > Pinopsida > Cupressales > Cupressaceae > Chamaecyparis > Chamaecyparis obtusa. Next base: position 200,820 of record BSBK01002152.1, on the reverse strand, counting down.
ACAACTCAGACTAAGTAAGACTGAATGAGCTGACCAGAGATCATGATGTGTCATATAAAGTTACAAGGTCATTGTCCAAGTGTAATTCCGTTGATAATGACGAAATGTCTGTAATTGAAAGGAAAAAAACAAACATTTTATTTGGGTGAGTGGAGGGCCCCTGTAAACAGAACATCGCATTAGTCCGAATAGATCGTAAACAAGCTTCCTGTAAAGAAAATGGAAAAACAAAATCTGTGTTTTCCAGGTGAGAGAGAGAGAGATAATTATCCGAATTTCTTTTGTTCTACGCTTCCGTGCAGAGATCTGAAGAAGATGAGATGAGATGAGATGAGATGAAATGGGGTTAAAATTCGTGCAACTTGGGGAAGTCATGATTTGGGGAAGGTTGGTTTGTTTGTTTGTTGGTGGGGTTGTTTGTTGTTTCGCCCGAGTGATGTCACAGTCGGCCCCGACCTCTTGTGGGGGTTTTAAAAATTGGAAAGCAATTCAATCTCACAATTTCTTTCTTGTGTGGACAGAATTGTTTACTGTTTATTAAGTAGAGGAGGAGGAGGAAGGAGGAAGGAGGGCCATATATACATAGCTAATGGGCATCCATACCTGCCCTCCTTTTATTTCTTCCTTTCTTGTTTCCTGCCGAATAAATCCGCCGGCCATTGGTGGGCATCGGTGGCCCAATAGAGATCCATCACTAGAAATTTCTCCGCCCAGAAAATATCTGGGGCGGAGTACGTTGGGACTCGATACCGTGACCCCAGTTTCCTGAACCACAAATTCACAGAGCCTGTCTGTGTGTCAACGCTTGGGACTCGATCCCGTGACCTCCAATCACTTGCCTGAACCACTAATTCACAGAGCCTTGTCTCTGTGTCAAGGCTTGGGACTCGATCCCGTGACCTCCAATCGCTTGCCTGAGGCACAAATTCACAGTCTTGTCTCTGTTTCAAGATTTTTGGGATTCGATCCCGTGACCTCCAATCACTTGGCTTAACCCCAAATTCAGAGTCTGTCTATGTGTCATGGCTTGGGATTCGATCCCGTGACCTCCAATCACTTGCCTGAAGCATAAATTCACAGAGCCCGTCTTTGTATCAAGGCTTGGGACTCGATCCCCTGACCTCAATCAAGTGCCTGAACCCCAAATACAGAAGCTCTGCCTGTGTTGTGTAGATCTCTCTCTTCGTTTCACTTTTCCCTCTTTTGGGTATGTGTCAGCCGCACCAGCTGTGGATTTTCCCCCACTTCTCTAGGGTTGTGGGGGGCGGCGAAGAAGAAGACGGGCAGGGCCAGTCACGGCGACTGTTACAGAACGCCATGATGAGGGGGGACATGAGCGAGGAGGAGTACATGGCGTTGCACAACAACGTCGAGCGCTTCCATGGAGCCGCTGCTTTGGGCGGGGGCGAGTGCAGGTCGCTTGTGGCGAAGCGGATCTTGGCGCCTGTGGGAGTGGTTTGGTCTGTGGTGAGGCGATTCGACAGGCCGCAGGCCTACAAGAACTTCATCAGTAGCTGCTCCATGCGCGGCGATGGCAGCGTGGGCAGCACCAGAGAAGTCCGGGTTGTTTCAGGGCTGCCCGCCGCTAGTAGCACTGAGAGGTTGGAGATTCTGGACGAGGAGCACCATATCCTGAGCTTCAGAGTTCTCGGCGGTGACCACCGCCTCCACAACTACAGGTCCCCTCTTCTGAACTTTTTCATTTCTCTTCTGAATTTTAATTTAATGATGAATGACGAAGTGTGATTTGAAATGTTTCATTCTTCTTAATTTTTTCATTCTGATCATGAATTTAAGGAGTATGATTAATTGTGATTTGAAATGTTAACGATAAAAAATTTTTACACAATCTAATTCAGAAGTTAATCTAACAAATTTCAATATGAATTGTGCTACAGGTCTGTCACAACGCTACACCATTACAGACCCCCTGCCCCTGCCGCTGCAGCTTCCGTTACTTTGGTCATTGAATCGTATGTGGTCGATGTGCCGCCGGGCAACAGCCGTGATGACACTCGCCTCTTTGCGGACACCATTGTCAGGTGCAATCTCCAATCGCTCGCCCATATTTCCGAACGCGCCGCCCGTCATATGGCGGGATGATCGCACAGCTGGGCCGGAGACTCGAACTGGCGACCTCGGTGCAATGTTGCGGGCGGAATGCACAACCTCGCTGCTGCTGCTGCTGCGGCATCTGGTGATTTGTTTATATTTTGCAGAATAGTTTCTCTGCCGAGAAATTTTAGCAGTTCTGGTTGTTTGCTTTTTAAGGCATGGAATGGAAATTTAGGGTTTAATCAGGGTAGCTGTCTTGTAGCAGAACCGAGTAAATACACATGTCCAGTAGAGTAGAAAAATGTATCTAACTATGCTGTTGTGGAGTTAAAAGGTCTGTAAGCACTGTATATCTTACTTATGCAATTTGTAGGGTCAGAAGTGTATTTACGCCGAATAGGCAGGTATCTATTTCTGCGATCAGATGGAATCCAAGTGTCTACACACTCTGTATGTACTCATGTCGTGGCTGGAGTCCTAGTATAGACACGATGAATATCTGCCCATGTCGTGGCTGGAATCCGAGTGCATACACATTGTATATCTGCCCATGTCGGGGTCGCAATCCTAGTATATACACGATGAATACTGCTCATGTCGTGGCTAGAGTTCAAGTGTATACACATTGAATATCTGCCCATGTCATGACTGGAGTCCTAGTATATACACATTGAATATCTGCCACTAAAGGGGTCTTGCCAGGCCTATAAACACTGGAACTGTGCTCTTTTTAAATGCCTGATTTGTCTGATTGCTGTGTTGTCGTAAGTAGGATGGTTAGGATTTGGATTTGTTTATTTGGAGGACGGTGTAACATTTGCAGAGCTTGTACTGAAATTTTGAATGGAAGCATAAAATAAACTGTGTATGCAGCAGGTATATATACTTAATGCATATACCTCAATTTTGCTAGAAGCCTTTCATAGATTCTTGTACGTCAAGTACAATTGGGTATATGCTTGATGTAAATACTTAATTTTGTTATTAATTGCATAATGCCATGGAATCTGGTGGACCGCCCAATTGTCAAATATAATTATTATTAGATGCATGGGTATGGGCTTTTTGGCAAAAGAAGCTTGTGGTCAGCGGACCACATTTCAGAGTGTATCGAAAACAAGATTATATATGTTATAATTCTGGGAAATGGCTATCCAGCTCATAAGATGTATCAATGCACAAGTTATCTTAATATGTTGCTCTTATACCTTAAGCGCTGGTGTATCCTAGGAACTAGATATCTCATTCGATAATTCTACACTTGGATGTAGCTTTTTGCAAAGGACATTTCGCATAAAATATGATAAAATTGGTTATATGCATGCACTCATACCTGACAGACACACAGAACATACATAATTATGGATAATGTGCCTTTTTGAGCATTCTTGAAATTTTGAATTCCATATGTCAGAAAAGGTTATAAAAAACTCAAACACCTCAGACTTCGTCATCTAGCAATCCGGGCCCCCCTCGTGCTATCCCAATCCCTCCACTCAGTCTGATGTGTCTGGTGATTCAGTTGCTTCATAGAAGGACACTGTCATGTCAGATGGGTGGAGGATTGTGAGGAGGAGGAAAGAATCCCCAGTCTCTTCCCCTACCCCTATCACTCATCCTTAACCCCCACCATATCTCCTCCCCCTCTTCTCCACCTTCTCCCAAACCCCATCTTCTTCCCCTCAGATCACTTTTCTACTCTACCGCTTTCTTGTGACTCCCCATTTCCTTCCTCTCACATTTGTCATAGATCCAGATCGCCTTCCTCTTTCAGAAGTCAAGAAATCAAGAAACAAGACCTAACTCTTGATAACAGTTTCAGTGTGCTGCTTCAGGGTGATGACTCTTCTAGTTACTGTATGTTGTGAACTGGGTATCGTATAATCTTTTCTTCTTCTATTACAGTTCTCTTTGAACTGCTATTCTTTTCTTTACAATCGCCATTTTTCAATATATATTAAGAAAAATGTCTTCCTCTTCAATTTAAAGGTGCCTTGAAAATGAGCTCAATTCTTTATATGCATAAGGTGCAGATTCATTTTACAGAGCGTGGAGTATGTATAAAAAAAATTCATGGGAAATTTGAATCTTTCCAGGTCAATTTGTAGCCAATTAGTTCAACATAACATTCTTTCTAATTAAGTTTCTTTGAGGAAAGGCATTATTCTGAAGAATACTTGAAACATTGTTAAACCTCTTCTAAATGATGGATTTTGAAGCATGGTTCAAAATATGTACAATTAATTTAAAAGTAATATTTTAAATAATTGTAAAACCTTGACAGATACATAACAGGACACACTGCTCTAACTTAAAAAAAAGCTCTGTATATAAAGTTTGTTGTCTAATTTTCAAATATATTGCTGAACCTCTCTGCTGCATTTATAGAGTGATTCAAATTGTCAATGCAAAATATATATAATTGATTTTAAAACAATCTTAATTGTAAAGTCTTGACAGAAACATAACATGATGCATTATTTCAATCTTGTATTTAAAGTTTGTCATCTAATCTCAAATTTGTTACTGAACAACCTCTAAATGATAGAGTTCAGAATACGATAAAATGCATGTACAATTGATTCGAAAACAATCTCACAAATAATTGTAAAACCTCGACAGAAACCGGACTCAATAATCTAAACTTTAAAAAAGCTCTATATTTGAAATCTGTCATCTCTTTTCAAATCTATCTATCATAATCCGAAGCCATTTTAGTTATTCAGTTCACATGGCTGGCACCCAAGCACATCTCAACTTTTTAATCCACTTGATCAAAATATGAATTCTTTATAGATTCCACATGAAGAGTTCTTCCAGATGGCAGAAATCTAACTAGAGCTGCAATTATGTATCATGTTCTGTAAAGGTGTTATCTGTGTCTTGGGCCCCTTTAGCTTCTAGCAGCAGCCTTTGAACACTTCCCAAGATATCCTAAATGCATTTGTGTTTGTCCACCCACATTCAAAAACATTGTATTTGGATTCTATCCTTACCCATTTATCAAGAAACAATTGTCTGGCATCGCAACCAATTCAATGGAAGTAAGGATATCATACTCTGATTGACTCTTTTTGATCTGAGTCATACACAGAACACTTGGCGTAAATTGGTCGCCTCTTTCTGAGTGCCGGTCACATTCACTCCACTTACTTCCTGATTGGTTTTCGATTCGCACAACGGAAATAAATTAAATCAATGATTTGAAAGTCATTATGAAAAGTAGCTCAACGTCAAAGCAGTTGAGATTCAACTTGCCCACCACTGAAACATAACAAGAGCTGAAAATTGATCACTCGTGAAACATCACAAGAGCAGAAAAGCACACGGAGGGGACGAACCTAAAACAGAGGAAGAAGAAACTTTTAAAATTAAAAGATAATTTTTCGGTGTTTCATCTGTGTGAGCATTACCTAGATTCAATGAATACTAAGTGTTTCATTCATTCTCATGAGAGATGGGTTCGTGTGAACCACTACTCATGAAACATGGGTCAATGAGTTTGACTCAAAAACTACACAGTTGAATTCTGATAGCAATATCACAATTTGACTTGCTGTGGAAAATATCTCCTACTTATCAAATAATTTCTAAATACATGTTTTGTGGCCAATGGAGAATTCATACACAGTTGAATTTAGAGTTTATGTACAATTAATATTATGGAATAACCTTCATGGGAGAAAATCTGATGTAAACAGTTAATACACAGTTGAATTTAGAAATTACATATGTTCAATATCGTGAACTGTGAAAATCTAATAACTGACACCATTCATGAGAAGGGATCTGATGCAAAAAAATTATGCACAGTTGAATTCAGAAATTACATGTGTTCATCATCATGAACTTTGGAAATCTAATAACTGACACCCTCATAGAAGGGGATCTAATGCAAAAAAAAATTATACACAATTGAATGCAGAATTACATACATCATCATGGAATGGAAATCTAATAACTGACACCCTTCATAAAAGAGGATCCAATGAAAAAAAAATTATACACAGCTCAATCCAAAAATTACATACATTCAACATCATAGACTATGAAAATCTAGTAACTGGCACCCTTCATGGGAGGGGATTTTTGGCACCCTTAATGGAGGGGATGGGCGGGGATCTGATGCAAAAAGTTATACACAGTTCAATCCAAAATTTACATACGTTCAACATCACGGACTATGGAAATTTAATAACTGGCACTCTTAATGGGAGGGGATCTGGTATAATTTTCTCCTGCTGCAGATCGTGTTTTTGTGGCTTTGCCCTTTGGTCCTAGGCTTGGGAAATCTTCTCTGATAGATCCAAAGTCTGCCGCCATGTCCGCAAAAAAATTGTTTACTGCCGCTTCTGTGGATAAGCTGTCTGTTGCTGCCACTTCCGGTAGGGTTTCTTCTGGCAGTGGTGCGGCGACTGACATGCTGCGTCCTAGCTTGGGAGGTCTGTGTAAATCTTCAGCTGCTACTTCCGATGTGATGCCGTCTGCTGCTGCTGCTTCTGCTAGGGTTTCCTCTGGTGGTGCTGTGGCAGCGGATGTTTCTTGTGTGCATAAAGGAGATGTTCTAGCGCTGGAAATTTACAAGGGTTGAAGAGAAGGAATGTTGATCATGTTTTTACTGTCTTTAGAGGCATTGTCATTAAGCTGAATGTGGAGACGAATGTGGAGAAGAAGGAGGAAATAGATTACAATTCTTATGTTTCTCCATTCATGGTGTGATTTATTGGTTTAGGGGTCTTTGGTCTAGTCTCCCTCAACTGCATGTTTGGATCTCAGAACATTGGGAGCTTCTCATTTCTGGTACAGTTCATATTTATTCTATGGAAAAGGTTTTTTTTTTTAAAAAATTGAGAATGTTTGAGATAGAAATAAAATTTTGTGTGATCTTATTTTTAGCTGGGATGATAGATTTTTGTTAATGATAAAATCATGGCACTCTAATTTCAATCCCTCTTCTAAAACGTTTAATAAGATTATGATTTGGGTTCGACTTTCCGCTTCATCTATGGGTTGATTCTCTTTTAGAGGAAGTGGGAGATGCTCTTAGGGATTTTCTGATGGTGGATGATGAATCATCTAATATTCTTCATTCTACCTTTTCTTGGTTGAGATGGATATTTCTGAAGGGCTGCACGCTGAAGTTTTAATCATGTCATTGAAGGGTAGTTGGGTTCAAATTTTGGACTATGAAGAGATTCCCTTCAGGGGTAGAAGATGTTTTAAAATTGATCATGCGGCTACACAATGTGGATTAGAGAAAAAGAAAATGACGGCTTCATGGTGGAATGGTGCTTCGGGGCAACATTAATTTCAATCATGACACTCTAATTTCAATCACTCTTTTAAAACGTTTAATAAGATTATGATTTGGGTTCGACTTTCCGCTTCATCTATGGGTTGATTCTCTTTTAGAGGAAGTGGGAGATGCTCTCAGGGATTTTCTAATGGTGGATGATGAATCATCTAATATTCTTCATTCTACCTTTTCTTGGTTGAGATGGATATTTCTGAAGGGCTGCATGCTGAAGTTTTAATCATGTCATTGAAGGGTAGTTGGGTTCAAACTTTGGACTATGAAGGGATTCCCTTCAGGGGTAGAAGATGTTTTAAAATTGGTCATGCGGCTACACAATGTGGATTAGAGAAAAAGAAAATGACGGCTTCATGGTGGAATGGTGCTTCGGGGCAACATTATACAATCAAGAAGAAAACTAAAATTCAAAAGAGTTTCTCACAAGTAGTCGCAGCAAATTCTTAGTGTCATGCAACTTCTTCTCAAGTTGATCTTGTTTCTGATGGGGGGCGAGGGGGAGAGTTGCTAAGGCTAGAGTGCAACAACATGCTCCTCTTGTTAACTCCCCAAATGTGAGAGAGAATGTGTCTCAAGTTGTTGCCGGTGATAGTGCTATTAATTTTGTAGGCAGCTATGATAATGTTTCACTTGTAGGGAGGTGTTATGTTGTGCCTGCATCAATGAATGTTCTCTTTGTAGGCAATATCTCTCAGATTGATGGTGATCTAGTGATAGGCTCATTGTCTTGGCATGACAAGGCAACTAAAGTGGAAGAGAGCTAGATTACTATTAAAAGTAAGAATGCTAAGACATCTAGGCCCTCTTTCGACATGACTCTTCGTTCCCACAAGGCTAGTGTTAAAGGTAACTCTTGATATCTCTTGGTTGGGGGAGTTTGGGATGGATTTTTTCTGGTCTTTTCTCTATTTTTGGCTACTTTCTAGTTGTTTGCTTGCAACTTTTGTTTTAGGTTGTGGGAGCCTATTGGTTAATCCCATGTTTGTTTTGGGGGCTTTGTTGCCTTTGGTTGTCTAGCGATTTCAATTTCCTATCTTTTGGCAACGTCTTGGTTGTGGGTTCCAAATCCATTCAAAATCTGATTGTAAAAGGATTTGGGTCCCTTCAAAACCTGTTTTTGTATTAATAAAAAACATAATACTAAGCAAAATGAAAGTTGTCCAATGTCAACTAAATCAAATAAGTTTTTGTTGGACTATGAGCTTGGAAGAATCGTGCAGCTTGAGCTCCTTGTCAACTATATTTTCCCATGAATCCACAAATGAAATTGGGTATTCATCAAACATGTATTTTTTTTTGTTGTGAAAAGGGGTTCATTCTAAATTTTATATATATATATATATATATATATATATATATATGGCAGGTATCAAGTTGTCTATAGGTAGTCTTTCTTATAAATTGCAGTGTGTCAGGTAGTACCACTTGGACTCTAGAGGGTGTGACATTGTTAAATCAACTATATTAAAACGAAAATTAAATCACATAAAAATTTTATGTACAATTGATCACAATAATTTTATTTCATAGAAATATTATTAAAAAAACTAGTTTTAGTGAATTTATTCATTAATTGTTAATTTAAACTAAGATAAATATGTATTATATCTTATAATACATAGACCGATCATCACATTGACAAAGAGGATCGCATTTGCAATTTATGCACATTGTCTGAGATTGAGACCGAGGCACATTTCATTTTCCGCTGCCCTATATACTATGAGATCAAAGGGAGATTCTATTGCTTATTCAGAGAATCTAGCGCCTTGACTTCCTTCTTTTGTTACTCTAACCAGAGATGTCTGGCACTCTATTTACAGGAGACAGTACGGCTCCATGACTATACCCTGCATCATCTATTTCTCCAGAAGCAGGTCACCGAGCAGCTCATTACGGATTTCTTCTCGCCCTCGCCCCCGGCTCAGGGCTTGAAGCGGCCCTCATGTGCCTCCACCATCGGTCACTCCAAATCCGTGAGACCTCACAGTGCTTCTACCCATCAGCAACAAACCACCACCAGATCATGGTGACGGGTCTATACCCATATTCTTCCGAGTCACTATCCTTCTGTGTTGGATTTCTTTCTGCTTGGGAAGGACCCCTAGTCCTTGCCCCGGTGGTTCTTTGTTCTTTGCTTCTTCTTGTTTGGTTCCTTGTTCTTTTAGCATGTACCCCGACCACTGTTTGGTGGTCCGCTAGTTTCTTACTATTTTCGCTGTATGATTCTTGTCCCATAGACCCTTGTTGGTCTTCCGTTGGACATTAATAAATTTATCTTACCTTATCTTATCTTATCTTATATGAATAAGATAATATATGAATTAATTTTTTCTTACAATCAATAACTTTTATATTTAAAATTAATATTTTTTTCATATATCAATTAATTTATGATACAAATAAATAATAAAGATTTTATTTGATATGTTATGTATTATACAACTTAAACTTGATAATTAGTTTGTGAATTATTTTTTAACAATTATACACTTAATATTACCTTGAAATGTTGGGAAAATCTCTAATTGATAAAATAATCACTCTAATTTTTTTCATGTTTAACTAATTTTTAATTTATTTAAATATTAAAAACTTATATTTTATAATATTAAATATTAAATATGACCATATTTTATTTTGAATGTTGAGAGCTCAACAAAGAGTCCCTACTCATCTCTACTAATATACTAAATCTATACATTTTTTTATCTAATTTTCATTAGAATAAAAGTTTGGAAGAGCTTAAATAGTCAATATTGTGTTTATTTCAAAATGGAAGAGCTTAAATAGTCAATATTATGTTTATTTCAAAATGGAAGAGCTTAAATAGTCAATATTATGTTTATTTCAAAATGGAAGAGCTTAAATAGTCAATATTCTCTTTATTTCATGAATGATGTACAAATAATTGAATAGTAAAATAATTGATGACAACTAAATAATAAATAATTATCTTATTTTTTATAATAAAAATATTTTTAATTATTCAGTCTTTTGATATTTTACTTTTCTTAACATTAGGGTTGGAGCTATTGATGCAATAATAAATGTAACTTTAAAAAGGTGTTTAAAAATTCAAATAAAAACATTTACAAGAGATTGAACATTTAATGCATAGTAATTATAAGAAAGGGATGTAATAGTGGTAGTGGAGTAGGCTTGGGCCTTGTGTTTGCTCTCCAGTGGTCCCTAGTTCAACTCCCTCCCTGGATATCACCCAATGAACCTGACTTGCAAGCGGCTTGGTACATCCCCAAAGGATTAATCTTGCCCCAACTTGCCCCTTCCTGAACCCCAACTGGCAGCAAGTAAGACCAAGGTAAGGTGGGCTGGGCGCTAGGCTAGGTAGCTGGAATACCTATGGCGCAACAAGAAAAAAAAGGGATGTAATATTGTTGATAAGTAGGAGATAGTTTCCACCACAAGTCAAACTTTGATATTGTTGCAAGGATTTAACTATGTAGTTTTTGAGTCAAACTCATTGATCCAAGTTTCATGGGTAGTGATTAACAAGAACCCATCTCTCATGAGAATGAGTGGTATACTAAACACTCATTGCATCTATGTGAGCATTGAACATTCCCAAGAGGTTACCCATCCGAGTACTACCCCGACTCAAGCACAACTGAATCATAGTAGTATTAGAATGGGTGACCTCTTGAGAAGGCCCAATACTTCATGCTTGAGTTGGAGTAATATTGGGATGGGTGACCTCTTGGGAAGGCCCAATACTTTGTGCTTGAGTTGGACTAGTATTGAGATGGGTGATATCTTGGGAAGGCCCAATGCTTCACCTTTGTGAGCATTTCCAAGATGCAATGAGTGTTAAGTGGACCATTCAATCTCATGAAAGATGGATTCTCATGAACCACTACTTTGAAACATGGATCAATAGATTTGATTCGAAAACTACACAATTAATCGAGATAGTAATATCATAATGTAAATTATTATCAATTGTTTCACTTTTAAAGAATGTCATACTTAAATCAAATGTTCAAACCTAATAAGATCCCAACATGTAAAACTCGACTACAGATCTAAAAACTTAAAAACCAAAACTATCCTACCATGCTCTCTTTATAGTAAGGAGGGCCCTCCCTCCCTCTCTCCCTCCCAAATGGATGGTGGTGGGACATCACCATTACTATTCATTGTAAGACAGTCCCATCACCAATTTTGTTTATACGTGGGTGTGAATTTTATTGCCTTCCTTTTAGTTTGCAATGGGCTCTACCCAAATTTAACCTGGTGGAGACCTATTTCATGTGATTAAGAAATTGTTCTGTGCCAATTGGCCATGAATTTATACATTTGGGCCATGGGGCCTTTTGGGAAGTAGAAAAAACAATTAAGCATGATTGTCACTGCCTGTCTATTTTGTATGGTGGGACAGTGATGAAAGAATGTAGCTGGTGAAGTTGGGCACATCTTTTACAAGTTGCCATGTGCATTAAAGCTCTTTCTAGAGATGAATCTTGCAAAGAACATGTCCGGACTCATTTAAAAACAAGCCTGCACATGTGATTCCCATTTTTTTATTTCTGTAATCAAGACAAAAAGAATCTCATTTCACAGACTTTGACAGTAATCACATTCAATACAATCATAATCTGATGCTTATTAATATTTTACTTTACATGCACTCTGCAAAATGTATTGCTTTTCCAGTTGCATGTGATATGCATTGAAATTTGAGATGCATAAACCTTAATAAAATAAGCTTGGTTTCTTAAGAAAAGAGAAATAATGACAAGGGTGCCTTGCCCACAAACTAAACACAGCCAGAGAAGCTATTAACAGGGATTATAATAAATTTGGTTTAATTTTTTTTTAGCCCATAAATTTTTTTTAAAGTATGCTTTTTGTTCTGCAATTGTTGGGGTTGATGCTTTTGCTTTAAATTTTTTAATGAAAGGAAGTACTTACAGTTGTTTCAAAAGTTGAAATAAATCATTTAAAGTTTGGAAAGTGTTTAGAAATTCAATTCCAAACCTCATCATCAGTTCAACTTTTATTCCAAGGAAATGGCCAAAGTTTAGCTTTTAGAGTTGTGACTGCGGTACAATCAATCATTAATTTGTGACTTATCAGTGTCTATCTGTTATATGTTTCCATATATTGATGCCAATTAAGAGGAGAAACATAAGAAAAATGTCTTTTCAATCACAATCTGAGGTGACCTTGGACATATTGGTGAAATTATATAAATTTTTTCTTAATAAGAAAATGAGAGTTATTTAGTAGGTGTAGACTTTTGAATCAAATTTGAATGTTTGTCAAAATTTAAAATTAATAATTGCATTTTAGAGTATAAGGTATACTGATAGTGATGTGTAATCAAGTGTAGTTTTTTATAAAGTGTAAGAAGAGTCATTTTGATACAAGTTCTTTCATTATATTAGAAATATTGTAGCGTTTTCTTATTTTACTGAAATAACTTGAATTCTTGTCAATAAGAAAATGAAAAAGTTATTTAGTTGTTGTAGACTTTTGTCTCAAATCTGAGTGTCCCTAAAAAATCAAAACTAATCATTGCAATCTAAAGTATAAGGTGTGCATTGATGGCGATGTGTAATGGAGTGTTGTTTTCTTGTATAGGATAAGAGTCATTTGAGACAAGATCTTTTAGTTTTACAAATTAATATTATCTATCAAAACATAATAATAACCTTGTTTTACATAGGGTAGGTAGTACATTTCATTGATAGTTTCGCTATGATAATATACCATTTCTAATAAACATTGTATACAAGTGGCCCTCTTCTTACTTTCATAGTGTACCTCATATATACTACCTTTCATGCATGATATCATTAGTATGTGAAGGTGGAGCATATGTGAAAATATAAAAGACAAGCCATTTATAGGAAAGTGAGTATTATGCCTTGTTGATTTATGTTCCCAACATCAATTATTGCTTTTACATTATTAGCCTTAAGATTTATAGGTTGTTAAGGCCCGTGTCATTTTTAGGATTAATTTATAGTGCTCATCTTTAGTTATTAAGATGATAGGCACATCTTGTGGTTGGTCATAGTCTCAACCACATCTTGTGTAATGTTTAAACTTGTTTAGTTGCACATTGACAAAATTTGTTGCTATCCACAAATTCGAACTATGCATAACTACTTGGCCAATATAAAGGAGAAACTTGACATCGAGATGTTTATCCTTTGATGACAAAAGTGATGATCATACAAAATCAAAACTACATAGAATGTAAACTATGATTCACACACAAATAATATCTAAACTATATTACAAAGAATACAAGATATTATAAAATATTTAATATTGTCAAGAAGGTTGTCTCAACCTTGAATCATAATTTTAAGAACACAAAAATATAGATCTTAAGCTATAAAATAGAAAAAACATATTTTTGGGTTATAAAGATTGATTTTTACCCCAAAAATATTTTTGAATAAGTTGAAATTAGTTACTAGATGTCCATCATGTGAACCTCTTAAATATCTATCCACATTACAAAAAGGGATGGCTTTATTGGGAACCAATCTTTCTACTATGTTTTTTTCTCAAGTCCATTTTGTGTTCCCATTGGTTCCCCTCTCAAGGAAAATTTGTGTAAAGGCACTTGTCTTCCAAAGCTAATTAAATACTATGAGTTGACTAATAGATTAAATGCTAGATTTGAGATCATTCATAAGATTTAATGTTATCAAGTGTAAATAACCAATGTAACTATAACATATAATGATTTGTGAAGTGTACCATCCTAAATTGCACTCACTTACAATTGGATGCTCAGTTAGGTCCTATTTTAGTGTCCTTGGGCTTCTGTGTTTGTTATGCTTGATCCAAACCCAATTTCACTTTCTGCTATTAGGACTCATGGCCTGAATTTTGATGCTTTCTAGAAGAAATAGGCTGACCAAGTCAGTGTATTCCCCGAGATTTACTCTAAAATTTGAACCATGTATTGGTCTTGATGGTGAAGTGGGAATTCAAACTCTGTGGGCTTCCTTCAATTTTTTAGCTCTAAAATATTTTTGAGGGGTATATAAGCAACCTACCTCTCCTCATTTGATAAGAACATAAAAAAAGTTGAAAACCTCATGTTGAAATTCAAGATCTCTCTCATCTTAACCATCTCAAGGTAGATTTTAAGCATCAAAGGCATTTTGAAAGGCAATCTTCTCCATTATAGAAAGATTCTCTCCCTCGTTGAATTCCAAGAAGAGGAGACCACAATCATGCAAGAAGATCCTTCTTCCAACCACATGAATATGAATATGAATGTGAATTAATTCCTTCTCAAGGCAAGTGACATCGAGCATAACAACATTGGAGATTTGAGAAGTACGTGCAGATCTAGGCATTTGTGAAAGGAATCCTTGATTCTTCTCAATAATCCAAGACATTACAACAACATTCAAGATTACTTCAATTATCTTCATAGACATTAAGACTCCAAGTCCATTTATGAAGGAATAAGCATTACAATTTTTATACCTAGCCTTTGTTTTATATCAGCACACTTTTAATTTATGCATATTTCATTTCAATTCAAGGTTGATTCCCTAACTAAGTTTCAACTAAGACAAAACCATCTCTACCAAATGTTTTCTCTTTTCAATGTACATGAACATGTGGAACCAATTTCAAGATTAGATATGGGAAGTACAAGATCTTGGCTATAGTCTACAATTGAAATTATAAAACAATGTAGGGAATAGGCCAACCCAGTCGACCTAGTTTGAAGAATAGGTTGACCCAGTCAACCTAGTCCGATGAATAGGCTAACCTAGTCAACCTAGTCCCTCTAGATCAACTTTAGATTGAATTTTCAGATTTGTTACAATTTATGGGTTCTATGTTTAGTAGAAAAATTTATCTATCAGATATTTGTCAATCTGTGTGATGGGATAAGCTAGGATAGACTAGCTAGTCTATGCTCTGAACCTTTTCTAAGGACTCAAGTGTGCTCTAACACGTATGGTTGATCTATAGGATACCTGATACATTCAAGTAGCCCCTGATCTACCTAACTAACCCACCAAGTTACACAAGTTCAACTATCACCATGACAAACTTTGCTTTCAGGCACTAACCCTTACATTGGCTCAATAAGGGTCTTTTTGCTTCCAGACCTACTTCACATCCTAACAATGAGTTCTAATGAGTTCCAAGGACTTTTTATGGCTATGGTCACCTTTTCAAAGCATTGATAAGATTTGGGGATCACCCGATTTGGTAGTTCCTTTGTAATCTAGGGCTACAAGGAAGTGCCAATTAGGCCTCCTTCTGGATTTGTAGGGCTTGTTACTCCTTCCCTGTGCAAAACCAAAATTCTTGGCCTTAAGGAATTCTCATACATATGCCTCAATCTCAAGTATTTTTTAGGTCTTAAGTGCCCATGTGACCGTACAGGTTATATGGCAAAAATGAGGGTTTCAAGGGTTTTAAAACCTCCTCTCTGTCTAGGTCTTCAATAACCTGCTTCCTTGACTTTCCTAACCTCCTTCTTATCACCAGTCAACCTTAATAAATGTAATGTGACTCCCTCAAAAGGGTAAGTGTTGAAACTCCACCCACTGTCTTGTAGAGTCCTCCTAGTGCTGATTGTCCCTAGCCGAACTGAGCATAGTTCGCCTAGGGCTTCCACAAACTCATGTTTGTTTGCTTGCTCCAGGGCCTTGCATCATAGTACATATCCATTAGGGTTTTTACTTTGAGAATCCATGATCCCATGGGTTTTCCATGGTGGATACCAAAGATACAGCCCTAACACCCCATGTTCCTCAAGACTGAATAGGGAACAATATAGAACAATAGTAACAAGAAAAATAACAACAACAATATTCTAACAATCCACTACACACAATGAAGTGTTAAACACACAAAATGAATCACACAATAAGATTCCACACAAAGCTTTTTGTATTTACAAGTATTCAGTCATCCAACAGTGACTGTTACACATAATTCTTCACCAGTCTGCCTCTCCGTACTGTAGCTTCACAATTCTGACAACCAACCCGTACAGTAGGGTTATAAAAGGCTTAAATATGGTTGTCTAGGAGTGATTTTCAAGTGTTTAGGGTGTATTAAGCCTCTTAGATTAGGTAGTCATTACAAAACAAAAAGTTGCATAGCAACTTTTGAGCAACTCTGAGTTGCTTGAGAAAATTTTGCTCAAACATCTTAATAGACCACTTCTAGGCCTTCCAAAGCACTCATGTGCATCACATGACCACTAATCACTAACTCCTATACCACTATTCAAGAAAAATCCCAAAAAACTCAAGTTGACACTTTGCTTGAGTTAATGGGCAAAGCAAACTTAAGAAGACTAGCAGACCTCTAGGACTAACACAAAGCATAGACACAACCAAAATTGAGTCCAACTCCATTGTGACTCTTATTCCAAATACAAAGCATTAACACACCAAAAACAAGAAGGTGAGGGCCCTCATAGAGGTGCTCCTACACGACTGTGTATGTTCAAAGTCAACTTGTTCTTTATTTAACCTAAAATCTTGCATATCCCCATCAACTTTTGTATTCATGCATCCATTCCTCAATTGCATAGAAAAAAAGGAACCATTGCATCCACTTGGCATTCGATTCCTCTTTTAACCTATGTGGATCATCTTTCAAACATTATTTATACACTTGTTAGTCTTGGAATTATTCCTAATCCTATTATTCGTCCTCCTATAAGTGTTCCATGTATTTTCCAACCATCATCTATGCCTACTTATCACAAGGCCCCACTTTTATATTCTAATTTTTCATCTATTTTTCATAATGTTCTAGATTCTTCACTTTCACACAAGTCCAATACCAATGTATCCACTAAAACCACCATTAATAGCCTTCCCAAATTGTGTCATCCTTACAACAACAAATTTCCTCTATGACCCAATCCAAATTCAACATTCCTACTGGTGACATTACTAGCCCTTTGTCCCTTGACATCGTTTGTGTTGTTATCCATCAATACATGGAAATACCTCAATTGGAGATCTATACTCAAAAAGGCAATCCCTTGACTCATGTAAAAACATTTCAAACATTGTGTAGTGACTTCTCTCATGATCATAAACTCATGGCTAAATTATTCACTAAAAAATTTAGAGATAAGGCCTTATAATGGTAATGTTTTTTGCCTCCTTATTCTATTGACCTATTTCACAAATTCGCTAATGTTTTCATTCAACAATTTTAAAATAACATTGGTCCTAAGATTTTGTTGACTAATTTGATTCATTGTAAACAAGGTGTTAAAGAAAAAGTGATTGATTTTATTGGTAGATTTAAACATTTGCATGCTCAAATTGCTTATCCTATGTCTAATGTGGATGTTCAACATATTTTCATTTCTAATTTTCAAAAATATATTAGAGATAAGTTATTATTTTATGAGTTCTCTTGTTTCACCCAATTGTATGTAGTGCTTCATTATTATTAGCTTTAGGTGAGCCAATTTGAGACATCCAATCCAATGGCTCCAACTAATAACAGTGATGTTGCCTCACAACCCTTTCAAAAGTTACAAAATCATAAAGGCTTCATCAAGATCAACAAATCATCAAAAAACATTGATGTGCAAGTGACAGTTGCAACTACAAGTATGGCTCCTTTGTTATTTGTTTTTAAACTATCTCATAATTTTTACACCTCTTTCTAAATATTTTCACAATTTGATGTTGAAGTTGATTAATGCTAATGATTTAACACTTCCTCCCATCGAAATCATTGACCCATCTAAACCTTTTCCCAAATCATATAATCCTAAAGCCTTTTACCAATACCATCATTAACCTAGCTATGATACTGAGAAGTGTTTCCATTTGAAGACCATCATCCAAGATCTTATCAAATACAATGTGGGTGTCAATGATCAAGGAAACAAATTTGTTGCCCCTCCCAATCAGAACTTGCAAATCTATACTAATCCTTTACCCTCTCATTCTACCAATAACATTGAACCTGCCACATTTCCTTCTTCCACCAATGTTATTTTATCTCACAAAACCACTATGAACCTTAATAATATATGTAATGAGGCCAACAATATTATTAACCATATTGATCAATTTAACCCCAAGCCTAAGACAAAACATGGAACATGCATTACATTTGATCTTAAGGAGAATATTTAGGCACTTGATGGTTCCCTTTACATTACCATGAAGATTAGGGATGTTCCCTCTCGTGGAGTGCTTATTGATCCCAATTGCATGGTGAAAGTTATAACCGGGGAATATATTTACACAAGACACTTTCATCGAGACTCATATGAGAAATAAGATGTGATGATTAAGACTTTGAATGGTTTTACTTGTCCTACCTATGGTTCCATTACCTTTCCCATTGAAATTGGTAAGAAATATCTAAATGCCACCTTCGTTGTCAACCAAACTTATGATCAATTACAAGTGAGACTTGGCATTCATTGGCTCACTCCCATGAAATATATTGTTTCTCCTATCCATAAGTGTTTGAAATTCCTCAATAATGGAGAAATCATCAGGATTAATCATTGTATCTATCAATTTTTAGCAAGTCATGGGAACTTTGACCTTGAGTTCTTTTGGCCCAGTATGCCTCAACCATTACAACCTTTCTAAGGTCATCTCTTCTTATACTACCAAAAAATTAAAGTCCAAAAGATTTGTGAGTTGAGAAACCCTAAGGATGTCTCATATCCATGTCCCAGACCCAAAATCCTTCCCACACCTTCCATTCCTCTTATTTATGTTTATGTCCCGCCTCCTATATCTTATAAGTGTCTTGTTTCCTCTATCTATCAACCAAGTGAGGTCTCTTCTATTCTTAATCCTAAGGTAGAAAATAAGTTTATGTTGATTGATCCTAAACCATCCCGAATTTCAAGCAAAACTAAATGCAACTATTGTGCTTGTGACCACCCTCGTAGATGTCGTACTAGGGCCCATGAGATACCTTCCTAAAATATTTCCTCTCCTAAGACACCTCATAATGCATTAATTCCCTTTGACCAACCCATGCATAACCCAAGGGAGGAAGTTCATGTAAATAAAATCAAATTGAATGAAAATGATGATTGTTCTTTTCACATTAAAGATCCTATTGTGATTAATTTAGATGAAGAAGATACTCTTGATGATGATAACAATGTTTCTATTACAAATTATGTTAATGCTAATGATTTTGATGATACATATGAGGTTATTGAAATTAATCATGAATTATCTATTAAATTTTCACAAATGTTATCCCTAGCTCCTAGTGAAAAAAAAATGGCTCGTCATTAGAGCATGGTCCTTGTTTGGAACTTATAGTAGCTCCATTTTTCATTCTTAACTTTATGCCTCTTGTGTGTTTCCCACCTTCCCTAAACATTGATGACCAAGATTGAGGGCAAGCAATATGTTTGACTAGCTCCTCTTGTGTAATATGAGTTCTTCAATGTGTTTGTTTATTTGTAATGTGTTTCATCTGCGATGTAATGCTTGTTAAATATTATGTCTATATTTATTTAGACGACCCTTGTTGTTGCATTGGTGCAAGGTGATAAGGGAATCAACATGCAGTGACAATCTTCTATTTGTACATTATGTCATATGTGTTGTTTTATCGTAAGTGTGCCTTTGTGTTGTCTAATTGAGGATGATGCAAAGTGGTAGAAACCATCTATATTTTTGGTCTCCATAATGCTGACCCAAAAAGACTTTTTGTTTATGTATCTTATGTGTTCTTATTTCATTGTTCTTGTAGTTATACTACCTTTGGGGGATGATGTCAATTCATTTCCAATAATTCTTTATATACATGAGTTATCATATGATCATACTAGCCCCAGAGTTTTTAGATCCCTTTGTGCTCTTTTTTTGACATGTTCTTTATTTCCCTTGGTTTGTCCAAGCTTCGGGGCATATAATTGTGGAGACATCTTTTTGATTCATGTAAATTCTTTGTTAAAGCCATTGCTCTTGTTAAGGTGTTGCAATCACTTTAACATGGGTTCATACACTCTACTCCGTGATGCACATTTTGCACACACTATACAACCAAATTTACAATCAATTTTTTCTCACAACACTTAACAATAGATTCCTTCCATTACTTTTATGCCCATGTGCATTGAAACCTTTTACACCCCTATGCTTTACAATACTTTATCCCCCTATGCATTATTTAGCAGATTTCTTTGGATATGATTTTTTCCTTAGGCCTAGTCCTCCTTTTTGACACTTCTATCTTTTTTTACATGACACATAGTAAGTCAAACCTTACTAGGTCGGCATGGTCATGTCCCTTTTTCTCTTTTTTTAGTGTTACTTATTTTTTATCTTGGTTTTGGATTTGATGAGGATCTAAGTCACTTGGGGCCTTGGTGCCTCCTTGATGTAGACGTAGGGTTCCATTCAACACAATGTAGGCATATTTCACAACAATGGGCTCATATATGCTCCACAACTAAAACAAGAAACCATGTAGAACATTCCCCTTATTGGGACATTCAAAATCATGATTCATTTTAGCCATCTCCTACATGTTATCACCAAGCTTTTGTATTCTATGGGGTACTTTGAAGGTTGAAGCTACATAAGTTTTCTATTAAAATTCGATTGTAGAGAGCATCAAGGAGAATGTCAAATAATCCTATGAGTCTAAAGAGTTGACGTTGTGAAGATTATTTATCATATCTGCTTACTGGAAGCCAAAAGGAGACAAGAATATCTATTTTGTATTAAACCTATTGTATACCCAAAACATTTATTGCATTTCACTATTTCACAAAAGTACTAAATAAAAGGTTGTGAAATAGAAATCCCATCGCTATATTGTGAAAGCACAAAGTCACTATGCGTGAAATAATGAAGTCATCGCTATTTCGTAAGAAAGAAAAAAGGGGGTGCGCAAAATAGCAAACTTATCGCCATTTCACAAATAACATATAAGGAAGTTTGCGATATAGCAAAAAGGTATTTATCTCATCAGGATGAGAGTTGTATTTAATGGAAGTGACAACCATCATTATGAGCAAACATTGTACACATTCAAATTATTAAAGAAAATTAAATGGAATGGGCTTAAATTTAATGATGCTTTTCATATTTAATCACTATAAGTGCAAAGCTTGTTTTCAAGAAAAGATTATAGAGGAAAATGTAAAGCTGATGTGACGAAGAGCTGGGAGAATTTCAAAGAAGCCGGTACGAGGAAGCAATAAAAAGTAGTGGTGAGCACAAGAATTATAGAGAATTTGGTGTCCAAAAAACTAGTAAGCTAAAGCGTTACTTATCCTCTCTTGTTTGTATTCACAATGCCTAGGCAGAAGGAAAAGGTAGTAAAAGGTGAACCATATAAGGTGTTGGAGAGTGGTCATCACATGCACACATATGCACATGCACATGTATGGAATGTTGTCATTTATGATAGAACTTATCATTTTTATGGTCACACATATTGGATGTGATGAATATGTTTGAATGCAATTGATGAATAGAAAAATGCCTAAGTTCACAAACTTTTCCAGTAACCCAGTATAATAGAAAAGCTTAGTGAGCTTCACAAAAGTTGTATTAAGGCTTGTGATCTTAATGACATACTTGCAGGACACCAATGAACACATGTGAGGTCACATGTGTTAGTATTGAAGGATCGAAGAGATATTTTTAGTTGATTAGATGTGAAGATAGTAAACAAAGCATAACATGTTAGTGACCATTGAGGATGACCTTGTGAGCGTTTGGAAAGTTATTTTTGGATGCTATCTTGGATTTGAGGCCAACTAAGGATGTTAATGAAGCATGCAATTGTGCTTGAATTAATATGATGTTTAGCTAGAGTAATGCCAACTAGATTTTGTAATTATGCTTCTAACAAGGTATAAGTATACAGATACTTTTATAAAAGTGTGTGATGAAAAAAAGATGATAATGGATGGATGTTAGATGTGAATTGTGAAGACATTTAAAAAGAAGAGCAAAGATCAAGAGGAAGGAGAACAAGAGGATTTCTTCTAGGAATAGTTTGTTAACTCTTTGTATTCAAGATAATGGATTTTTTGTAAGTGTTGTTGCACCTATTGTACACCCCTAACAGGGTTTGTTTGCCTTTAACAAGGCTAAGACCTTTAACAAGGTCGATTCCTTAACAAGGATTTTATTGTATACATCCCCTAATAGGGATCTTCCTATATTGTATTAATCAACTCCTAACAGGGCTAGAACTCCTTACAGGGTTTCAAGATTCATAGTGCAAAATATTGTGGCTATCATCCCCACTAGGGTTTTCCCTTGGCCAGGGTTTCCTCAAAAAAAATGGTACTATGAGTTCATCTATGTTTATATTTGTTGTGTGGTTGTTAATTTTATGTTACATCTTTATATGTTTCTTAAGGAAAGTTAAGAAGTTTAAGAATTCACAAAAGTATTATAACATTGATTCACCCCCCCCCCCCCCTCTCAGTGTTACCAAATCCTAACAATTGGTATCAGAGCATCAGGCCCTTGAAGGAAAAGCTTAACAACTTTGGGGAGATCAAGATGGATTTGTAAAACTTGGAAAAAAATTATGAAATGTCTTTGGAAGATGCGGACATTGCTAATGCAGATGGAGTGGATCTAAAGTACAAGCTAAGGAAGGAAGATTACTTTATCAAAAATTTGAAGCAACAACTTGAACGTGAGAGAAAATTGAGAGATGATCTTATGGAAGCACAAACTAAAGAGTTATTAGATCAAGATCAGATTGAGCAGTTGAAGCATGAAAAGGATTCCTTGAAGGATGAATTGGAGATCACAAAATTGAACTTGATGAAAGAACTTGATGTTGAAAAAGAAGTAAATGAAAAGTTACAAAATGAACTATCAAAGACAAGGGATAGGATGCAAACTTTGGAGAGAAAGTTGAGTGCATTAAAGAAAAAGTATGACAAGGTAGAAAGATATTGCATCACCATTAATGGTGAACTTGACTAGACTAAAGGTCACATAAAGAAACTTCATTAAAGAAGAAAGAAATTAGATGAGCAAATTGATATGCAGAAGCCTGTTGGAGATAAGACAGGAGTAGGATTAATAACAATCCTAATCAGAGGAAAGATAGAGTTGTTGTTAATCTTGACTCACCTAAGAATTTAGAATATGAGCCTGAGATATTTCCTTGTAAGGAAAATGACAAAGATTGTAGCCAGGAAGACCAATCAAAGAAGCAAACTGAAAAAGGTACTCCTCAGCCAAATTTTACTCGATTTTGTTTTAATTGCTAATTGTATGGACACAAGATAAGAGAATGTAGAAAACCAGATATGACATCTAGTAGATCTACATATCATCACTTAGATGATTTCCTTAAGAAGCAAAAAGAGAAAAGCTTGAATGAAGCATAGATGCAAAAAGGTGAATGTAGTAAAGATATTGAACTTTGACAACTTGAGGATGGGGAAACAAGTAAAACAAATGATACTATACAAGATAATGTTTCTAATGATAGTAAGAATGAGGCTAACAAGATAGTTGAAGAAGTCAAGAAACCTATTGCCAGACCCAGAAAGATTGTGTATTATAAATGCAATAACTTTGGTCATATTGCTAAGTATTGTAAGTTGCAAATTGATTATAGCCAACTAAAACCTAAGAAAAAAGGTAACATGTTTCAAGTGTAACAATGATGGACATGCAGCGAAGTATTGTAGATATACATGACTAGTCAAGAAGTCCTCTAGACCACTTGCAAAGGAAAAAGAGTTGAATAAAGAAGATAGAGAACTAGCAAAGCTGAAAGCAGAATTTAAGAATAAATGGGTCAAACAGAATGAATCTGTGGAATTTGAGGTTAAGAAAGATGAAGAGAAGAATGCGAGCACTCACAAGAGTCCTAAAATTCTTGTTGAATCATTGCTAGGGTGCATTGCTTCACCATCTTCATGATGGGTAATGTATACCTTAGGAGGAGCATGACATATTATCACCACTCAGATACAGAGCCCCTGTATGGATGGGTTAAGCTGTGTGGACTTGGAAATAGCTTATGTATGATGTAATATGATCTTGGATAAGATTGCATCAGTTGTGGAGATGTCTGTGAGAATGTCTACCAGTTTGAGCCAGCACTAGTTTCTTGCAGCTTTATGAGCATTTTTTGGAACTTTTGTCAAATTTTCTATAAGGTTAATGTTGTGGTCAAATTATCTACCATTTGCATCAAGATCAGAGAGCATTGAAGATTCTGGAGGAGTAGTTGGAGCTTGAAATGTTTGCAGTTGTGTTCACAAAACCTTACATGGTCATGCGAGCTAGGTTTTTGTAATTATCTCAAGAAATATTTGTCAATTGCAGTAACAAAGTAGTTAGTATGGATACACCTAAGTTTTTCAATGTGCTTGAGAGGAATATGTATAAATTTAAGAGTCATCCCTTCAAATCTACTGAAGAGGATCAAGAAGGTGCATTTTAACACACTCCAGTTGGTGTTCTTCATGTTTAAGACATCAAGGAATATATACACAATAAGATTGAGTTCCTAGGCACCTCTAAGATTTATGATGAAATGCTAGGGTTATACAATGTAGAAAAAACCTTGAGAGAATAATGTAGGAAAGTGCACAGGTTGTCAGTGGTCAAATTCATGGAAAGATATGAAGTTATGAATTAGATTGGATTAAAATTGTATTAGGCAGGATACAGGATGAGTTCATATGGATTGGTGGAACCCCCACTAATATTACCAAGGAACTACTACATGAGATTATTGGATTACCTATGATAGGTAAAGTACCTACAACTAAGAAAAACATAAGGTTTAAAGTAGAGAAATTGACAAGTGGAATAAAAGAGTTATGACAATAAATGACATCACAATAGAAGATGTCAAGTTAGTAGCAATGATATTGGGATAAAAGTATTAGTATAACAACATATTAAATAGTGTGTTAGCTAGTTTCATTCACATGGCATACAAGATGGTGGTTGAAGATGAAGAATATGACCTATGTGAGATCATGAGTCAACAACTAATAGAAAACCTTGCAGGAATAAAGAAGAATAAGACAACACATTTCAGATTTGGGTCATTGATCATGTATATATTCTTTCATGTGATGAGGAGAATTCCTAACATGTACTTATGAAGATCTAATAGATGTTTTATGCAGATGATTAGTAATTGTTATAGAAGAAGTGATGAATAAAATAGGTATGTTGAAGTTGCAGGAATGATGAAACTTTTCCATAAACAAATGCTTGAAAGGAAAACACTAGTAAATTTTAGCCTATTTTTCAATGAGGATTAGTCAAATTTTTGATACCAATTGGTTGAACAGATGACCAAAACTGTTGTCGAACTTTTTTCATCAATTATACGACAGGAAAAACCATCGTCAAAATTCTAACCTCCTTAGTGGTTGAATTATCGACCGAATCGTCGTCAAAGTAATCACTTCAACCTGGAAGAATTGTAGATCATACCTTTAATCTACGTGACCAACGTTCATCAAAATTTTGACCAAACTGTTGTCAAGGGTTTAGCATTCTCATCGAAACACCAAAGAAGGTTCGTCTCTCTTTCGACGACACTTGGTCAGAATAGATGTCGAACACATAGCATTCTCATCGAAACACCATTGAAAGATCGTCTCTCTTTCGACGACACTTGGTCAGAATAGACGTCGAACACATATCATTCTCGTCGATAGAACTATGTTGCAAACGTTGAAAAAGAGACCAATAATAATTTTTGGTTAAAAAAATATGTGTCATCTTGTTGTTCTTGTTTTAAATACCTTTCTATAGAATTAAGCTTCTATTGTGTATTCCTACACCAACTAACCTATTGTTAACTCAACCTATTATTGACATTGCATCAAAAATGTAGAAACCCAGTTATATGATTTGAGGGAGTTTTAGTGATCCTATGTTTGTTTTTATCTCCCAAAATATAACTCAATGTTTGCATATCAACTAATGGAAATATAAAACTAATAGAATTAAAAGCAAAGAAATAAAAATCTAATATAAAACTAATATAACCTTACTCTAACCAAGACCAAAGAAAACTAGAAGCAAAAAGATGGGTACGGGGGAAAGCATCAAGAAAGGAGTCTGCTAATCAGGATGAACATCTTTGACTTCTAGATATTCTCTGTGAACTCCAAATGATTTTTTTTTTAATGGAAATGCAAATGGTGTTGTTCAAGTAATAGAAAATTAGTTTTAGTTTGTCTATCGCACTATTTGTTTTATGTAAATTTGTTTCCAATGTACATTCAGTTTGTTTCTTCACTGAATAAGGCAAGCCAGTCATTTTCCTTTGAGCTAAAAGTTGAGGATAGAGGGAATGTTTTTTAAGATAATGTTTTTTTTTATAAATTTTTTAGAGAGGTGATTTTAGAGTTGACCACACTTTACCCAAGTATGTATTTCAAGGACTATTCTTCAGTGTAAAAATTTATCCAAATAATGAACTACCTTAATGGATATGAAAACACATTGTGCACAATTGAGAGCTCTACCCACAAATTAATTTAAGTGCCCTTGGAGGGTTTGTTTTATATTTGTGCCAAATGAAGCCAGAATATAACCTCCTTTAGAAAGGGTAAGTTTTTCCTAATGTCATCTACAGGGGCTAACTTCAACTTGATAGTCAAACATTTTAGAATTTTGTGACCTTTGAGAAGACAACTTTTGAGAAGTTGGATTTCTCATTCTTTGAGAAAAGTTTGAGAATGTGATTATAGACTTGAAGTTGTTGAGGATCTCATAGCTAGTCCAATAATTTTTCATTGTATTTTAGAGAGGTCACAAAAATTACAAAATCTGAAAAGGCTAAGTGTCGGGGTACCAGATGGCTCAATATTGATTGGGTCTCAAAACATTAAACAAAGAGTGATAACATTCTCCCTTCTTGTTAAATAATTGCAAGGTGGTCTAGACTTATTAAAAATCTTCCATGCTTGTGAAAGGGAAGCATTTTGTTGATTGGGTTTGGTTGCTCAACACCAATTCCTAAGGAAGACATGGTCAAAGAAAGATGAAATGTAGCCAAAGAAAGTGTTGAATAAAGAAGTGCAGGAGGGTATGAATATATATATGGAGTGTTGGAATTGAGGGAAGAGGAAAAGAGACTGTAACTAGATTACAAATGACATGAGATTGCAATTGTGCAGATTACAAATGTTGTGAGCAAGCTTTTCTAGAAGCAATGTAGCATAGCAATTTTGGGAAAGACCATAGTAAACCGATTGTGTCAAGATTGGTTTTGAATTTTTTCTTTTCTTAAATATGATAAACTTGGAAAGATTATTTTGCAACAGAATCTCTTAGTGTTATGGATTGCTGGAGGTCAAGGAGCTAAGAATCCAATCAGTGAAAAAATCATTTGAAATTCATGAAAGGGCACAAAATGAGATTATTGAAAATTTTGAAATTCTCACAAACTCTTTATAGTTATCAGATTGCTTGTGGAAGGAAGCCAAGGTGCAAATACACTACTTAATTAGGACACAAGCCTTTTTGCATCACATTAATCACCACAAGGGAGTCATGCACTACCACTAATTGCTTCACACCTAAAGAGGATGCCACTGTGATCCTTGTGATAACACCTTCCCTCCCGGTATGATTATTGGCATAGTTTCCCAAGAAGAGAATCACCCTATAAAAAGCTTTCATTTTTGCATTTGACACCCACAACTACAAGATTGCTCCTAAAAGTCCTTATCTTTACCTAGTGGTCTTGTCTTTCCTTCAAAGAGTTTTTATTTCTTTCTCACATATTGCTTCTTAACCCTTAAACAAGGGTAAGGGTTTTGCTCATTATTCTTAAATGATTGGTAAGCATGACTTGGCTTGAAGATTTGGAATATGTCTTCAATTTCACCATAGGAAATAGGCCGATTATGTCATGTCCCCTTATGTTAAAAAAGGTTTTTTGGTTTGTAGTAACCCACTTTATTCTTCTATGGGTTAATGAAAAAAAAAATTAAGGGGAATAATTAATTTAATATTTATGAAAGTCCAAATATTGTTAATATCAAAAGAACATTCAAATATTAAATTAAATATTTGGAAACACGTAGCGGGAAGTGGATTTTGTACCATAATGGAAAGTGTGAGATATTTGTAATTACGACGCTCTCACCAAGAGTGGAGTGAGAAATTGAAATATTTCTAATTAATGATTTTCCCACCAACAACAAATTTGGAAAGCAAGAGTGGAGTGGGAAATTAAAATACTTCTAATAATGATTTTCCCACCGAGTGGAGATTTGAAAAGTAAGAGTGGAGTAGAAATTTATAATATTTTTAATGAATGATTTTCCCACCAAATTAGCCAAGGAAAAGATAAGTACAAAGAATGTTTGGGAAAATGGGATATTTGTGCCATTTCTACTTTTCAATTCTCATTGTATGAACTTCACATTCTGCAGAATTCATCAGTGGACATAAACCTATTGAAGATTGGAGGTTCGTGGATAGAAACCTATGAATTTTAGGTGGATAGTGGATAAAACCTCATTGTTCACATAGAGCAATTTCATCTAGAGGTTACATCCAAGCTTTAAGATTTTAGCAGTTTCAACAATTTTCTATGGTGTGTGTTCACGGCTTCATTAATATTGTTGTAGTAATTCTATATGTGTTTTAAGGGGTTTGTTGCTGCTATTAATCTTGTATCACATCATAGTCTATGTATTCTCCATTTGGAAATCAAACAATATCAATTTGTGGTGTTACAGTGACATTGGTGGTATTTGGTTGTAATAATTTTTGTGGGTTTTTCTTATGAACCGAAGTTTGAATATATTAATGTTGTTGTAATGGAATAGTTTCAGACCTGATTAAGATCTTGTTCAGTGATGTTCTACAAATTTTTATTTTTATTTTGTCCTTTATATGTAAGAGTAGCTAACTAGTTTGGGTTTTTTTAGTGAAGTCTTGTGTAATATTTGTAAAACTATTTTCCAGATCTGAGAGTAATAGTATATTTTGGGTTGAGGACATTACAGATTCCTACTAAAGCTAAAGATTTTGTATGGATGGCTTAGGTGACTGGGAAATTTGATCTGAGTTAATGTACTGAAATAAGACTGCAAGGTTTGAAAAGTTGACTTGACTCATATGTTGCACATTTATTACCCCATATGTTGTAGCATCCTTCCAATTGTTATGAGACTGGAAATTAGATTAAATTGTGTGCTCATAATAACTAACAACTATGTATGGGTGACCGCTCTATGCTTTAATCATATGTTGTTAAAGAGTTTCTATTTTCTCGTCACAAATTCACTTATTCTTATGACAAGACTGCATTTCACCCTTCTTTGGACAATAATCCTGCAGGTTAAGCATTTACACACTGAGTACTGGCTTGCCAAAGGCAACAATACAGAAAGACTGTGTCACCTAAAATGTATGGAGTTGAGACGCAATGCTTGCTTTTCCATAGAGACTTGAGCCTGTAGATCTGAAACATACAGACACAACAAATATGTGGCACAAAATCTAAACAATAACTAATGGATGCCATAAAAGCTTCTCATAAACATCACAATGATAAAATCACATGCAATGGCATCCCTTGCCCAAAGGGGCATCTCAAATTGTCTCTTGTCCATCAAATCTCAAAAATCAGGAGTGTCTCCACAAAGCTTCTCCCTTAGCTTTTATCTCAGAGCCTCTCTAGAATTTCCACTAGATGGATATGAAGTATGCACACATATATGCAAAACATCCTTTTCACTGTGAGATCTCATATTACTATACTTTTGGGAATAATAGAGACAATTCTTCCAAAGTCCATTGAAATAAGTTGAAAGAGTTTCTAGATAAAACTGTGCATAATTTTTTAGAATCAACAACTTGGAATACACTCTTCTTTATAAAGAGCACGATTTGCAACCTATCTAATATTTTTTGGGAAAAGTAGATGGGAAGACAATTATTCAGAAAATTATAGCTATGCTAGAAGTTATACATTTCATAGAACTGTACCAATGGATTTTGTAAATGTAAAATCCAAAAATTAGAAATTCAATACAGATATTCTTCCTACAACACCATCGCAAATTCAATGTTATCACAATATAAGCACAAGAAAAAGTTCACCCCTATGTTCTCTTGATGTAGGATGACAATAAAGACACAAACACAGACAAAAGATGTAGATTACTTAACTTTGCTCCAATAAAATTAAATACTAATTTATGTGTAAAAGAAAGAGTAATGAAGATTACTTGATCGTCTAATTATCTATTATATAAATTCTTGCAATAGTCACATTGTTGAGGGAAATTTCTTAAATTCATATCATAAAATATCTACTAACCTTAAAATTTTCATATGTCTCAAATGCCATTTGATAGACCTATAAGATTGCAACATCATACGACCATCTAAAACCCTTTGGACTGTATAAGTTCATTCTAAAGTTCATTCAACATGGCCAAAAGAATTTTCTAAAAGAAATAATAGGAATAAGTTTATAATGGTTGAAATAACCAATGCTCAAATGGAAAGGTACTTTACAAGGGCTTGTGATGATGTTGAATGAAATTGACAGTTCGAGGTAGAAGTCCTTCAGATTATGAAGCAGATAACTGAATCCAATTTTCTATTTCAAGATGAAATTCTTCGAGTAAATTATTAAGAGGAAAACAAGGAGAAGATTTTGATGAAGAAGAATACAATTTTATGAAAGAAAGCAAGACTAATGTCCATATCTTGGTTTCTTTCATTTTCATAGACTCACCTGAGTAGCTACATTAGGCTTTCATGCTAGTACACTTGATTTTTATTATAACGAGACATACTTTTATGCAAGCTATCAAATTTTGTTTTGTGTTCAATCATGTTATTACCACAGTATTCTCAAGTTGGTATTCATTAAAAGTGAAATTGGAAAACATGTGATGACTACACAAAAAAGGCTCAAAGATGACACAACTC
Source organism: Chamaecyparis obtusa (assembly GCA_027943335.1). Classification (NCBI taxonomy): domain Eukaryota; kingdom Viridiplantae; phylum Streptophyta; class Pinopsida; order Cupressales; family Cupressaceae; genus Chamaecyparis; species Chamaecyparis obtusa. Next base: position 169,545 of record BSBK01002152.1, on the reverse strand, counting down.
ACCCCCAATGAGTATACATTCATAGGTGATGAATCCAAATTTTGGGATATGTATCATGTGATTTCTTATACTTACACCAAAAATAAGAAATTGAGTGTTGATATTAAAAGGGCATACATACCAGTAACAACAATTGCCCTCACATCATTTATTCTCATTGCCTCATCATACTTTTCCCCAAGTGCACCAAGGACTGCAAAGAAACAAGATAAACAAATCACAAGCATATAGCAATGTTAGAATAGTTACTAAAATGGTCATAAATTATGTTCTTATAGTAAAAGAATGCATGGGGATAAGTCTATTTAAGGTCTTTTGATTCATGGTAACTCATATACGAAGACATAACGCTTACTTATAGTTATTTTCTTTACAGGCAAAAGGAAATTTTGATTCTCATATTTAGAAATTCAAACTATTAAGGATTACATACGACACATCCAAACACAACCAAGAGAAAGGTGCCAACACTTACCACCAAAACCAAGAATAACTCCAAGAGAAAGCTCTGGCAACCCAAGTTGTGCTTTTGGCGTTGAAATATGAGCATGACAAGACTTCACAAACATAATGAATTGGAAACTTAAGACATATCATGTAATGCAATGAACCTTTGGAAATATAAAATAAGAAACTGAGTGTTGATATTAAAAGGGCATACATACCAGTAACAACAATTGCCCTCACATCATTTCTTCTCATTGCCTCATCATACTTTTCCCCAAGTGCACCAAGGACTGCAAAGAAACAAGATAAACAAATCACAAGCATATAGAGATGTTAGAATAGTTACTAAAATGGTCATAAATTATGTTCTTATAGTAAAAGAATACTTTGACATAAGAAAAAAACTACACAATATTAAAACATGACATTGTGCTTTAAAAACTAAAAAGGTAATAATATGAGACCATTCATTAAATAGCTGTTTAAATTTTCATTAGTTGAGAATTGATAGTCACTGTCAAAAGGACAAGAAACTCATCCCCTAAGTCAAAGGGATACATTTATGAAACAATTAAGACAATGATTCAAAGACAAAAACACTATTATTGACAAAGCAAGAAAGATCAAAATAGTAGTTTTGTTGCTATAATGCATGATTGGGCCAAACATTGTTCAATGCAAACAATAAATGAATTAAGGGAAGTGAAGAGGGTTACAAAGTAGTAAAAATAAATCATTGTTATTAAATAACAAGACAGAGCAGCCAAACTAACAAAATTAGTGCTATGAAGACAATTGTCATTGTATAGAAGCAGTGGTGTTCAATGTCTAAAGGACAGCAACATATACAAACAAATCAGTGTTTATAGATGGATTGACAATGAACAAAGAGGTTTCAAAAAATAGTGATGTGTACACTATCAAAGAACATTATCGTATTCACAATCAAAGAACAAAGATGTGCTCAAGGTTATAAAATAGTGATTTATTTTTTAATGTGAAGAGTGCAGTAAGAACAGTAGTAAGTAATGTTGCAATAACAACGAATGTAGGACAAAGATGTAATGGAAGTGAAAAAATAGTGATTGTTCAAGGGTTTTGCTATACAAAGTCAATGGTGAACAAACATTGATACAAAATAATGAAATGACAGGATCATAACATAACAAATGTTTATAAAGATCATAAAAGGTCATAACAGTAATAAATGTTTATAACAGTACTTTTAATAATGCTCCAAACATTGAGAATGCAAGATACCTGTAACGATGAACTTCATTTTGACTTGCTAATTGGCTGGCTGTCACTATTAACTCTAAGCTTATCTTTAAAGTTTGAGCTTCACTTGGTTTCGAGAATAGTTTAATATTCTCTACTTAACAAGGCCAATCATGTGAAGGTGGAAGCTCATTTGGCCCCTCCCCCCCCCCCCTAACATCACTCTAAATTCCCCATTAACATCTAATAACATTCACTCATTCATTCATTCATCCATTTTTTAAATATAACATTCAATCATTATAATCACATGATAACATTCATTAACACATAAAATTCATTAACACACAACATTCATGAATAATTCATTAACACATAAAATTCATTAACACACAACATTCATGAATAATTCATTAACACATCATTCATCCACATTACTAGTACAAAATTACATCCATTAAGACAACATTCTTTCATTAGCAAAAAATGTTAATTATAATCATTTCTTTTTGGGTTTCTTGCTATTTTTTTAATGTAATTTCTAAGAGGAAGATCAATGTCCTCGTCATTCCCCTCCTCTACTGATTTGAATTCCAACGCATGTCTCCTCCTCATCTGTTTAGGAATAGGAGGCCGCTGCGCCAAAGGGGGGTCCGCTGCAATAACAACTATGTCATGAGTTAAATTCACACCATTTTATATTAGTGAATTACAATTATTTAATTAAGTAAAAGAACTACAAATCAAAAAATTAATTTAAAAGAACAAAACATAGATTTTCTTTACCTGAATGTGCCACATGATCTACATGGTGATCACTCTGAACATCCTCCGGCACTCGTTCAGCATGACATTCTGTATCCTCTAAAATATACACAAAAAAGGTTACACCAAGTTCAATTTAAGATGTTAATTGTATTAATAATTAGATAATTAATTTTAAATAGAAAATGAACACCTCCATTGACACTACGATGCACATCAGGGGCTTCATCATGCAGCGTAGGATCTATGTTACAATTAAGAGGCTGCATTGCAATGTCATGCACATTATTATCAAATAGATTGTTGCTCAAGTATTCAATTTCTAATATATTTTTTGGCATATTTACCTATTACATGATGTAAGAGACTCTTGGGTTGGGCCAGTGGAAGATTGGCGTAGGCGTTCAGCCATGGCTTGATAGCCTTCCTTGAAGGCAATTTTTTTGTGTTATGTCGTGGCCTCTAAATTAAATTCAGAGCCCTGCATTTTTTGATTAAACAAAATTATTTACAATTTATAAATATTTTTTCTCTGCTATTCATTTACTGCTAGTTACAATTCATGCTTTAATTTTGGAATATCCACCAAATCCAAGTCTGTGCTACCCAATCTTTTGCAGCCTAGCCTTTGTTGCCTTTGATGTGTCCTGCAACCTATGAAAAGTTTGAAATATGTTAGATGATATAGATATAAAGATCACTAATTAGTGCATTATTGCATTGTACTAGTAGGTAATACTATTGCATACCTTCTTCTCTCATTTCCTGGTGTAATTCCTCTTTGAGAATCCCCTTTCTCCTTTGCATCCAAAATGAACTCATTCCAATCCATCACTAGAATAAAGGGAGGACGCTCGTACTTTGGGTTCTGGACGAGACTCCTTCTATATGAATCCCTCACAGTCTTAAGACGTTTGGCAGCTTTTTCTAAAATTTTCTTCTCCTTAAAAATATTACTACCAAACTCATGCTCTAAATCTTTAATGAGCTGATCTTTTAATTTTTTGTCTTGCAAGTTCCACCTTTTAAGAAAAAACACAAAATTGTTAGATAGAAAAATTAACTAAAGTTGTGTACCTTGAATATAGTAAAAGAAAAGACCTGAATGAAAAGAAAAAAATGTACCAATTAATGATATGAAAAAAAAATAGTGGGATAGGGTTAGTTCACTTATGATGTTCCACCTTGTACATATGGTGGGCTCGAATATCTTCAGTGTGAGGTCATAAAGTGTCTTATAAAATGAATCGTTTCCTACAAAAAATGTCATGGGGTAATCAATCCAAAACTTGTTATGAACAGGTAAATGCATATTACAATATAAAAAATAATAATTTTAAAGTACCTGGAAGCTTAGGATATTTTAAAGGCGTCAATTCATTATCGTCAATCAACAATGACGTCTGCATAACTCCCGTGCTAGAAACACGGGTAAATCCAGGAAATGATGGTGAATTATCACCAATACATGTACTCTGATCTGTATCTGGCATAACAGACGGTGCCAGTGTATCTCCTACTCCACAAAATTAAGCCACTATGAGATACACCCAAGATTAAAGTACAAATTATCAAATCATAATTAACACAAAACCAAATATAGAAAAACAAGGATTTACCAGGCATAGACCATGAAGGCGTCAATGTTTGCATGCCCCTTGTTGCTGACATTGCATTCGGCAATCTCAGATGGACTTCCGTCGACCTCCTAGGAGGAGTCGCTTGCACTTGATGACCTGAACAATACATTTTTAGCAAAGACATTCTGAAATAATAAAAGTAAGAGTTAACTTAAGAAGTTTTTGAATGTTCCAAAGAAAAAATTCCTTGTAACTTGTCAACTAAAGGATTATTTTACCTGAGGCAGCTGGAGCTCTGCTAGTACCGGCCTCACCACATTGTCCTTGACCAGGTACTTGAGTTTGCAAAAAATCTTGTAACAAGAACACATACATATTTTACTTCACAACATAAAAGAGTATAAAATATAAACCTTTATTGAACTTTTGTTATAACTAAAGATTCATTACGGCTTACTTCATAACGACGTGCTTGCACCATCAATTTAGATTGCCTCTTCAGCATCTCCTTGGTTGGATTTGTTTCATCCAAAATGCTAATAATTTCTAAATTGATTTTTCTTAGTTTTTTCCTCAACATAATTGTTATATTAGGCGTTTCTGCAATATCATCATCATAAGGGGTAGCTATTGCCTCTGTTGCTATAGGTGCTTTTCCCCTATCCTGAACATCAAATTATGACAGGAATATCAGTAAAACTATCATAAAAACTCCAAAACCCTAAATAAAATAACGTAATAATATAACATTTTTCAATTATCTAATTTGTACAATTTCATTAAGGTTTACCATTGTTGAAGAATGAGTGGGAGGAGCATCCTTTTGGCCTCTATCATGTGGGGGATCCATATTGTCCTGTGACAAAGATTAAATATAAAAACTTTAGCGAACTGAAAGCAATAGACTTAGCAAAAAAAACTTATTAATAAAATGGTATATAGTACTTACCACCCTCATGATAGTAACTTTGTTTGTATCTGTGCGATTTAAATGGTAATCTATTAGCAGTTCTTCCCCTGCACTTATTGATTTTAACGCACATACAAAAACTTGATTCCCCTCACGCGCCTCAAATATGCAATTGGGTTTCTTATTAGTTGAGGAAGGTCGCGTACTATTTATAAAACCCTCAATATTACCTATTGCTTTTGGTCTCCCATAAATGTACATTGAAAATCTTTTACTTTGATCATTTTCTTTCCATTGTATATAATTTGCTAATAGTGCATACCTACGCATACTTTTTTTATATTGAACAATCTGCATCTAATCATTGTAATTGTAACACGGACTGACATACTTGAATAATTCAACAACTTTGTTGTAACATACCTTTATCCCATCCATGGAAAATAGGCCCAAACCATGTAATGAGGATGGAGCTATGCGATATATCATTTCATTAACACAAAAATCAGTGTTAATTGGAGGTAGCTCATTGAGTACCCATTCTTTCTCAATATATGTGTACCAAAAGGGCACCTTGATGTCGCCTTTGGTCTCATCATCATAAGAACATGACCCCCCTTTAGCAAGAAAAAATTTCATGTGTTTATCGAATTTTTTTCTAATCTTTTGACCTCTAGTTGATCTCCCCATTTTAGTCGTACTACATGTAGAACTTTCATCTACCATTCCCTAATTTCCCTCATTCGATGTAGATAGATCTGACAAGTACCTATTTGGTGGGTCCTGCAATCCATCAAATGAGAGATTGTCACATCCCTGCTTCAAATAGACTTTTGATAATATTTAAATAATATATATAGAATAATCAAGTTGTGACCCATACATACAGTTCTTCTTTGTCTATGCGTGGGAGATATAAAATGTACTAAGTTGAAAGTGATTATATAATTATATGTCTATATGGTTCTTCTTTGTCTATATATACATTATATGATTATATAATATGTCTATTTATAACATACATGCTCAGTGATAAACAAGAAGAATATAAGAAAATTATGTCTATTTATTGACTTATACCTGCTGATCCATGTCACTGTGCATGATCCACACCAAAGGGGTTAAATTTCCTACATATGTTAATCATTTATCTTAAGTTAGCTAAAAATTACATGATGCGTGTTGGTTCTTCAAAAAAATTTACACTCCAAGAGATACCAATATGCTTATGACTAATGTTAAGGAGTGGTTAATTCCAAATATGGGAAATCTATAAGCAATTGGACCAACTATAGGGACAAGACTGCCCTCTTCACTTGTGGCTTTGTAAAACCAAGGCAGGTACACCTGATCCAATAGATTCAACTCTATTCTTCACTTAATACTGGACCTTACAACAGATGATAGTGAGAAAGTACTAAATAACAACCTATTATTCATTGACTCTCCATCACTGGTTGGGACAACTTGTATAAAGCAAATAAAAGTAAAATTACTAGTATTGATTTTATATTTTAGGATTACAAGATTTTGATCATTCCCCACAAAGGAAAGATAGGAAAATACAAGCCAGTGCCTTATTCATTGGGCATCAGAGTCAGAAGACAGAATGAATACAAAGATGTTTTGACAAGAACTGGTCTTTAAACATAAATACTAACACCTTAACTCTTTCATGCTTATAGAAAATCCTCAAATAGATTAATTAAACATGTATCCCACCCTGAGCAATATTTAATCCAACCCTAGATCAAAACTCAAAGCCAAATACATACACATAAATCTCAGAAAGACTTAAAGATTCACAAAATAAACTCAAAGGAGAGACAAAGATTTGAGATTTGTATTAAGTATAACCTTGATCGTTGTATACATCATTTTCTAAACAGTAAGCTTGCAAAATAACAGCAGCAACCTGTACTTCTCTATTTCTTGATGAAAAATAATACAAAAAGTTACAATCCCCGACTGAGGGCTAAGGTTTCAGAATTTCTATCTTTTCAACACCTAAACTCTCAATGCCTAGAATGATCATGGAAAATCCTTTATATGCAAGGAAATGTAACAAGCTACCGATCATTCTAGGGTTTTCAAAATTCCTAACCTAAAAAGCTTTACAACAACCCCATTGGGTTTATAATAAATACACTGATCAAACAGGTGAGATATTTGTAGATGAGCCACCTTGCTTTATGTCTTCAATTATGTCCTCAGCTTCCTTTAACAAATTTGATTTCAATATCTCCATTGTCAATCCTGCCATAAATACCTTTCTGCATCTCAACAACCCTGGTGGCTCAAAAAGTAACCATCTCTACTTGCTTCAAGAGGTTGGCGGAGTATTTACTTTTTCTACATGAGGTATGTACTAATACCTCCACCTATTGTACACCTCTTCACTCGGAAACTCAAAACTTGCAAATTCTACATTTTTGCCAAACAACTGTTCCCATCTAACCTCCAGTTAACTAATCTCTCATTGAATAAAATTAAATTTAGACTTAGCAGAAATTAAAGTCTCAATAATATGAATAAAGAATAAAGTATTCTCTAGGGTCAAAATGCTAGTCATCCTAGTAGAGAAATCATCATCAATTTGTGCTCGCCACTTGATCAATTCTTTGAGCTCACCATTCTTTCTAAAAACCCTTGGGATCAGGTCACAACTGGGAAGTGTTAATTCCTTCTTTATCAAATTTGACTTTTTCTCAAAATCACCTAAGAGTATGTCATGCTCCACTAGCTTCTTCACATTCTAGTGCAATGGCTTGATCAGTGGATCAGGATCTTCTTGGGATTTAGACAATAATCTGAACAATCTCACATTTGGAGATCTCTCAATCCATTTCTTGAAAACTGGTTCAAATTCATTCTTGTATTTATCCAATGATACAAGTAACACCTTTAGCCTTCTAGCATGATCAAACAAGACTGTGGGATTCAAGTTTTTAGCAAACTGCATCACAGCTTCTATCACTTTGTCTTCATATTCCTACTTCAACAGGCTCTTATCTTTCACATACTCTTCCTTTATCTTTTCCAATTCCTTCCTCTTCCTTTTGAAGTGATTGGTTTCCTCAAGCAATTGTTACTTCTCCCAATTGAGTCTTGCATCTAAATGTGTCTCTGGGTAGGGGGATGGTGGAAACTCAATGATAGGGCTAGAGGATGAAGCCATTGCAGGTTTGGAAGCTATCATTAGTTGTGGTGACCTGTGATCTTGTGGTCCTGATAACTCAATAATTAACTTGTCTTTTTGAATCAGCTCTATCTTGATTTCATTGTAAGATTTGAGGGCAGTTTCAAATTTGAGCCTTAGCTCTTCTTTTTCTTGAGCATCTTTCGCTGCCACCTTGACATTGAATTTGGTAGTTTCCAAAATTAGGTTTGAAGCTTCCACACCAGAAGTCTCACCTACTCTTTGTACCAATAGATTTCCTGCATATTCTGTAGAGAGCCTCTCTTTTCCCTTTGTCTTCCTCCCTCTTAAGGGACCACATTACCAAGGCTACATGATCTTCTAAAAAAGCAATCCCCCTAGCAACTTGTTGGGCCCGTTCTGTAGTAGCAAGAGTCATTACGTTGCTCTTCCTGACTTGATCAAAGACTATTGTGTCAGCAATATCCCATTCTGGTAGAATCAACACCCCTGTAGTATGGACCATAGCCCTTCCCTCCTCAGGAGTAATTTTTTCAAACAGCTTCATCATTTCTCCCTTGGTCTCAGTTTCTATCTATGTTATGTCCTTATCAGGGAACTCTTCTTTCTTCTTCTCATAGATCTCTTTGAACTGATTTATTTTCATTCTCCACAAAAATTGGAAAAATGCCCTAGTCTTAACAAATTTGTCATCAGCGACAAAAGAATCACAAGCTTGTTTTAAAATAGGGTCAATTTGTTTACCCTCAAATTCAGAAATAGTAAGATCCATGGCACCCTCCTTAGGTGCCTCTGGCATTCCTTCTTGTAGTTCATCATTGGAAACAAAAATGTTTCCTTCATTCCTCATCTGTACCAACTGTTCTACTACCCCATGTTCATCTAAATGCAAAGGGGATTGAGAGGGAGAGTATACATTTTATTCTGACCCTAACCCCTCTTTTCTTTGCCTCTTTGGAGAGGATCCCTGCATTTTTGGATCATTCATAGGCCTCTTTCCTCTAGAAGTAGAAGGAATATCCTCACCTCTTTGTTGTGTTGGTAAGAGAACAATGTACCCACTTCTCCTTTATATAGTGTAGATTCCCCTTGGGGTCAATTTTACATATCCTGGCTGACTCAAAATCTGCCTAGCCTTCTCAGGGTCTGTCTTGCTCACAGCAGCCCTTTTCTCATTTACGGCATGCATGATGCCTTCAAAATGCTCCATAAGAGACTCTACCTTTCTTGCCCATGGCTCAAAGCCCTTCAATGGATCATAAGCTCTATCAAAAATTTTAATGAAGTCTACAGTCTTCTTGTAGATCACCCATTTTTCCTTCTTTATTTCTTGAGTTTGGAGGTCAAACTCATTTCTTATTATATCTTCAGGAAAATTGAAATGGTGCTCCATAAGAGCACACCTAATCTTATCTCTAAACATTCCTGATAGGAAACCCTTATTATCTGCACATCTTGCTACAGCTGTAGGCATTCTATATGGTTGCAATACTTGGTTCAAATATACCCATCCTCCCTTAGTAATAACATACTGATGAGCAATTGTAATATCAGGGAAGAAAGTCCCTCTTCCCTTACCAGTAAGGGCATTGTCTTGTCAATCTGCCTTAGAATTTTAGCATATCCTACCTTTAGTGGGACTTGGTAGGGAAAAATGTAAGGTGCCTTCCTGCAACCATAAACTCTAAAAACTATAGAAACAGGGTATAATATGATATCCCCAAAATTATGGACAATAGTAATGTCCTGACAGTATTCCTTTGGTCTAATTAATCTTAGTAACTCCCTTGGGATTCTAGGATTGTCAAAAAATAACAGTGTCCTAAGTCTTGAAGCAAAATCCATATAAAAGGCAATGAAACTGGCATCAACTCTATCCCATGACAAAGTTGTGGTCCACAACTAGATTGGAAGGGTTTCTCCATTTCTTTCCTTAACAATGTTGACTGTTTAGCTAAAAAACTGCTCACCCTTGTACAAAAACATATGCATAAGCATTGAATACCACCCAAAGGGCCTACTAACATTCATATTCTTAATTCCATTAATCCCTCATGGATTAGGTCAGCCAAGTGAGATGCAAAGTCAAAGATTAATGCCAATTGGGGATGTAGTGATTGTACCATCATTAACATATATGGAATTGGCATATGAGTGGCCTCATCATGCCCTAGGATTAAATTCAAAGACTTATAAAAACCTTGTGCTCTCTTACTGAATAAATCCATCCTGAAGGGATCTAGTGTACTTGGACTAATGACACACATGGATCCAATCTAGTCTAAAAATCCCTCAGAGGCCACGTCCTCAAATAATCCTTCTAGGCCTCATATACCTCTATAAATTTTATAAAATCTATCTTCTCCAACCCAACAAAAGGGTCATTCAATGAGAAAACCCCCTAATCTCCTCTTCTATGATACTAATCAAATTATTTCCATTTATATCCTTGACACATTTTGTCACAGGATCATAGCACTTAGCGATTTGAATTAACAATTCTGCATCCATGAAAACTCCAGGAACTACCAACTTTCCAATATCAAACTGCCAAATGTTGCTGAGGGGGGCACATGAATTTCTCAATGAGTATGCTGCTTTAAACAAAATAAGACCGTTATGATCTTCACCCACCCTAGCATCTCTCATCCAGTTCCCTCTGTCATGAAGCCCACTGTTTACATAATCCCTAGGGTTCCTCGGAACCATTTCCTTCAATCTAGCTGCCCCATTGTCTGAAGCGGGAGCAACTGCATTAAGTCTTCAAAGACACCCCTATCTTTATACTCTATCTTCCCAGATAGTCCCCTCTTTGGCGACATTTTAAACTAGGGCCTTTTAGAACAATATTTAAATATCTAAGAAAAACCCTAAAAATATCAACAAGAAACATAATTCCTCCCACAATTCCTTCACAAACTTCAAACAATTCTTGAGTTCAAAAAATTATGACCTACCAGGCACCTGAAAAATTTGCTTGATATCGCTCTAGAGGACAATCCAATTTTCCAAAATGCTTATGAGAGCAGTAAAGAAAACAATGATCAAATTTGATATATAATGTTGCCAACTGTTTACAATTCATCTGCACGTAGCTCATTAAGTTCGCCATTATTGAAAACTAGCGACCTCGACATTCACAGGATGTGAACAACGTCACAGAACAAAAATTTGAATTTAGACTGTTGATATTATTTCCTTTCGGTGCATTGGATGATCAACAAAAATAGCCGCGTAATCATCTTTTTATTTTTCCCAAACAAGTTCCCAGCTAATGAGAACAATTCAAATTAAACCATGTGGGAAAAGAAACAACTTATCTTTACCTTGATCAGAGCAGACAAGTGTCACCTTGTCGCTAAAGTGCGGGCATAGAATTCGAGCATCTTCCTTTAGCGGTGTAACAACAACCACAGGATTCTTTCAAACTCATAGCGCTTTATCTTTTCCTAAAGCAATGACCCCACCTTTCTTTTTGAAACCTTCATTGAATCAGCAAATGCCACATCAGACAGATCAATAGGCAAAAAACCCTAACTTTCTCCTCAGTGGTAAGTATGCTGACAACCTGACATGTCATCTCTACCTTCGGCCAATTAGAAATGAACGTGTCAGTATGAACTAGTAACAGAGGACCCACCTTTCAGTCCTCATCTTCTAAACAAGATCAACAGTTGTCGCTATACCGCAAACCATAAAAATCATGCACCTTTCCCCAATGGTATAATGACAACCATGAGATCTGGTCGAACCTTAGGCATCAGAGAAAGCTGACTCCATAATAACACTTCACTTATCTTTCTACCGAATCACAAGCTGCCATGTTTACAAGAACAGGTGGGCGGGCCCTTTCTCCTTTTCTTCTTTAATATCAAACCTCCTGTCGACTGCACATCATATTTATTTCAACCAATCAAAAGCAATCATGTCAGAGTGACATGGTAATTCAAGGCCCACTCACCATCTTGTCCATCATATAGCATCGAATGGTCGTCGCTATATATATTGTGAAGCTTAAACACTTCACATTTTTCATCAGCGGTATAACGACAACCGTAAGATAAATTGGTGTTTTGCTCTTTGAAAAGTCTGACCCCATAGCTGCTACGTCACCCAAGACAGGTGTCATCCCAAAAAACACACCACTGAGACTGTCATGTCAGAAAACCTACTACTCTTAGTAAAGCTTGATCGGATGCTTGTCGCTATACCGCAACACTTAAAAAGGAAACATCTCGACCCAACGGTATAACGACAGTCGTTGATGCATTACTTGGTTTAATTTCCAACACAACATCGAAGACGGGCCCGCCAAGATAGATGTCTGCTTGTTGCTAGATCGCATGTCAAAAATTTTGACAATAGGGAGCCTTGAGTTTTAACAATAGCCACTCATTTTTAAAGGGTTAGTTACTTAGGAAAAATTACGGGAAACTTAGGCTTTGAGAGAAATATTAAAAAGGTATCCTATTCGACAACCTAACAATATAACATATAAAGTGGTCACTTCAAAGGGGTCAAAAATTACACATGCATATTCGGAGAGTTAATGAGCCAAAAAGTAACACAAAATTAGAACAAGGCCTAAGACCAGCTAGGGCTTCTTGAAAACTTAGGGTTTTAATCATAAACCTCACAATCAGGTCTAAGAACCAGATTTTTTTCAAAAATTTTAGCATGAGGATGAGAAATTTTAGGATAGTGATAACAATACGTATGCTACAAATAACTTAGAAGACAACATGAACAATATGCAACATCGTAAACATGAACAAATTTACCTTATATATGGAATGCAAAATCGCCAACAGAAGGGGTGACGATGTTTGTAGTCAATTGCCTGTTTGCAAAAAGGGTGATAATCAAACACAATATATACATGTATCAACAATAATTAATTGAGCATCATAAGCAAAACATTGGTAATTATAAATCACATATGTTGTAATCATTAGAATTGAACACAATAAATATGTAATCATTAGAATTGAAATCAATATTAAACATATATACTAATCAATATAAATATATATAAATAATTAAATCACATATATACCTTGTACATTTCAATCATGTCATTGATCATCTTCTTCATCCATCTCATCATCATCGTCATCGCCATCATCCCCATCACCATCATCATCACCATCGCCATCATCACCATCATCACCATCATCATCACCATCATCATCATCACCATCACCATCAACATCACCATCACCATCACCATCATCATCATCATCATCATCATCATCACCATCATTTTCTTCTTCATCATCTTCAATATCTTCTTCTTCCATAACATTATACTTTATCGGCCTTCCTCTTGGATCATGTCTAACAACAAATAACCAACCCTGTTTATGTGGAACCTCTGAGTAAAAAAATTTCTCACATTGGCTTGGAAGAACATAGGGTTCATCTCCAACTATCTCAAACGACCTTGTATTAATCATTGTAAATCCATTATCATGTTGAATAACAATTCTATCTGGATCATTTTGATTCAGTCGTAGCATGTACCATTTGACGATGAATAGAAATAATTTGAAAGAGTTAAAGTCGCACTCAATTATATCATCCAAGATGTCATAGTATCAATTTTGAGATTGTTGAGAATGTATGTCATTTTTAGATGATATATTAGTGACCTCAAAAACTGCAGTTATCCCAGAATCACAAGTTTTCTTCATGTCATCCATTTTTTTTATACGAAATTTGTGGCCATGATAGTACATAGCTTTGTGGTGCTTGACCTGCAATTTTTCAAGCGTGTGAAAATTATTTGCATCGTGAGTTGATACAAAACATATAAGTCATTATCATTAATAAATTTATACGTACCTCTCTACCTCTTAAACCATATGCTAGATCAATTACCATTGGCATAACATTGGAATCTCTATTACGATGAGCTTCTCTAACCAATGAAACAACACCTTCCCATGTTAATGAGCAACTATTTTGTTGACATCATTCAATCCATACCGTCCTCCAATCAAGATTGTTTGCAATATACAAATGTATTGCATCCCACTCTCAACCAACAGTATAAAAAAAATACACCAATTATAAATAACTTATATTGAAGATTTATAAGAATTAATTAACTACAATAACATCTTATATTTACCTCTCACTTTCCTCAATCTACCTTTTCCCATCAAGTACTCCCCTTCAAATTTGTTAATGGAGTTGGGATCCCAAATACAATCTACATGGATCTTTGCTACAAACTTAGGAAGATATTCACTAATGTACACCATGGTCTGGTATACCATATATCCTTCCACCATAGAACCCTAAAGACGTGCTCTTTGTCAAACAAAGCCTTTCAAAAATTTTAAGTGCCTCTCAACCATCCACATTGACCTAGTTGGTACAGGTCCACACAATTCAATCTCCTCAACTTGATGTATGAGGTAGTGTTCTTGTGCATTGAAAAAAGTTGAAGGTAGACACTTTTGCATTTCAGACATAAGATGAGAAATTTTTCTCTTCCAATATTTTATACCTTATTTATTGATTTATTTTGATGACAACCACCTCATGTATTTTCCAAGATCATATATAACTTATTTGACACTGTTCGTGAAGTGGTGTGGGAGAGATAGAGGTAGAACGTACTGCAATATTTGAAAAATGATCTTATCAATATTTTATAAAAGAATGCAATGAAAACTACATGCAGTATACAAATATATAGTGAATACAAAATAACATGAATTGCCTTAATAAATGTATGCCAATCGTGTGTTTTCATCCCTGGCCCAAATTCACTTTTCTTTAATATGAGATCATTTATGTTTGCAGCAAATCCTGTGGGAAATCATATTTTTTTTATGACTTCTTTTATAGCATTGCTTTGTTGCTCCGACAATAACCAACTAAGGGCACTTGTATCAATCTGGTCTCCATTGTTACTTGATCGAATGACATTTTTCATTGCATGGTTGGATTCTTCAATGTCACTACAAATTTTGACAATTTTGTCTTTGTCATGCCTTCCATCCAAGATTTTTCATAATGTCTTTGTTACATTCTTTCCAATATGCATAAGATCAAATAAATGCACGATTGGGAGGTGCTCATAGTACGACAACCTACTAAATTGCGTAGGATAACTTTTTATTCCTTTTGGAAGTTGGTCATTAATGCCTTGATGACCTTCACGAGCATCAATTACATCATCAGTAAATAAAATACAATATCAAAATATAAATTTCAAACAAAAACCATTAGATAGAATGACATTACCTTGACGATTTATTTTATTGTATTCCAACTTCCATAGGCAAGGTGTCATTCTCTGTGGCTTTGATGTAGTCTCTTCTTTCTCATTGAAAAGATGTTTTTTGATAATTCGGTACTTATGATTTATGTGGAGAAAGTGTCTATTCTCATCGAACACCTACTTTCCTAAATTTTTTGAATGACGAGATTTCATCTTTGTACCACAAACTGGACATACAAATTTTTCTTTTGTCTAAAGACTTACAAGATCGTGTATAATTAGATTAAATATGTTAACTTTGTGTTAGCACTATAACATACCAAAAAATAGGTGTTAAGAAGAGAACATACCACAAAAACGTGTTAGCCCAGGGGCATCATGTATTGTCCATACAAGCATTGCATGGAATTAAAATTGTCTTTGTCCTATTGGTCTAGAGATGTCATACATAGTGACCCCACTACATAACACCATCAACTCGTCGATAAGGGGCTCAATATATACATTGATATCTTTAACTTGGTACTTACCTAGTTGAATGAACAAAAATATTACATAATTATTATGACCATTTTGATAGATTATTTATAATGAATTAATTTAGATGACTATTAAATGAAAAAATACCTGGAACAATCAGTGCTAGCATTATGAGCTCCCTCTTTATGGACATCCAAGGAGGAATGTTATTGTTGATAACAAAAATAGGCCACACTGAGTAAGTAGATCTCATCTCTCCAAATGGATTGACACCATCTGCTGCCAATGAAAGCTTGAGATTACGAGGTTCTTCTTTAAAGTGTGGTCATTTTTCTTCTATTTCCTTAAATGCCAAACCATCCACAGGCATTCGCATAATGTCATCTCGACTTCTATTGCATGCATGGTAATCCATAAATTGTGCCAAGCTATTGCACCTAAATAATCATTGCAGACATGGAATAATGGGAATAAACCAAAGAACCTTGTGAGGCACCTTTTTTGTTATTCGATCTGATTGATATCTACTAATATGATAAACAGGGCATTCTATTGCAAATTCATGTTTTTTATGATATATAATATGATCATTCGGACATGCATGTATTGTTTGATACTCCATTCCAATATCTTTCATAATGGCAGATAATTCTCGGTACGAGCGAGGTAAAATGTTTGATGGTGGTAACAAACACTCATTTATCAACCTACGACCAAAAATATAATTTGTTAATTTAAAGAATATTAATTGCTACATGATTCACCCAATATTAATTTTAAGGGAATTATGACTAAAATAATGAAAAAAGATGACATACCTTAACATATGTGTCATTGCTACGTTGGATAAACCATTCATAACCTTCAAGTTCACCAACAACAATACAGCAGCAAGAAGAGTTGTTTGGGAGCCTTCATATAGGGGCTTGTGTGCCTTCTCAAGTATAGGTACATCAAGGTCTTCGTCATCATCATCATCATCATCATCATCATCATCATCATCATCATCTTGATCATTGTGATCTTCATCATCATCGTGGTCTTCTTCCATGGGTTTTTTTACCTTCTACTTCTATATTCACACCTCCATGTTCCCTCATTTGGAAATCCACATTCTCTAGATTGTCATGGTCCATAACATGAAACCCAGGGTGGTTGACCTATATGAAAATGATGACCTTATATTAACCATGACCATGATGTCATCATCAAATCATGTCTTATGTATTGTATAAATTATTAAAATACATACCAATGGATGAAATTTGTTTCCCCCTTCAATGTGGCCATGTTGTCTACAATGTTCCTTAGTTGTTTCGATTAGATATCTTTGATTCTTTAAACCCTTACAAATTTTGCAAGGACAATAACATTTTCCATCACCTTTTCTTTTTAAGTTAGACCATAGTCTAGCAATTGTCTCCCTATTTTGTTGTGCGTTGATATCATTAGACATGGTCTTTCTTGAATGGAATGACTCATTGGAAGAAGAAGGATGACTTGTTTGCAACCTAAAGATTCTATATCAAGTGTATTAAAATAACATCCAACATTAATAATCAAGTAAATTCTAGCAAATCCAATTGAGTCGTATTTGTTTATCATGTGACATTCTTTCTTACAAAGAATTGTTTATTTTTCTCAGGGATTCCCTCATATGGATGAGGTGTGTATCCTTGATCACAACCTCTTCCTTGCTTGATAGTGTTTGCCTACTATAAAAAAATCCCTTAGAAAAATTTAAAGATAAGAAGAAACTAAAACAAAAATCTACGAGTGAGCCAATAGAACAAGGGACGCAAGCATAAAAGTTCATGCCTTATATAATGTGTTTGGGGTAAGCTATGGTGAAATGAGAATATGGTTAAGTAGCATAGATTTTATGAAGATGTCTTTTGGTTCTTGACTATCCTGTACAGGGGTTTTGCAAGATCATGTTTCCCTTTTTTGTTCAAGCTATGTAAGATCAGCTAATGGGGACCAATGATGATAGGTTTTGAACATTCATGATCCTATGGTCTATGATGACAAGGAAAGAGAAAGTGTTTGGGATCACAAAAAAAATCCACGTAGGGAAAGCTAGGGAGGATAGGAGGGCTAGAAAGACAATTAGAGGTTTCCACATGGCAATCAAGTTGCGGTTGACCAAGTGAATTTTGAGTGGGAAAGTCAAAACTCAAGGTGGAATTGATTTATCGAGTAAGACAACATTTTCAAACAACTTGGAGTGTACATAACACAAAGCGCTATTTTTAAAAGGCACAAAAGTGATCAAGAATAGAAGTATAATAGTGTGATTCCCAAACCCCGAAGAGTTGAACCCATGGATAATCAGTATATCAAGTGGAGTGTCATCAGTATAGCTTTACGTCTTGAAATGATAAAATGAAAGTCACGCCGACAAAATGAAATTCACTCAGAGATGATTAATTTCATAAACATTTTTTATTACTCAAAAGAAAAAATTGTGTTTCCTTGTGGGACAGGTATAGGACTTCACTGATTCATTCATGTAAGTTGTGAAAACTATTCTCCCTTTAGGTCTGTAAAGCCAAAAAAAGAATTCCACACTCATGAACAATTTAGACAACCACTTGTGAGGCAAAAAATTGAAACTACAAAAGCTTGGTGAAGGTCTATCCTAAAATTAGGACCGTGACTTATATGGATTCAATGGTACTTTTCCCTCCTATGACTCAATTGTAATAAAGGTTCCAAGCTAAAAATAATGAATCTCACCAAATTGACCCTGACATGCATGAATTTAATGCTTAAGGCGGATTGACATGGTATGGAATGAATTGGATTGTGATTGTAATTCAACCCTAAGACAAGACAGTCACTACCTTGAGACTTAATGGCCTATGTAAATGCAATTTCCATTACTATGATTTGGTTCCAAGGAACCCTGATCAACTTAAAGATATATGAAAAATATATGTATCCTTGTTTCAATACCTAACAATCATTTTTTAACTGATTTTGTGTGCCTACTGCAGTGACAGATGTAACTTGGATCAGTCAATTCATTTTGAAAAGAAATATCATAGATAGATCTGAATCATTTTTTTTGTTACACGAAGTCTTTCACTCCACCATGAGAATACATCAATTGTAAGAATGAAGAACTACTACTCAACAAAGGATTGTCCTAACTTGGACTGACCGATATTGTGACTGGGAATGACAGTAGACTAAGATAGTGTTATTTGGGACTGCCAAAAAAAAAAAGAAGCATGTCCAATCCAAAGGAAAAATACCCCTATTACTTATAAAAATTAAAGACTTCAAATTCTCTATTAACTCCCACCAAAAACATGCGAGGAAATTAAAACAGATAAATGAGTATGTTTGATTAGTGGGGGGTGTAATCAAGAAACATATTTATTGACTCAAAAAATAGTATGTGTGTGTACAATATATTGCTGACATAAATATGGAAAAACAAAATATAAAAAAATTTAAAGCATAGCAATATCTACCTAATAAATTTCATTCCTTTTAGATTATATTCACATTATTTTAACTTCAAACTTTTACATAATTCTACTTCAAATGCATGGATTTCATTAGCATTGGAACTCATACACTTTATAATAAGAATTGAAGACAAGTCACATAAAGCAAACAATCATTTAAACATGGACAATGACTAAGTATTGTGACCTCTCAAATAAAGATTGAAGATAAATAAATAAATAAATAACTATGAATAAATTATCATAAAAATAAAAATTAAATGCAAACAATATTATGTTTGAAAAGTATTTAATTGTTTCAAATTGTCCACATGATGTGAACTAAGAATACTTATTTGATATTGATAAATATTTCAAGTGTTGTTTTAATATTACTTATATTTTAACTCAAATATAAATTTAAATTTGTAGATTGTTTTACAAAATAGTGGTAATGATGCAACTTGCATAAGTTCAATGATATTGTTAAAATTGTGGATGTTTATAGGAACATATAATATCATATCTATACTAATAAAAAAATTATATATTCTTAGAATGGGAAAGACCATGATCATAACAACTAATATCTTTTATTTGTGTGAAAATGACTATTTCTTAAATGGTTCTCTTTTGTATCCTATTCACAAGTAGATTCTTATGTTCAATTAGGATACTTCAAAAAAAATTTCTATGATACTTTTTTCTTTATGTCTCATTTAATATCATGATGGCACTTATTGATGCAAGGACTAGGGGAAGTGTGAGAGATTAGGGCAATTTGTCCTTCAAAACCTTCTCAAAGGTCTCCAGGACAACAACCTACTGGAACCTAGACCCCACACCTTCAAAATCCACTTAATAACATGTCCTAACTACCATTCCCAACCTTGAATACAAGATTCAACAATTACTCCAGGATGGATGATGCACTTTCTCATAATGACTTACTAGGATAGGTACCAATCTTGGTCCAATAATGAAGGATGACAAGTATGTCTTATGGGGGGTTGAATCAACTTGTCAAGAGTGTTTCATTACCTATCAAACATATCCAAAATATTAAGAGTCCTCGGAGCATTCTGCAGACAATACTTCCTTCTCTAGGCCTCAATTCCCTTGTAGCCCTACAAATACAGATTTAGGGTATTTCTACCAAACTCAACATTGACCTTTGAGGATAGGATGCAGTTTTAGATACCCATTTGGGAGTAATTCTATCCTTCTAAGAAAGTAATTCAAGGGACTCAACAAACAGGATTGTGCTTAATAATGTCAACTAGGCCTAATTGTGTAATTAGGTCACTTTTCTAAAGGAAGTACCCTAAGAATCAATAGGGGAATGAAACAAATTCTTGGAATGTTATTAACATGGTCTCAATACACTCTAAACTCAAATTCATACCCTAATTCAACCCCAGCACCTAAATGTCATCAGTTCTTCATTTTGAAACTAGGTTGCCACATGGAGATGTCAACCTTAATTCAATGGAAATATGGATGGACACACTCTTCCCTAAAAATTGGACTTCAAACCACTAAATATACATGCAAGCCCCTCATTCCACCAAGAATTAGAATTTTCTAATTGTGGACATGAGAGGAAATCAACCTTGAATGAAGAAACCCTAGGTAATGAGGGTTTTAGGCCAGTTTTAAGAAAAAAAGCTCTAACTTCCAGCACCAGACACCTTAAAGCTCTAAATTGGTTGCAAATGAAAGTGGATTCAAGGATCTTCATAGTCCCATAAATTTCACCATCAATATGAGTCGTGCAGGTTCGTACAGGAACAAGAAACTTGACTGTTTGCAGGACAATGTTATGTTTTATTGATTCAAAAACAAATTTACATCCAATCTACCTTCCACTTGCCTGAAAGGATTATATGAAATATTCTTGAAATATAATTAAATCTATCTGATATGATCTTTGACATTTAAGATTTAACTTTATAAATAGTAATTTGAATTAAAAAGTTAGAAATTAAAACAAAAACATTTAAGAGTCTCAAAGAGAGGAACACATTTTGGAATTAATATTTCGTTCAAGCTATACTTGGGACTGCCATCAACATTTATCATCATTGAAGGGGATTAATTCATATTTAGCAGATAACTATGGTAGACAACACTACAAATCAAATTAGTATCAATACTACAAATCAATTGTAGACATAGTAGTGTTGGTGCAACTTGCAATAGTGTCAACTTGAGGATAGTCAAAGTACTATCAAATTCACAATGAATGGAATGATATCAAGTAGTGAGCTTCATGAATGTTATGAAAGAGACTTTGGTCAACTCTTAGGGGACATGATAATATGTTTAAATTGGGTAGAAAACAACATCCAACCTGCTAGGTGCATTTTACCACAGTGTAGAACAAGTGCAAGTGCATCACCCTCCACAGAAGTGTGGGTTTCCAAATTAACAAGGACAAGCATGATTCCAAGGAGTATGTGACAAAAGACATGCCCCTAATTTTAAACTAAGGAGATAGGCCCTCTCAAACCTAAACCCTAAAAATATGGGAAATCCCAAAATAAAGTCATATTTAGTCCTTTTAATGTACAAAATACCTTTAATAAATCCCATGAATAGCAGCGGCGTTGAGGCAAATATATTGTTTAGGTGCACAAAAATCTTTCTAATTGCCTTATTGTTCAAGATAACCCAGAGGCACAAAACACTTAACAAAAATGAGTGAAGAAAATAAATATAAGATTAGTGTTAAACTAATCTCGGATTACAAAAAGGAGTCCCTGGTTCAATTCAAAGAAGACAACATAAATTGTTTTAATTGAATCAACTCGTAGTCTAACTCTCTATGGGCAACGGATGAGGCTAGATGCAAGTTCTTGATAAAGGTACCCACTCGATCTTGCCAAACAACTCTAAAATTACTTGTAAAGTAATTTTCTTAATTAAAAATATTGAAACACTGAGCCTGAAACAAAAAATGGCATATAAGACCGACGCTATGAAGTTTAACAAATGTAGTCAACAACCAAACCTTCTTCGAAGATGGAAACCCTTCACGCGCTGCAACCCTTGATCTAATTTGCCCATAAAAATGAAATGAGAAATGAAATCTTTTTTTTTAAGTTATGCTCGTGTTCTTCGATATTTCGACCTACATGGTATTGGTCAAAATTTTGACCAACACGGGCATGGATTAAAAAAAAGAGAAAGTTTTCCTTCTATAATCCGACCAACCTAAACCTTTTTAATTGATGGTCAAAAAATTTGGTAGAAAAATAAGGTCAAATGTACTAGTGAAAGAACCCCTTAGAGATTAGTTGACAAATATAAGGATGACATCTATTCATGGTAGAGACTGATAGCACATGATTTGAAGTAGTTGAACCTAGAACTTCATGGGATACTCCTATGGGCTATGAAGTTGATTACACCATTTTGGAACTACACATTCAACATGTCTTACAATCCCCTAAAGACCCCAATACTCCTAGATGGAGCACATATGAAGAAAAATATGCAGTAGTAAAGGAAGAGCTAGTAAAGGGAATAAGGGAAAATAAAGTTGAGTCCCTTGTTGATAAAACAACAGGGCAACATGGAATAACAAAATGACGCAGTCCCAAGGATGGCGGATCCAATGAAGGACAGTCCAACCTTGCAACCAATTAACAACATAGCGGAATTACACAACACAATGATTGTTTCAACACAATTTCCATTAACATGCCCGGTTGTAAGGCCTTCTAGGTTAGGGCCAATTACAATCAAAAATAGTTCTGCAAGATCAACAAGATCCAATACAACATCAACTAGTCCAGTTCTGAAACAGATCAGCAACTAATGGAAACTTTAAGGCAGATGTGAACTTGTGCTTGCAAGCCACCAAGAAATCTCCTTGTCTCCAAGCTTACAAACCACTATCTCTGCAATGACAACTATCAGAAATCAATCTGATCTGCTAGATCTCATAGGATCCAAGATCTTTTCCACAACTTCACCTATCTGATTCCCTAGATCTTCTCATGCCACCCTAAACAACTACCCAAACACTCCTTAAATACTAATCTTCAGCCACAAGTCGGCTGGATGACATAATTAACTCCTACAAATAAATTTCAAATGCAATACAAGTCAGCTCACAAATAGCCTTACAATTATTTAATTCTCCATGTTGACCTCTAGATCTACATAGGAGGATGCAAAAAAAGATACCAACAATAAATGCACCAAGTCGGCCAACCAAATCATCAAGAACTCCATTCGATAAACCAGAACTACCGAGCGCCAGTGAAACAACCGACCAGTCCAAGCAACACCGAGAAACATAGGCATTATCGAGCACCAGTTCCACTGAGAACTAGAAGTTCCATTGAATTCTTTGAGTGATCGAGCTCCCCTCAATAACCAAGACCACCGATTAAAGCTACAATTGAGTTCCATAGAACCAAAACAACACACCTCCATGTAGATTCCATGTAGATTCATCGAGTACCCTAGAATGCCCCTGCATCACAAAAGAAGAGATGAAGATTGTTAGAGAAAATGTTGTAGAACCTGGGGAGAAACATAATATTCCCCCTCCTCAAGCTAATACTAAAGCACCTCAAGTGGTGGAGGTTGAGGAAGAAGGATAAAAGGACAAGAATGGCACTCCTACACCAACTAAAAGAACATTGCAGAGGCAAGTTGCACAAGCATCTAAATAAGGTAGAACACCTCCTAAAGCCAGACCAAAGGCCATGGCTAGTGGACCAGGAAGAAAAAGGAAAACATTTGATACTCCTCCATCTTCACAAAGGGAGGGTAAGCAGCAAAAGGTGGTAGAAGAAAAGGCACAAGAAGAAAAAATTTGAGTAATGGAAATAGAGGATACATAAAAGACTAAGGAACAAAATAAGAAGGAAGAAGAAGATGAAAAAGACAGAAAACCTCAAGAAGATAACTTAAGAGAAATTGAAGTAGACAAGAAGAAAGCAGCATAAGTAGAGCAAAAGAAAGGTCAAGAAGAAAAAAGGTATGCATCCAAACCATTATTGACATTATTGGAGAGATTAGCAATAAATGAAGAAATATTAGTCTCTATTGAAAAATATTATGACAGATATAATGAGGAAGAGAAAAGTAAGATGGAAGACATAGTTGTGGAGCATATCCTTACTTTCAAGAAGAATTTGATTGAGATAGAAAGTTTAATCAACAAGGAACTATTTGAGAAATTAGAAGAAAGGAAGAATAGAGCCTTGGATGAAGACACAAAGATGAGACAAGATATCCTTCTACAGAATATTCCTACCATGTCAGGGAGTGAGATGGTAAATTGGCTTGAGAAGTTAAGGCCAAAATTAGGACCAAAACTAGAATCATCAAGTTTATGGCCCAGAAGTATGAAGAGGTTGAGAAAGAAAAACATGACAAGGTGGGACAGCTACTCCTTGAGGAGCGACCTGATATTGGACAATATACAAGGACTCCAACCCTAGTGATCATCTCTACTGAGCCTAAAATTGCCAAAACTGTAGAAGAAGCTACAATTCCTAAGGAATCAGAGGTAGTAGATACTACCTTACCAGATTTCTATAGTGACAATGTTGGAATTTCATTGAACACAGAGAATGATACATCTTATCCATTTCAGATAACTAAAACATTGGCCAGCATTGATACAACAGTAAATAATCTTGAGCCTCCCAAGATCGTTCAAGAAGAATCAGTTGAAAATGAGCAGGAAAGGGAGAAAACTCCTGAAAAAGAGAAGGTTGTAGAAGAAAAAGGAGAAGAAAAGGAAAAGTAATAGGAAAAGCAACATGAACTTAGCACTCTTAGTGCAAAAGGATTACTACCTATCACTCCTTTTGCAATACCTAGTTTTTTGGCAAGTGGTTCTCAATCATTTCCAACTAACCTAGAGGACATGGATGTATCAGATTTGATGCAATGATTAGTATTTGGTTTTGCTAAGGAAAAGGAGAAATCTAAAAAGAAAATTGACAAGATTGCAAAGATAATCCAACGGGAAACACAAGTTTTGAGTAATTTTTTTATCACACCTCCTATAGATACTTTAGATCCTATAAATAATCTAGATAATGTTCTAAGTACAATAGAACAAAGTTTTGATAAACTAGAGGAAGCAACAAGAATAATAGTTGATGATTTCAAGATTTTAAGGATGAAAGATACTCTTGATGGGATCAAGAGTGATCTTAATACATTGATTTCCACTAAAAGGGCAATCAAATCTTGTCTTAAGGATGGACAAGATCTCTATAGACTTTGCATGACTTCTCATAAGCATGTAAAAAGTATATCAAATATCATAACATAGGATGAAGAGGCTTTAGAAAACCTCTCTAAAGATTTTGGAGATAAGAAATTTTTGGATATAAATAAGGAAGTTAACAGGATTATGGATAAAATCCATACCTTACAAATGGAGAAAGACGAAGTTCAAAAAAGATTTGCAAAACTAAAGAACTTTTTGACTCCAAAGATCACCAGAGAACCCATGAGGACCTATAACTTGTCCTAAAAACATTTCAGGAACTAGTTCCTACTGATGTAGTGATAGCAGACAAGGCCTCATTTGGTCTCACTAGAATGATTCAGGTAGTAGAGGCAATAAAAGCAGGTTTGGATATCGATATACAGATTTTGAAGACCAACTACATAGATGTGTTACAGACAGTTAAGCTGTGACTTTGTATACTTTAATCCTTTTTGTTTTGTTCATTGATTTTGACATTTTAGCACCCTTTTCCATTGACGTCAAAGGGGGACAAATAGAGTGAAAAATGCAAAATGTAATATGAGAAAGAGAGAAAATATGTTTATGTAATATGAAGTACAACAAACATAAATAAAGGGAAGTTTTTTAAGCTTATGTGTTGAGTTTTTATGTGTTGCATTTTTTTCTCAGTGTATTTCCTTTTACATTTTTGCTTTGATGATGCACTTAGTCATTTTTCACTAAGTGTTTCCATAAATTGCAAAGGGGGAGATTGTTGGCAAGTGGTCAACACATGCATATGTATGCACATACACATGTATGGAATTTTGTCATTTATGAAAACACTTATTAGTTTTATGGTCGCACATATCGGATATGATGAATATGTTTGAATGCAGTTGTTGAATGGAAAAATACCTAAGTCCACAGACTATTCCAGTAACCTAGTCTATCAAAAAAGCTTAGTGAGCTTCATAAAAGTTTTATTAAGGCTTGTGATCTTAATGACATACTTGCAGGACACCAATGAACACATGTGTGAGGTTGCACATGTTAGTATTGAAGGATCAAAGAGATATGTTCAGTTGATTATATGCGAAGACAGTAAACAGAGCATAACATGTTAGTGATCATTGAGGCTGACCTTGTGAGTGTTTGGAAATTTATTTTTGGATGCTATCTTGGATTTGAGGTTGACTAAGGATCTTAATGAAGCATGCAATTGTGCTTGAATTAATATGATGTTTAGCTAGAGTAATGTTGACTAGCTTTTGTAATTATGCTTCTAACAAGGTATAAGTATACATACACTTTTGTAAAAGTGTATGATGAAAAAAGATGATAATGGATTGATGTTAGATGTGAATTGTGAAGCATCTAAAAAGAAGAGAAGATATCAAGAGGAAGGAGAACAAGAGGAGGTCTTCTAGGAATACTTTGTTAACTCTTTGTATTCAAGACAATAGATTTGTTGTAAATGTTGTTGCACCTATTGTACACCCCTAAAAAGGTTTTCTTTCCTTTAACGGGGCTAGGACCTTTAACAGGGTCGATTCCTTAACAAGGATATTATTGTATACATCCCCTAACAAGGATTTGTCTATATTGTATTAATTAGCTCCTAACAGGGCTAGAACTCCTTACAAGGTTTCAAGATTCATAGTGCAAAATATTATGAGTATCATCCCCACCAGGGTTTTCCCTTGGCCAGGGTTTCCTCAAAAACAAATATGGTGTTATGAGTTCATCTATGTTTATCTTTGTTGCATGGTTGTTAATTTTATGTTACATTTTTATATGTTTCTTAAAGAAAGTTAAGAAGTTTAAGAATTCACAAAAGTATTGTAGCACTGATTCACCCCCCCTCACAGTGTTACCAAATTCTAACATAAGGTCCCCCCACAAAAAGCATTGATAAATTTATTTCAAGGGTCTGTAGATTCAAGAACAAAGATTTGGTTTACAAATGAGTAGTCTGAGTGTAGAGATGTGAATTTACCACACATAAGTAGATCACTTTTTTTGGTATTTCTATGCAAATAGAATGGAGAAGGAACCAAGATCAACAACTATGGAGTTTAGACTTAGCTAAGGTTATTGTGCTTGATATTTTTGTTGACATTGAGCAGATTGATGCTTTGGTGAAGAATTACAAACCAGAAACCAGAACTGTAAGAAAAATCAATGGCACCCCACTTCTAGTCATC
The DNA here is from genome assembly GCA_027943335.1 of Chamaecyparis obtusa. Lineage (NCBI taxonomy): Eukaryota > Viridiplantae > Streptophyta > Pinopsida > Cupressales > Cupressaceae > Chamaecyparis > Chamaecyparis obtusa. The sequence goes on along the minus strand of BSBK01002152.1, from coordinate 141,878 downwards.
ATTAGGTCTTGCATTAAAGAGTGTTTTAGACTAGATAAACAAGCTATCACTAAGGTTGATAGAGAGAAATTTCCAATTGACTATTAGGATGGTAAAAAGCATGGGATTCAAGGAAGCTTCATATTTCATGAGGAGAGGATAAAATAATAGGTCAGTGAAGATAACCCATAAAGGGCCATATCTAACATAGGAATTCATGGATTTTTTCCAGAAGACATATGATGGTTGGACGCAATTATGTGGTGAAGATCAATGAATGAATATGGCCATAGACTTAATGTATATGTCTATGAGGATTCAAAACCCTAACTTGTGCTTTGAATTTGATTTGGCTTCTGAGATTGAGAGAATCTTGCATAAACAATTAGGTCAATGGAAAACTAGGACTTTAAAAAATTATTATTTATTTGCCACTTAATTTTATTCCAGAATAGTGTTGTTTTTACTAATTTAATGAAGTTAACCATATTGTAAGCGAAAGGATTCATGCTCCCAGTACAACTATGATGTAGGAGTTGAGATTAAAAAAGTAAAGATTGTAATTTAAAAACTTTCCATGATGTTTTTGTTGTATGGACAGTGAGAGCTATTGGGAAACAAGTGGAAAGGATCCCTCCCAAGATAAGAAATGTTTTGAGGCCATTGGAATACCATCTTGATAAAGGATTTTCATATAATTTTGCAGATTGGATTTCTAAAGTAAAGCATACCTTGATAAGAGTTTAGGGGTCCAAACATGCACAACATGAGTTACCAATATTTGTGTCTGAAATAGTTGTTTTTCTTCAATTTGTATGAAAAATGTTGTGGTTTGAAAAGGAATTAAACTGACCTAGAAATGAGGGAACATTCATGTCTCATGTGGCTAGATTTATATGTTTTTGTATTGGTTATGGTGTGCTTGAGTTTTTACAGGATTATTTGAAGAAGACTTGTTGCCTTGAAAGTGGAGAAGGAAGGCCATATGACCCTGAAGGTCATATTAGATCTTTTATAAAAGAATATAGGCATAAAATGGATGTGAGGGGAGATATAGGAAGGAATTGTGTAAATCCTTCATATGTTATGTAAAAGTGCAAGAAGTGGAGTATATTGGTGAAGTTAGAAGAAGAGAGGTAGAAGAAGGGTCAACCTCGGCTCCATGATTATCAGACCAATGAGGTTCTTAGGATGGAGTTGTGCATTAAAGATTTTGAAAAGTTATATAAAAAATATGTTGAATGTGTACCCCAAGAGGTAAAAAGCTTCCTCCTAAAAATCCTAGAAAATTAATAATTCATGATTCAAAATCAGATTCCCCACCTCCTAAGAAACAAAAAAATAGATGAATGGTTCCCATTGTTCCTTATGAAGATTCTGAAGGAGAGGGAGAAATAAAGGAGGTTGCAAGTACATTGAAGACTTTGAAGGGTGATGAAGAAATAGGCCAATTATCTCCTCCTTTTATGTTCCAAGAAGAGATACATGTGTATAATGCTCAACTTCTTGATGAAGAAGAACCCATTGATATCACCAATGAAAGGGAGGCTATTTCCATGAGATTCATTGAGGATGAGAATTTTGTTCATACAAATGAAAGAATTTGAAGAGAAAAAGAAGCCCAGGTTAATGGGTGTTGAAGACTCCAAGCTTGAGAGGATAGTGTGTGTTGCAAGTGAGACCACTCTAGAAAAGTGAAAGTGCAAAAAAAACATCAAGCAAGGGGTTCATTAACCATCAAGTTAAGAAAAAAAATTTAAGTCCTAAGAAATAAACAAACTCGCACATGGGTTCATTTTAAGCACCAAATCCAAAAAAATTTGTGATGTCCAGTTTTAAGCCCCAAATTGAAAATGTAACTTTGCCTTGGTTTTTTTACCCTTTTTCCTATTTAAGCATACACCCAAATTGAAATGTGATGTGAAGCTTGTTCATTTTTTACCAAGTGTATTTTTTAAACCCAAATCAAAATTGTGATATGATGTTTGGCATACATTGTTCTTTTTATAACCCAAAAGCAAGTGTGAATTCTTTTTAAGTTTTAAAATTAAAGCGATGATCTTGCTAGTTCAAAGTGTGTTCCTGTAGGGGAGAGGGACCAGTAGTTGTGCGGGGTCCAATAGTCGATCACCCACTTGTGAATATATTATCCAGTCTTACACCACATTTTTACTATATATTGTAATTAAATAATCCACATGTAAATAAATTTTTTTCTAAATGTTGATAAAAAATGGACCAATACTTGAACACATGAGAACCTATAAATGTTATATTAAAATAACATTAACAAGTGAAATAGATAACTTTTTGTCTCAAATAAAATATCATAGCTATCTATCATATGTGTGTCACTTAAAAAATAATATGCTCATTTAATAAAATAAGATGCCCACTTAAACAAGTATTGTTATCTTAGTGCACAAATACTATTCTTGTGTGTACAACTATTGGGGTAGCAAAGTACATGCATTAGAGTATTCATATTAACAGTTTGTTTTATCACAAATATAAAAGGTGAACACAATAAAATGCCTTGTATTTTCCCATAAAATGTGTGAGATTGACAAAAAGTTTTAGTGTTCAACTATTGGTCCCTTTGTGTTGGATATAAGTTGTATTTTACATAATAATAGGTTATTTTTATAACAACAAATAATTATTTTGTGTTGAAGCATTAGTCATTTTGTGTTGGATTTATAAGTTACATATAACAAATATTTATGATTACTAATAAGTATATAGTCAATTTAAGTTGCATATATGTTATATTTTGTACATAAATACAATCACCCACTAATAACAAATGATATTTTTAAATTCAACTAGTAGAGATTTTTAGATTAAGTTTTGGTCGAATCTTTAAAAAGCCAATTTTTGTACATGTTTAATTAGGCGTTCTATTTTAATGAATTTTGTGATGAGCTACACTTTCAAACCTTAGTTATAGGTAGTTAAGTGTCCATTTTACATTTCTAAAAAAAACAAAGGTCTTACAATATTTTATGCAACGGCTAAGTATTGACGAAGTTAGCCCTCACGACTATTGGTCCCTCTCCCCTAGACTAGCACATTAACTAAAAATATAGCTTCTGGAAAAGTGATTATGTTGGAACAAAAAAATTTCTTGTGAATATGTCGTCAGTCAAAAATAGAAAAATGCAAAAAAACATAAATTCAACGCTTGTTAACTTCACTTACCTAGATGCATTCCCACTTGTTGTATTGTCAATCATGTTGGTTAATGAACAATCCTGCTGAGTTTGACCGTAAACCTACCAATTCAAGCAAAGATCCAGCTGAGATACAGTTTTAACAAAAAAAGACAAAAAATATTTCCTTTTTTATTGTTTTTTACTTGATATTTTTGCCTTAACGCTTAAAAAAGAGATCCTATGGGGTTAAATTGTGTTCCCACGGGTCTGTGACAAAAAATAAAAAGATAGCAGGGGGAAAAAGAAGTCTCAAACAAACCACAAAGGGCCAATCTGTGGGATCACAATCCTACTAGGTTGGCGATAATTCCCGTTGGTTGTACTCACATTCCCGCGGGTTTGTATTTTTTCTCCTATGGAAATTTTGAGAACAACTCATGAGAGTGCAAATACTCCTTGTTGCTTCCAACCTGCAAACACAAAAAATATTGAAAACAACCACTTGAAACACTAAAATATTAGAAAAATGGGGCTAGCTTGAAAGAAAAATATGAATGACCCGTAGAAATGGGTCCTACCAGGCATGCCAAAATGTATGCAATAAAAATACTAGTAAAAAGAATGTAATAATAAATTAAAATATTCAACTAATATTAGCAAAACAACATATATGAATGGACAAAATAAAGATAAGCTACCAAATATAAGAATACCTCAAGAACACCCAAGTAGAGCTCCCTTGATGTGTAGATATGTCCCATGATGGTTGAATGTGTGTTGAATGCTCAAGCTTCAAAGCATGATATGTGAGGAGATTTTTTTGGGCATTATGAGGGTATAGTTGATAGTTTTGCTCTTCAAAAAGGTATGGTAAATTTTCTCAAAAGGTGGATGGTTTGTGAGAAAATGAGTCCTCAATTTATAGGCCAAAGTGGGATGAGATGGATGGTTTAGATGAAAAGTTGAGGAAGGGTCGGGATGCATTTGAGGGGAAGCACATAGATTGTACTTTCTCAAACTTATAGCCTTGTGACAAGTGTCACAAGGAGAGAGGATGAGAGGATATTGGGGGTTAGGAAAATATGTCATAAAGGCATAGCTTGTCTCAAATCCCAAAGGTCAAACCTTGAGGAATGTGACCATTTTAGGAAGTGGGAGAGGGGACAAAGGTGTAAGAAATGTGGTTAGGAGTGTAAGAGCATTTAAGGTTGACAAGTGGATAAGAGGTTGGGATTGGAGTTGAAAAGACATGGAGTTGACTTCAGTTTGGTTTAGGATTTCTTAATCCTTGGATAAGGAATGATTAGTGGGCAAGTGAGAGAATTAGGAGAATGCAAGTGGGAGGAGAGAGAATGAGTGGAGGGTTTATTAACTAATTAGGGGTAATGTAACTAATTAAGTGAGGGTTAGTATGTGTGAAGGGATTGGGTTGAGTTAGAACCATAGGTTAGGTGGTTGAATGATAGTTAGGTTAGGATTAAAGTCAAGAGCCATGTGCTCAAATAGAATTAAATTGATTAATTTAATTTATAAATAGAGGAAAAGGGGATAAATGAATGAATTAAAACAAATAGGAGTATTTGTTTAATTAATAGAAGAAAGGGGGTTTGATTAATTAAATAGACATGGGTAACGTATTTAATTAATTAATTGAATTAATTAATTATATGACTGACATAGTTTAATTAAATAATAAATATTTAAATAATAATGCTTAGGAGAGAACTAAATTTGATTATGAAATTAGTAATTAGATTTAGGTGTCTACAATAGTGTTACTTCATCAAGTGATGAGATGTTTGGATTTCAATGTGAACTCACTTTCGTATGATTGTTGACTACCAATTCTAACTATTTTGTTGACTTTTATTACATGATGATGATTACATGATTCTTAATCATGCTCTTTGTTATTCTCATATCACAGTGATAATAGTTATTGAATACTCATGATGTCTTGGATATAATATTCATGTCATGTCTTTGATGGTCATGATGATTGCTAACTTTTCTAATGAATGTGTCATTGGATCATGTTGGTATTGATCACTTGTATCTTCTCTATATATATGCTTGATTAACTTAATTCAATGAAGATGCTCTCCTTACTTGGTATAATAGAAGTATTGAAGAGGACTTGTCCTTATGATGTTATGAGCATGTTACATGTTATCTTCATCTAGTACGATGATTATTGCCATGATGGTGTTGATGGAGATACCTTTCATCTTGGATTCTAACTCATTCTAATATCTCTTAATGCTACTAAGGAAAAATCATCTTATTTATAAGGCTTCACAATTTTTATAATACTTTAATCACTTCAACTATCTACTTGTTGTGTAAAACTTATTACTAACTACCTTCTAACAATGTGTATGTGCTCAAGGTTTGTCACTCCTTAATCACCTAAGTGTTATATTTCTATTATATTATTAGTGTAAAGATGAGGAAATTATAGTCTCCCCTCCTTGAAAATTATTTCCCACAAGCATTCTCAAATTTTCCCTTCCTCTACTTGATTGGTAGTTAAAACATCGTTGTTTGCTTCCATCTTTCTTTACTATCAATTCCACATAGATAGGCATAGATGTAGATATTTTGCAAACTCTTATAGGCAATCCTTTGAATAGTCTTTGGACACCCTCTATGAATCTCTTGAGGTGTTTGATTGGAGTCATGAGGATAGATGTTCCCTTTGACTATGATTGGTCAATTCCTTCATGGATCTTGTCTCCTTGCTCTTGATATTGACTAAGGGAGCTTGGTGTTTCCTTAGGTGATACCACTAGTGGAGTTTCATTAGGCAGTCCATGAAGGATGTGTGTTTGGTTGTTCATTTTGAATTTGAAATTCATGGCTTTAAACTTTTGAGTGAAACTACTAATTTTTTTCATCCACTAAATGTCAAGTATCATATCAATTTTACCTAGTCCCACCACATGGAAATCATCTTTGAATACATAATTTTCTATGGTGACTTCTAGGTTTGGAGCTAGGATGTAAAATTCCAAGATTGATCCATTTTCTAACACTGCAACAAATGCCTCATGTTCACAAGTGGGAATTCTTTTAGATGCCACTAGTTTATTGCTTATGAAATTATGGGTAGCCTCACTATCAATGAGAATAGTTATGATTTTTCCTTGTAAGGATCCTTGTACCCTTAATGTCTCATTATTGGAGGATTCATTCAAGGTAGTTTAACTCCATGATATACTCTTTGACTGGTCCCTTCTACTTCAATTGGGCATATTTCTTGAAATGCAACTTAGGGTCTTTGTTATCAAAATGTTCAATAAGCTTTTTCATGAATTCCACACATATGAAGTTATTATTGCATGTCCCATAGGGTTCATCCTATAATACCACCATTCATTTAAACCTTCATCCAAGTGTAGGGTAGCATATTTTATGGCTTCTTCCTATGACATTGGGTTCAATTGGAAGTGTGTATCAATTTTCTAGACCCATGAATGTGTTGTCATTTTCCCCAATCCATCAAAGTAGGGGATGCTAAGTTTCCCCACTTTTCCTTTCAATTCGAAACGGTTGCCTCTATTTCCTCTCCTTCAAAGATGTTTCATCCTTAAATACATGTACTCCTTAAGCAACATTTCAAGTTTAAAACATTAATCCAACGAATGTTTCCTAAATTGGTCTTGAAGATCCACCAAAGTAGGTTCCACCTCCTCTAGTTATTCATTTTAAGTGAATATTGGAATCATAGGCCTTCATCTCATGGTTGAGGTCTTCAATTTGGGCTCCCATTAGTAGATTGCCCTTTATTACCTCCCTTATTTCTATTATTATTATTTGTGAAGGCGATTACTATATTGGTAAGCATGACCAATATTTATGTCCTTTTATTTTGAGTATCCCTTTAATCTGTCATGAAATAGTCCATATTCTTGTTGAAGTTTCCTTCCTCACCCATAAATGTTCCTTCTTGCTTTTCCTTAGAGTTATGTCATGATTTCTTGCGAAAGTAAGTCTTAAGTTCTCTATCACTCATCAACTTTCGCATATTAGTGAGAATGGCAACTCCAATACCACTTGTAATGTCCCCTTTGTAATAACTTATAAAATTGGGACAACGACCTTGCAAATTCAAATGTAAGGGACTTATTTCCTTCAAGTCTCAATTATCATTGTGAATTATGATATATGATACCACTTATAAATGTTTAAATTATGTAATATATATATATATATATATATATATATATATATATATATATATATATATATATATATATATATATATATATATATATATATAGTGGTAATATTATTCAAAGATCTATATAAATAGATTGGATATTGATTGTTAGTATATCTTAAATAACTTTAGGAATTATGCAAAGTATGTCAGTCAGTTAGTCTATTTGTCTATCTATCTATCTGTATATCGATGTGAGATCTTCTCTTTCTTATATAATGATATGAGTTATGCAACGAACCTCGTTCTAATGATAGAAATGCTACTATAAAGTTATATGTCTAATATTATTCCTCAAATGTTTGTTTGTTTGTCTGTCTACAGGTATCGATGTGAGATCTTCTCTTTCTGATATATCAGTATGAGTGATGCAATGAACCTCCTTCTGATGATAGCAATGCTGCTATAAAGTGCTAGGTATAATATTATTCCTTCAAATCATGCAATCACTTTATAATTATTGCTTGTATCCATACTTGGTGTGTCTGATATGTCATGATTGTGCAATCAAGAATATACTATGATGTATGATGTATCAATATGAATGTGCAACAAGAGGGGGTATCGCTTATAGCGATAAGTTATTGTCTTTGATCTATAGATATGTTCTTGTTGTTAGATAGCTGAGAGGGGGGTGAATCAGTTATGTTCAGTTATCCTACAATCCCAAATTCCTTTTAGATTTATAGTATCAACTTGAACAAACAAACTAAACAGCTCGATAATAACATTTGGGTGACTTACTGATTAATTAACCGACTGTCAGATAATGTAAACCAACAAGTAGTTAACATATACCGATCTAACAAGTTATTGTAATGCGTAAAGTAAATATCAAAACATCACATCCATATACATTTAACACTTGATTTTTAACGTGAAAACCATGTTAAGGGGAAAAACACCTGGGACCAGTAACCCAAATATTTTCACTCTTCTGAAGTGAGCTCGATTAAGAGCCTACCCTATTAAAGGTTACAACACACTGTAAGGTGTGACCTTGTTAAAGGATTTATCACTAACAATTCGTTGTGACCATACATTCACTTGGGTCAACGAGAAAACAAGTAACATTCATAGAATGTCATTAGAAAAAGACAGTTAAGTCTAACTCGGTTAAGAGATTTAGACTGTAGCAATGGTTCAAAAGCAACAGTGTATGACCTGATTCAAATGCAACTTCTTTTTCTCGTGTTCATATCTATGCTAAGCTCAATATAATTATAGTCATCATAATCTCTTCAACTTCTTGAAGACCTCTTATTTACACTTCTACTTTCAAGGACAGGAGATTGAGATTGCCTCCGCATACACATACCTCGGGGTTAAGTTTTCCAGTCCTCACTTCAACTTGAGACATGCTATTCAGCCCAGAATCAGCAAAGGGATGGGTTCCCTAACCCTGATCGAGAGACAGTGCTTTAGACACCACTTTCAGGACACCTCGTCCAAGTTATCCCTCCTGGATTCTTTGGTTAGATCTACTGTACTCTATGGCTCTATTGTTTGGGGACCATCTCTACTTGATTCTGACTAGGCCTCTATTGAGTGTATACAGACTCTCCTCCTTTGATTTATCATCAGATGTCATCGTACCACCTCCCATAACATCATCCTGGCTGAGTTTGGGGCTCATCCCTTTAGGTTGGGACCCATCTTCGACCTGGTTTGGTTTCTTCACCGCCTACGTTGCTTCACAGACTCTTCGGATGACCGGAGTAGATACTCTTACCTTGCCTATTGCTCTTCTGTTGAGCTGGCTAGATCTGACACCTCCCTTAGATATCGTTGTCGGTATGCTCAGGCCACTTCCCTTTTGGGTTCCATCGGGATTGATATTGATCACCTACCCCCCTTTCAATTTTCTTTGGATGCTCTGGCTCATCTTCTCCCCTCCAGACAGGAGTTGAATGAGCATGTCAGACTTGACATTTATAGGCAGTACATCATCTTGACCTAGACCAACCCTAGTGGGGGCTTACGTCCGAGGATGGCTTTTTATGCTGAGCACTTCTTACACATTCAGGATGGGATCACCGTTCGACCTAGATATTTATCACAGCATTGGTGCCATGCTCTTTGGATTGCGCTGGGATCTTTCAGAGTCGGCTCTCACCACCTGCGAGCGCAGACTTATCATCACATTGACAAAGAGGATCGCATTTGTTGTTTATGCACATTGTCTAAGATTGAGACTGAGGCACATTTCATTTTTCGATGCCCTATATACTATGAGATCAGAGGGAGATTCTATTACTTATTCAGAGATTGCAGCTCCTTGACTTCCTTCTTTTGTTACTCTGACCAAAGATGTCTGGCACTCTATTTACGAGAGACAGTACAGCTCTGTGACCAGACCCTGTAGCTTCTATTTCCCCAGAAGTAGGTCACTGAGCAGCTCATTACGGATTTCTTCTCGCCCTCGCCCCTAGCTCAGGGTGTGAAGTGGCCCTCATGTGCCTCCGCCATTGGTCACTCCAGATCTGTGAGACCTCGCAGTGCTTCTACCCATCAGCGGCAAACCATCAATAGATCACGACGATGGGTCCATACCCATATTCTTTCGGGTCACTATCCTTCTATGTTGGATTTCTTTCCGCTCGAGAAGGACCCCTAGTCCTTGCCCTGGTGGTTCTTGGTTCTTTATTCTCTGCTTCTTCTTGTTTGGTTCCTTATTCTTTTAGCATGTTCCCCCGACCACTGTTTGGTGGTCCGCTAGTTTCTTGCTATTTTGGTTGTATGTTTCCTATCCCATAGACCCTTTTTGGTCTTCCGTTGGACATTAATAAATTTATCTTATCTTATCTTATCTTCCTCTTACTCTATTCTGCTCAGTTATCTCCTTTTGTCACTCAGTTTGGTCTGCAAAATCACTTGGTTCTCACTCCAACCTATCTGACCAGCTTCGCATGTATGCACAAGCAATTTGCATCCCTCATGCGATTCTCTCTTCTTTTTTTCTTGAATTTCTTCTCTCCTTATATAGACATGTAAAACTATTTTCATTTCAGTCATAGATTTTGCCTCTTAATCTCCATTGTTAGTTTTGCCTCTTTAACCTTCCTCGTAAATTGTGCCTTAAACCCATTTCAATCTTCATCATTTGATTGTCCTTGAATTTTTCCTATCATAGATCTTCATAACAAACTTTTTCTTTATCCTTGGAATCTTTTAGATTCATCCAGCCCATCATCACATGTCGACAATCACACGTTCCTCTTTATTGCTCTTGCTCGGTTAATACCATGATATGTCAGTTTCTTCCTACTCAGTTAATACCACACTCAGTGTACACTAAGTTCTTCATATACCGACCAAAGTAACTTGTACACTCTTGATCTTCAACACTTAGTAGAATCATATAACTCAATCAAATCACTAGCATATTTTCATAGACTCGTCAATAAGTTTCCCAATGAATACCTTATTCATAACTTACTCATACATCTCATCTTCATGCTAATATCTTCTTTCCTTCACCAACATCACCTCCTTCAGATGTTTGCAACTATCATGATAAGTAAAGTCAAAGTTAATTGACATCAATGACAATATAACAATTGATCTAATGTCTCACATAAACCTCAGTAGCTCGGTGATCATCATCACATTCTCTCATTTTGTTCTCCAAGTAGTCTATCAATTATAGTTCTAACACTTGCAACAATAATGACAATGTTGTTTTTTATCTTGTCAATTTTCACTTACAACAATGTTGATATCTCTTATTATCACTTTCAAATTATGCAACCATATTATTTCTAAAGGTTCATAATGTATAAGAAAATCCATTACAGGATACAAATAAGAGACAAAGTTTTCCAAATTAATGTTTGATAGAATAAGATTGATTGCCTTCTTATATATTGCAAATAGAAGGGAATGCACCTCTTCATATTTGATGAGAGACCTCTTTTACTAACCAACCTTCTTCATAACAAATCAATTTAACCAAATTGTGCCTTTTTGTTTATTAGGGAATATCAATCTAGTTGCTTATGCAATCATTGTCATTTATCATTAATAAATTCTTGTTAAATTGTTTATCCTTGTGTTGTCATTATTGTGTTTATCCTTAGTTATTGGTTGTCATTATTTTGGCATACAAAGATCATTTTTGAGTTTAAAACCTTCTAAATCTTAAATATTTTTTTATACATTACAATTTCATAAGCCCAACATTCTAAATGGACTTTGAACCATCCATAAAATATTTATAAGTTTTACTCTCTATTCTAATAACAATTCTAGGAGCATTCTAAGCTTTAATATATCTTGCATTAGACCTCAAACTTCTTAATATTTAAACACAACCTTTACTTCTCAATCTTCTTTTCCACTCAAAACAAAATAACTCTTCCACAATTACCTATTTCCACTAAATATCATGACTTCAAGGGAGGCTTCTAACATGAAGCTACCCTCTATGCCTCTTCACTTTGAATTGTGGTAGTTGGACAAGCATTTGGTATATTACCAATCTAATTTGGTAATTATCAATCTACACTTAATGTCAATAATGAAGCACATAATACCCATGACTCTATTCTAGAGTCTACCATAACATAATTGAGTAGCCATCCAAATGACCTGGGTTTCCTGTATGGCATAGTTCTTAGAGTAAATAGTAATATCTCTTCCATGATACCTACTCACAAGCAAAATCAGGGTTCTCATTCAAATATAAGAAACACTCAACTTTCTATGTCTATGCTAACTCTGAGTGCCCACATGGCTACTTCTCATATGTGACCCCCTCTATGATTCTGGCATCTAACTCCACCTTTTATGCACACATTCCATAAACACAAGATTTTACATTTAACTATTATATTGATCACCTCATTACCTCACAAGTTATCCCATTGCACTCCATGATGACGCAAACATTCTTTTCACAACCTCCTACTACTACTCTTGCTACCATTATTACTACTACCCCATTGCATACCACAAAACCCATCACAAACCAACTTATAGAAAATAAGGACAACTTGCAATATTAGCTTGCTACCAACTCACTTCACTTTCTACAAGCTCACACCTTGCTCTCATTCACAACCATCATAGCCACTATCACTTCATATCCTTGCTACACCCCTTGTTATGGCTTTTGAGGCTCCCTAATTTGAGAAATGGAATGACAAGGTTGATCCAAAATTAGACATTTCTACTTTCACTAGGTCAAGTCTTTCTCTTTCAAGATGAGATGTTTGGAATAGTTTTTCTCCTTTCCTTTAAGGACACAATGTTGGATTGGTTTTCCTCTCCTAACAACTCCATCTTGTCACTCAACCAACTTATAAGCAAATTTCTACAACAGTTCCAAGGAAACATTGGCAATTAACAATTACCACCTTGGTTCATTGCAAACAAGATACTATGAAAAAGTCATAGACTTCATCTGTCCTTTTCACTCATTTTGTGAATTCTACATGCTCTTCCTAATTCAAAAGTGTGTGACATGTTCATCAAATGCTCATCTACGATTAAACTTTATTTAGGTGATACCCCATTATTCCTACATTTGTGCATCCCTTTCTATCTCATCGACTCTTGTGCCATTGAGGCCATCTTCATCAGCAAAAAAACAACTATAAAAAGAATACAGACTTATTTAAAAATGCAACATCCATGATAGTTTTAAACACAAGTAAACCCAACCATATTCTTTGATGATTGCCTTAGAAACAAGATTCAATTGCCTACTATCTACCCACCAACACCTTATGCAATTCACTCTCCAACAACTTTTCAATAAACATGATTCAATTGCCTACTATCTATCCCCCACCTTTTATGTTCTAGCTTTCTGTCAATCATGCTCAAGCCCTTTCAATAAATGCCTCCCTCCACCCTCATTTGAAAATTTAAACATTTATATTATGTTTATTTTTTTAAAACTTGTATGCTATCCCAACACAAATACACAATTGGATGTTCTATACACTATTTATAAGTAGAAGACAAAAGAAAATGAGTAAGATATGTTTGTAATATCTTTTAAATATTACTTAGAAAGGGAAAGAACTGTTTAAATATTGAAGAATTGTGATTGTCTTAACTATGTAATTATAAGCAATAATTAAATTCCATATTTTAAATCTTAAAATAATGTTATATAAAATCTTTAATGTATGCATTTATAATCTGAACCAACTTTAATGGTATCATCCAAACTTTGTACATAGACATGCATAAGGCTTTTTATTGTCGAAGTTGTGGAGCAACTTGTAGTCTATTTTACAAGTCATTACATTAGTGTGATAAAAAAAATTGTTAGGCCAAAGTGAAATATGGCGTTCATTTGTGTCAAAAGCCACTCATTAAAAAAAACAACTCAATGATTGAAAATTCAATATACCTATGTTTTGTAAATGTTACTAATACTTATACTAATCTTATAAAATATGAATGATATAATAAATGAAAATTCAATATACCTCTGTTTTGTAAATGTTACTAATACTTCTACAAATCTTATAAAATATGAATGATATAATAAATGTGATTTATAAAGATCAACTCTGAAACATCTAAGTGGATAAGTCATAAGAATATGCTCTTTCATATGCAAGAATATTAAAGACAATTTAAATTTTCAAAAGTTTTCAAAGTTGTAATAGAGATTAGGGGAATTGTTGTGTTACTCATGGTGTACATGTAAATATAAAACAAAAATCAAAGATTCAAATTTTCAAGTCTAAGCATTATTCCCCGTCTCAAAGCAATTTCAAGATGAAACTAAATAACTTACATACAAAAAAAGAATATTAAGAAATCTCTAACCCATAGGCCTTCATCGCACCTATAGTGGTGGTGTTCAAAATAGATTGATGAATCATAAATTAGATGTGTTTGCTCACTTCAACAACAAGACTTTCGTATTCTAAGAATTCATCTTGTTTAAAGATACTCATATGATCTATTTATAAAATTTAGAAGATCAACTACAAGATCAATTATCAATGATAAAACATGCTTGAGAAGATCATATACATGAAAAGATTCCAAGTGGCATCCTACAATTGGAATACATTCGTTAAAAGAAAATGAAAATTTTCTATATTAAGTAAATGTTCACAAGTTTATGCAAGAAATTTAATTAGTTGAATTTTTAGCTAGCTGCTAATTTTTTGAAAATTGGTATGAATGATAAGCTTTATGAAATTTTTGAATTTATTTAATTAAAGTTGGACCATAGAAAAAATGCTGAATTAATTAATGCTAAAAAGATGAAAGAATTGGTTAATTAAAAATATATTTATTTGTTTATTTATATTTTTTAATTTAACATCGATAAAAGATATATCCAAAATCAATATTTTCAAACTTAGATATCCACACTTATAATGACAACATGATTGAAATGAAATAAACTTTGAACTCAACACATAATAGCTACAACAAAATGATCTAGTAGTAAAAAGCAATTTAATCATCTGTTATAAATCTTTTATAACAAACATACAAATACAAACGGCCAATGCAGGGAATGAAGATGAAGATGAGGATGACCCAGGCAGCTCTGTTTGGGGTTTGGTAGTGCTGGAAACCTCTTTAAAGCTTCTTTTTGGGGGTTTTTTCTGCTGGATTTGGTTGGGATTCCCTTTTTTCCTTCTTTTCCTATGTTTTGCCCTGCCTTTGTGGAGGTTTGCGACTTCGTGGCTTCTGCTCATGTTGAGTTGTGGTCTGCCCTTTTTTCTCTGGTGTGGCTTGTTGTGCTCTCTAGGCTTCTACCTCTCTCTGCAGATCTGTTCTAGGTCTAGGTTGGGGATTTATTTTTCTACTGCTTTTGAGCAGGTTGTGTGTGTGTGTTTGGGTTGGAGTCTGCTTTCTCGCTCAGGTTCTCTCTTCTTTGGTGTTCGGTTGTGTGCGGTGGGCATATCGTGCAAGCCTTGGTCGTTGAATTCTGTGGTCTTTGGCAGAGATTTTGTGATGGTGTTGGGGGTTTTACAATGGAACCTCTCCGTTGCCTTCATGTGGATCGAGGCAGTTACCTTGGGTCCCCTGTTGTGCCTTTTGTTGTGAAAGGTTGTCTCAGCCTTGTTCTACCAGATAGCTAGGTCATTGTAGATGTGTCTATAGCAACAAAAAAAAAATTCTCTGCCCTAATCCTTCAGTTTGCCAAGAGTGTGTTCTAGCTCAAGGTCGTTGCCAACAACTCCTTTGGGGTGGCTCTGTTTATGTCCTATGTTCTCTCTGTCTCTATCGTGGTTGAGTCGGGGCTCTTGTTGGCTTTGTTCTTCTTTGTGGACAGGAGGACTGTAGCTTGTTTTTGGTTTTGGGGTTTGGATTGTTGGAGCTGTCTTTGTCCTTGCTTGTGCTCGGTGTTTCTTGCACCCTCTTCTCAAGTGAGCTTCTTTTGTTCATGGATGGATTCTCCCCCGCGAGGCTTTTATTATGATGGAGTTTTTTTCCCTATAGAGGTGGGGTTTCTTCTTGCAGCTTCAATGCAAGCTTGGCTCATTTGGCTATGTTTTTCTTTATTCATGTGGCCTATCGAGGAGGTGGCGGCGTATCCGATGGAGGTGGATATCAGCTTTTGGGAGGTCAGCAGTGATCTTATGTGGTCTTTTCTCGGTTGTGGTTGCTCAAGAGCGGTGGTGATCTGGGCTCTTGGCTTTTCTTTTAGTTGGGATTCAAGATCTTCTAAGTTCTGCTTTCTTGACAGTTCTTTGTGCTCTGGGGTTCAATGGGTTTCTAGGTGTCTTCCAAAACCAGATGTTTTTTCAAGTTTTTGTGGCCTCTTTCCTTGTTGGAGACTCTCTATTCAAGGCGGTCCTACGGATAAAAGGTTTTAAGAGGCCTTTCAAAACCCACTGTTATTTTTTAGTTTCCTTGGCTATTCGGTTATTGAATAAGGGGCTTTTTCCTTACTGGTTTTTGGCAGTCTCACTTCTTGTGAGTTTCTCCCTTTTCTTCGGCCTTCTGGCTTGATGAATGGGTTCAGGCTGTTTCCCAATTGGCTTAATCAAAACAATGAGCATGACATTCTAGTGAGAAATATATATGTGCTTCCTGCATCTACAATGCCAAATATACATTTGTAGTCAATAAAACAGTTAAAAAAATATTGCAATCCACCTTGAATTGAAAATTTGCAACCTTAAATCAACTTTGCTTGCAATTAAACTATGGATGACACACCCCGGTTAAAATTAGAACAAATATGCTCAAACAAAGACCATTTTACTTTCCTTGGGGATTGTAAGTTAGTATGGGCTATCCATCAACCTAAGATGTCCAATTCAGTAAATTTATGCCCCAGAAATAGGTGAATTAATTATTTATTTTGCTTGTTTTTATTGTGAACCTTACAAGTTTAATAGTGAACATGGGTTCAAACATATGAAATAAATGCAGTAACAAGAGTCGTGTTATGATTTATATGTTGGGTTAAGAAGTCTGCATTCGAAGCACCCCAATACATAAGAGCAATATTTGTAAACAGAACAGTACATGTACATATGAGACCTTTCTTTTATAAATAACGCTTATATTAGATAGCTCTACAATATGTTCTATAACACAGAGTTCTTTATTTCTATGATTTTTTACTTTACCCAATATGTTATATAAAACAAGAGAGTTTTCAATATCTATGATTATAAGTTCTCGTGTGTTCATGTAAGGGTCTGCCTTACAAAATACAGTATCAATATGTTGCAAGACTAAACAACAGCTACCCTCCCAGCAGTAAAGCCCCACCCAACTATTGGTTACTCTCCCTAACTGTATCATCAAATGACATGCTTGCATGACAGCTCTTCTGATAAAAAACAATTCTACTATGTGGGTAGAAAACATTATAAAATTGTCAATCCCAGATAATCATAGAAAATATGCTCAAGAAGTAAAATATATGTGAAGAACCAAATTCAGGTATGCCAGTAATTGTAGTTGATTATAAATCATCACGAACTAATAAAGAACTTGCCATCTTTGGAACCAAATCTTTAGGAATAGCAAGATTTATCATCACAAAAACATTGATAAATACCTACATTTCTCTCCAGGAACCAAGATCAGCCCAGATAGTCAGCTTCTTGGATCTTAATAATTAATTATCTCTTTGGCAGAACCTTATTTGAAAGGCAAGAAATCAATGCCTAGCATAAATGGTCTTAGAGCTTCTGGAATTTCTACACCATCTTGCTTCTGATAATTCTCTAAGATGCAACATATAGTCCTTTCTGTTGCAGTGAGGGTTGAATTCAATAAATGAACATATTGTTTGATTTGCTCGTTGCTCTGCAATCAAAAAGATAAAAACAGTTAAAAATCAGTATTACATTTTATCCCACTCCTCCCAGAAACTCCGATCCAAGTATTTATGCATAAATTAGACTTGCCTTCTTTTGTCCATATCGAATTTCTAGTTTCCTGGACTGATAATCAGTACAATTGGAACAAGATACAAGCTCTCTGTGTGTTTTTGATGCAGGAAACCACGCTTCCAAATCATATTTTTTGGCAGCAGCATCATTTAAAGCACCCGAAACAATTGACACAATCCGATATGGAATATTTAACTGCTATGCAAAATTCATGTCAGTGAATCAACAAGATTTTCCTTTACAAAGAGGCAAATCCAGAGCAAGAAAATTTAAGCCTTGATAATGCAAAATCATCTTCTATACATAGTAAATTCTGACTATTCTGCAGGAAGTACCTCCTTGTAGAAGTCTTCAGAATTTTTAAGCATCTCCTCATGCATGTCCCAAGAGTCATTTCCATTTGGGCTAGTTATGCAAAATTGTTCAACTTTTTCAAACTGGTGCACTCTAAAAATTCCCAGTGTATCTTTTCCATGAGAACCTGCTTCTTTCCTAAAACAGGAAGAATATCCTGCATACCTGCAGAACAGAAGTTTCAAAAAATTGTTATCATCTAAGGAAACTGTCTCATTCAGATTGTACTTGTTTGGCCAAAAAATAATTCAAAAGAAAAAATGCCTAAAACATATTGTGTTGATTCAACCAAACCAAAGACCATTTGTTAATAATAATAACCCAAAAAAGCAAATGGAACAAAAGTGCAATCACCTTATGGGTAGTGTCGTAGGGTGAAGCCAGTCGCCCCGATGATAAGAACACAATGGCTGCTCAGATGTTGCAATGAGATACTTATCATCACCTTCGCCAATTACCTGTCCATTTGGAAGTTTATTATATAATTGTTAATGAAATTAAACAGAGATCTGAACTGTAATATAACTGGAATCATTTCCATACCTGTATCAGTAATAACAACAATTTCAGCTTTCACAATAAAAGAGTCTACTGAAGTAAAGTCACTCTTTCCAAATCCACATCTACTTCAAAATTAGGTCACAAAAAAAAGATGATATCCACAACCCTCAATGAGCAGTGCCTCTTGGGGATTTAAGGCAGAGCCCCCAACAGGGTCAAGGGACAGTGCCCCTTGCTGGGATCTGAATGTCTTTTTCACAAATCACATTTTTTTGGTTTTCAGTTGAAGTTTCTAACTTAAGGCCATGAGCATCCCAGCGGCCGTGGGAGGGGATGTTCCCCCCCCCAAGTCCCCTCATCCTGGAAATGCAGGGATTTTGGGGACCACACCTCCCTGTGGAACAAGGGAAATATTACACTGCCGAGGCAGTTACAAAGAAGCCATCAAATGGTGGTGTTGTGTTAGTGGGTTTGCTCTGAGACATGTGGTCATAAAAGAAATTAACTGGTCCTTTGAAATACAAGATGAAAGTTGTTACATCCCTTCCTTGTGAACCTTTTAATTAAATAACTGTAATAACTATTTCATGTGAAGTGTGATGTTAAAGGGTCATGTGACTTACAGTTATTTGATTGCATAAATTATGATTATGAATGATTAATGTATATTATTTTATTCTGTTAATGAATTAATATTTATATGATGATTTAAATTTTATATGTGGAATATTTGAAAAGAGATATAATGGATTTCATTATGAATGACTTAGATATATTTTGATTTTGTTACTAAATTATTTTATAATGATAATGGTATCTAATCCTTCCTAGTCTGCAGATGAATCCTGCGAGTGGGGGGAAGAGTATCACCAGCGTAAGGAATGTGAACATACGGTGAAGGTCGAAAATGCCATCCGAGCAGGAATCCATAACTAAGTATCTGGTCATCAAGTCTTGGGTTAGGTGGTTGCCTTGGTCTTCCTGGTCTTGGTGGATTTTGCTGTCACTTCTTATCCTTGACCTAATTTAAAAACTAGTAATTCTTGTTAATAAGAATTTTCCTTAAGTATCTTCCTTATCGATTTAAGATGGAACAACCACCAGAATAACTCTTCATATGTATCTATCTATATTATTTCTTGTTAAACCATTTTGAGCTGTATATATATTAATAAATTGAAAGAGTATGACTAAATATCTATTATGTATCCGATAATGATAAGATAAAGGTTAATTTGAACATTTGAATTCTCTTGGAATCAAACCAAGTTCATGGGATGGATAGGCATCAAGAAAAATGATCCCTCCTTTGCAAATCTTTAACCTTCGAATTCAAGATACTCTTCTTCCTCTAACAATTCTGGCACATTGCTAAATTCTTGGAATTTAGAAGATTATCGGCATTGAAGAATATCAGGTGGCTTATGCTCGTTCAAAACAAGAACATCAGATCGGTTACATTTTCCTTTGGATCTAAGAAACCTTCTATTCTCTTAGGAAAACTATTTGGTTTCTTTTCTTGATCAGGGGGGAAACATTCCTGGGGGGGTGGGCATTGTCTTTTAATGTTTCCCTTCTTCATTTTGGAGACACTTTTTGCTTTTTGGGAGATGGGGGAATATTTTGGGAAAATATCGCATAGCATCAAAGATAGTCTTTCAATCACTTGGGGTGAATCATTCTGATACCTACAATCAATAGCTCTAACAGAAGTGATTTGCCTATAGACTTTCTTATCAATCTTCTTTCTCCATCCTATCGAATGATGAGAGCTCCCTCCCAATAGCTCAAGACAACTCCAGAATTCGTATCCACTCTTCAATGTGAGCAAATAACCCAGGCAAGCCTTCTTGAATGGAAGAATCTATTTCATTGCATGGAAAATAATGATTCATCATTGCATTCTTACTGAATGAGCACTTTTTTCGGTGCATATGAATAAAGGACATAATCAATTTTCTTGCAATATTTATTGTGATCGCATAAATCACGTATCCAGAATATAGCTTAGCTTCATGTATATAGAGAGCCATATCATTACCAGCATGTTTATCAAATTATCAATGTAGTTCTGGTTTATCAGTGCTTATATGGCAAAGAGAAACCTCAATAGACACCTGCTGATTCAATAGATAACACCTACATGTGAGTATCATGGAAAGGAATGAATTATAGAATTGCATCGATTGCTGCTCTTCAATTTTAAGAATAATATCTTAGCTTAAGGACCAATTCTTCCAAAACTATCTGCCTTATCTTAGCCAATGACTATAGTAAACGTATGTTACCAGCCAACATGTGTTATGATGGCCCTTAAACTTGATAATGACCTCACCCGTATCTCGGACATAAGAATTCCCTTTTGGAACAACCAAGTTATCTCAGAGGGTCTTTTTGACCATTGCATACCATTTCAGACAGATCTATGGAAACGTGCTAAATTTATAATATCATTGAATCTTAAAGAAAACAAACCAAATCTGGGAGGATAAGACAGATAGTCAGAATTCAAGATTTGTCTTCTTAAAATAAAGATAAGAGAACAAAATTGAGCCTACCTTGCAAATATGAATTCCATACATGACTGGGAACTCAGTATTTCAGATATGAATCCGTGACCCTTCATGAGTCTGTATTTCGGTCACAAATTAGTATAACATGGTAAACTCGACCCTCTAATAGGAATCTTATTAATCTCCAAGAATCTGGAATTCTGATATGAATCCCTGTACCTTATGGCTCTGCATAACAATTTAACCATTCTTGAAAATACTTGGTGATTGTATCTATCAGTCTTCTATCATCGGGATAATCTTTATTGCTCAAGGAGTGTCATCTGTGGAGTAATACTTAACCATTAATCTATATGCTATCATATCTCGACAGCTTAATAACACTATAAATATTGTGGATAACGAAGAATCCTTTGGTTGGGTAAAACCAGAATATTATAAAATATGACAGTAAGTCTTCAATAAGAATGATGAATCTTTTTGGAATTCTAGATTGAGCCTGGACAGTTTTATGTATGGCTGCATTTTGGGAAGGGATTACATTTCTATCCTAAGAAGGGAAATTAGTTAAGACCTTTAAACATCAATCATTCTTTTATGTTTATAATAATTGTAGAATTGTTGAGAAGGGACTCCCCATAGATTGGTCATGAAACATGGAAACCATATAAGATCTTATGCCAATGTGTTACCACACTTGGGTTAATGGACCATTACTGCCTGAAATGGACAACAAGTCTTGGATGGGTCGTAGAGACCTTAAAGAGTCTAAAGGACTCAATGATACAAGTTTGGTGGTGACATTGACTGCAGAAGGATTTGTGCTTGTACTTCAAAACCTTGCCTGAAGTGGTACTATGCTACGGGTACTAATCATCAGTGACCAAAGCCAGTAGGGCATTGTCTAGCTAGGAAGGCCACCTTGATAGGTGAAGATATCTATAGGTTGGCTGGCTATGACAGTTGTGGGTTCTGCACCAAGTCTCGGATGGCAAGAAAATTGAAGCCGTGTTCACATGCCCTTGGGAAAGGAAGCAGCTAAGCTCCATCCAAAATGCACCATTGACCAAATTTGAAAAATCCAAAAACACAACAGATTTTTACAAAATTTTCAGCATTTGTTCTTCATGATCTGCATATTTTGAATCGAAAACAACAAAAAAAAATCACTGCGTTTTCGCAGATCTGGAAAAAAAAAATCTGAGTATTTTTGTCATTTGTGCATTTTTATCAGGAGCTTAGCCGCCGCCCTTGGGAAGGGCTGGGCTACTTCCATGTGGAAATTGTGCAGGTGACTGTTAGGTCACAACCGAAAGACCCGAGGTTGGGTGGTAAAAACCACTGATGATACTCGTTTGCCCTATGGTGGTTGAAAACTATGGAAGTGCAGTCGGATTAAACCAACAAGTTCAAGTTTTGTATATTTTGATTTGGAAGTCGAATATGTTATTGCATTCCTTAGTATTATTATGTTAATTTCCTTTCATATCGTAGTTAATGTTTCATTCCTTAATGAATTTCTTATTAGTGTTAAGTAACGGAATAAATTGGGTTAAAATCAAATTCATGTGAAGTTAGTTGGTAACTACTTTTGGTTAGTTAAAGATATTTCTTATTCATGTTCATAGGAAATGGAACATAGTTATGATCTTAAAGCATATTTCCATTTCTCATAAGAGAAATTGCATTTTCCTATTTATAGAACAGTATAGTTGGTATGTTACAAAAGTGAGGAATACAAGTTGTTTAATGCGAAGATATATTTCAAAGACAGTTAAAAAATATGTGACATTCTTTCCCTCCAGATTATAAATCATGCAACTAATTGTCAGAAGATATATGGCAAAAAGAATGATGTGTGCTTACAAGAAGTAACGTAAATATCCAAATAATGCCTGCTTACAAAAAGTTACATAAATATCCAAATGATGCCTACTTACAAAAAAGTAACATAATATACAAAATATTTGATAATCTGTCAAAGGAGTTTAAAAACTAGTCCCTTCAGCTGTACCAAAAAGTTGCACCCACACAGTTTATCTTATCTAAGTTTAATAGGCCTATCAAGAACAGAATTGAAGCCAAAAAGGTGAAGTGAAACAACAAAAGCTGACAACAGATTATATTTCTCTAATAAATGATCTTTCTCATCTTAAAGCCTTTGAATTAGCTTCCTTTTTATCCAAGAATTGCTTTCCTCAAGTTAGAACCATGGCCAACTATATATATCTGTATCTATATCCATGGATAGATAATGAATGGCTCGCTAAGGTTTTATGATCGTATGAATTTTTTCTACAGCAAGGGACCTTGCGCACATAAGAACTAGCAGATATCCCAAGAATGATTTGAAAATACTCAACCTGCAACAGCCAAACTTCATATATCTACGTTTCTACAGCAAATGATGTGACAAGATACTACAGCAAATGACGTATGTTGATGTTTTGTAGCTTCAGTCGGATAAACACAAGACCATCCGAATCTGCCAGTAGCGAGAAGCTAGGCCTCTCGTGCAGGGACAGGGCGTTCTTCATGTCAGGAAGAACCCCGGGGAAGCTCATCACTTCCGGAGCTGACCACTCCACGGTTGGGCGGTAAAAGCGCCTAGACCCCACCTCTGTTCTCCAGGAAGCGTAAGGGACTCAGTCTGAGGCTCGGGAGACAAAACCCGATGAGTTGATTCTTCCAGTGCTCATATTTCTTCTTTTCTCTCTATCTTTCTTGATGTACTTTATCTAGTGATTGACAAGTTGGTCGACACTTCTGAATGTAATAAACTTTGATGTAACCATTTAATTTGTAAGATTGATTTTTGACATCCGACAAGTTGGTCGGCATGTATCTGTATGTATTATATCTTGTGACTCATTGTACTTCGACAAGATGGTCGTTTGTATGAACTTCATTGGTGTAAGTTTTGGAATTAATTGACTGAAATATCGACTTGGTCTTTCGACTTTTTCGACTTTCGACTTATTATGTTACATCAAAGTTTATTACATTCAGAAGTGTCGACCAACTTGTCAATCACTAGATAAAGTACATCAAGAAAGATAGAGAGAAAAGAAGAAATATGAGCACTGGAAGTATCAACTCATCGGGTTCTATCTCCTGAGCCTCGGACTGAGTCCCTTACGCTTCCTTAAGAACAGAGGTGGGGTCCAGGCGCTTTTACCGCCCAACCGTGGAGTGGTCAGCCCCGGAAGTGATGGTCAAAACTAGTGAAGATATGTATATATATATTTAGTATATATGAGATGCATATATATACTTGTGTATATATATATTATGTAAATATTAGAGAAATTAATATAATACTCAAGACATATTATAAATATATATATGTGTGTGTGTGTGTATACATATATATATATATATATATATATATATATATATATATATATATATATATATATATATAACCATAATTGTCATTATATTAATTACATAATAATGAATAGACATGTCCCATGAAGGGAAATGTCTCTTCTTGGCTCATTCTCAATATAAAATGCAAGAGATTGTTGCATTTGGAAAACACGTACAATCAAGAAGTGCCATTACATTTGCAACGATCCTAAAATTCTTAACATGGTATCAGAGCCAAGTTGCAAATGTAAGAGTGTAGTTTGTTGATGGTGAATGTGTGACTGTCTCAGAAAATATAGTCTCAGTACAGGGACAATATCTCACAAATACACCATTGGATTTTTCTAAATTTTGGAAATGTTGGTGATAAGCAAATTTAGAAGAATCTCACCGGAGCGATTGGCAAGAAAGTGTCAAGTTCAAAATTTATGACCGACTGTGTACGGGCCTATGCGAAATTTGTAAAAGAGCGAGGTTCCTTCTTTAAAAGCCTACCACTTGAAGGGAGATCCGATCAGATTGAAGGTTGTCATAATGTATAGAACCTTTGAATATTCAAGATAGGTCATGTGAAGAATTTTGGTAATGTTCAAGAATGGTGACATCATTCTGTGAATTTGCACGATATTTTCTATATGGGCTCACCTTTCAGAATGAAATACTTGAAATTTATAAAAGATAAGTATTCCATGTTTTATTAATGCACATAATTTTTTTAAGTTTGTAATTCATGTTATACTATTGGTTAGTAAAATCTTGTATGCTTCTATCATTGGTATTTTCGGTCGAGATAGTTTAGTGAGCTATTTGTAATCTCTCTCTGGCATACCTTCAGGATGGAAGCACAAGAAAATTGCATTCAAGGGAGAAAGAACTTAATGCTTGCAAACGAATTGATGATTGAGACTAGATGCAAAGGGAGTCTGACATTTCAAAAGAAGACAAGAGGTTGATACAAGAACTTGAGCTTCAGAGGGAGCAGATAGAGGCTATGGTTAAATCAACTTTTGATAATCTTGGTCATATTGATTCAGAGGGAGTAGTCCATACTGAGATGGATTCTCTAGTGATCAAGAATCTATAACAATTAGAGGACTAGGAATCATGAATGCCTTTTGGGCCATGTGTAAATTATGAAGAAGTCACGACTTCCAAATGATTATCACTTGTATTTGTTAAAGTTATTGGAAGGTGACGATCTTACAATAACTTGATCTTCTATCATGATAGACATCTTATGATGGCTGAAACAAATCATGATAGATGATATCTTGCATGGTGGATGGAGTTCCTTAAACAAGCCATGATCTTCTATTGTGATAGACATCTTATGATGGATAAAACAGATCATGATAGATGATAGGAATGTTCCTATGGTAAGTATTATTGAGGGTACATGTGCACATTACCTATAGGACATTTTTGAGTTATGGTGAATATCATGAGACTTGATATTCTTGGTCAGACCATATCTCTAATATCATAATGAGGTGATATCTAAAATATTTTTTGAGTTGTGGTGAATATCATGAGACTTGATATTCTTGGTCAGACCATATCTTTGATATCATATTGAGGTGATATCTAAAATATTTGTTGAGTACCTAGTGAACATCATGAGACTTGATGTTGGTAGGCCAGTACTCTGAGTACATGGTGAATACCATGTGACTTGATATTCTACGGCTATTACTCCTACTATCATGAGATGATATTCTTATGAATCTATGAGTTATGGTGAATATCATGCGACTTGATATTCCTAGTCGGACCATATCTTTGATATCACGGTAAATGATATCTTTTGATCCTAATCATGTGTTTAATCTTCCCTGGCTAAGAGGGAGTGTTGATGTTTTGTAGCTCCAGTCGGATAAACATTATGAGTCAAGATTGTTGGAAAAATTGTCAACGCTCCCTCAAGATTCTAACATGGCTTAACCGCCTCTTATGTCTTCTATAAGTCTAGTGGTTGTATCGAGCATTAATAGGTCGATCTTTTGGTGCAACAGCAACTACTACTTGTAACAAATACTAGTGAAGATATGTATATATATATTTAATATATATGAGATGTATATATATACTTAAATATATATATATATATCTGTGTGTGTGTGTGTGTGTGTGTGTGTGTATAATCATAATTGTCATTATATTAATTACATAATAATGAATAGACATGTCCCATGAAGGGATGTCTCATGTCCCATGAAGGGATGTGTCTCTTCTTGGCTCATTCTCAATATAAATGCAAGAGATTGTTGCATTTTGGAAACACATACAATCAGGAAGTGCTATTACATTTGCAACGATCCTAAAAATCTTAACAACGTAGTGGCAGAATTCAAGATAGAACATGATCCTTGAGTTTTGTAAGATTGTGCAGAGAACAGTTGATCAATTTTGCAAGTCGCTATGCAAGGTACTTGCAACACTTAATTATCAAATGAGCATGAATAGTTTCAATTTTCAAGTTCCTAAACCAAAGTGAACATTGGGATAGCAAGGATAAGAGTCTCAACTGGCATTTTATTTGTAATGTCCCTTTTTAGGACACCTTGAGATTTCAGAACAATTACTTAAAACCTTTATTCTTGCTATGAGTTATAAAGTGGGATATCACTTGAGATTGTATAAATTGAAAGAATGTAGATAATGACAAATATCAAAATTGCTGATTAGATGTACGCTTAAAAGAATTGTCTTTGAAGGTGTACTTATACTTACCCAACAATATGAGTTTTGATACATCTAATATGGCAATGTAATTGACCAATCTGTTCCTTGACACAGAAATAGAGATAAGATGTTTGATGGTGGTTGCTAGTAGTCAGTGATGAACTAGTTTCCATCATATATATATCTTATTTCATTTAGGATTGATATATCCTGTAGTTTACACTAATTTCCCTCTTTATCTTCTCTGTGTTTTTATCCAATGCCTAAATCCCTCCTTTCAGATATTGCTGAGTATATATAAATGTTAAGTCACAAGGTTCGAATTTGAATTCGAGTTCGACAACCATAAAATTTGGATGAAGTTCGGCAAAGGCAAAAATTCGGAAAAAAAATTAGAATTAAATTCGCCTATATAATTTTATTTATTTTTAAATATAAGTAATATAAATATATCTAATGAATTCAAATTATAAATGAATTTTTTATAAACATCTATTATTAAAAAATAAAATGTAATTTGTAAATAATAATTTTTTAAACATCTATTATTAAGCATATATTATATATATTTATAAAATTTAATTAATAAAATTACAATATAATATAATTTTAATTAAATTTAGTTTAATTTAGTATGACTTTTAATCTAACATATACTACTTAAATGCAACAATTTTAAAAATTATATTATTAAAAATTTAATATATCAATTTTAATAGAATATGATTTATGTTTTATATATTTTATAAAAAAAAATATTAATGAAGTTCTAAACTATATCAAATTTTAAAAAAACATACAAAACAAAAATAAAAACAAAACAAAAGCCATGCTCGCGACCCATAAAATATATAAAATAAATAAAGTCTGCAAAAAATTCTGAAAGAAAAATAGAGTCTGAAAAAAAAAACCGGGTGCCCCCCTTTTGGAAAGATGTGCTTTTTAGATTGTTGTTTAGACATTGTCATCATCGCAGATCTGGTCACAGCGAGAGATGACAGGTCACAGCAAGCTGCAACGTGGGAGGATTTGGAAATGGTCTTCGTCAACACAGAGATTGCAGTTCATCTCAATGCACAGTCTATTCCTCACAGTCTGCACTTGCCTGGACACAAATGGCCACGGGACTAAGACTAGCGAAATCAGCAAACAACTATTGTAAAGAAATGGCCAAATTAACCCTCCGGTTTTTTCTTACGAACATATGGCAAACATTATCAATTTTTTTTTAAAAAAATCTAAGTTACCGGGTTCACAACCTGGACCCTTGAATCGAGTCCATGCGCAAACCCGTCCAAGTTCATCAATGGGTTTGGGCTGGGTCCGGGCATGGTCCCCGCCCACACCTATGGGTCCGCACAGACCCGTGCGGACCCTGCCCAGACCAAGCAAGGACCCACGTGGACCCATGAGAACCCACAGCATCCAGCTTAGAAAGTGGGCCCAAAAACATTAAAAAAATAAAAAAAATTTGTTCTAACCCTAAAATGGCCCATTACAAAGCCTCCAAACACACTTCTATTTCACATTGAATCATGTTTCAAACTTTAATGAACTATATTTTGGATTTTCATTTTGTAATTCAGTAATTCAATGTGATGATTTTCTTTAGAATCCTGAATATAGATAAATGATCAAGCATTTAAGTTTTTAATGTTTATCTTTGACATTAGGCATTGATCAATTATCAAGCATCATATTATGAAATGATTTAGATTTACAGTTATGTATATTTCAGAATTTCTCTTACTTTTTTGTATATATATATATATATATATATATATATATATAAATACACGAACCCACATACCAGGTTCTATATATATATATATATATATATATATATATATATATATATATATATATATATACACACAAACCCACATACCAGGTTCTACCGTTCTCATATCCGAACCCGTCCCCGAGCCCAAACCGGTTAACATAGAAAAAAATTGAAATTCGGCAAAATTCGAACTTCATGGTTGATATTCGCCAAATGTTGTGACTTAGTATAAATGTACCAATGAATTGCTGATAATATGAATGTACAGATATAAGTGTTCCTTTCAATTGTTATTTGTCTTTTACTTCTTATTCCATGCTTGACTACCTTTCTTACTTCAATCTATGTTGCTGACGGGATGAGTTAATATTGATGTGTCTTATATGTTGACTGTGATCAAAGGCATGCTCTGATTGGATAACATTGTTTTGTCTTTTTATGTTCGTTGTTTACTTAGAGTATTCTATGTACAATCCTTTCTCTATGGTTACCTTTTACCCCTTATACTCATATGGGGAAAAAGGGAAAGAAATGACTTCCCATGAATGGTCATGACTAGCATTAGTCATTGTTCTCATGCCTTTGGTATCCTATTTATATTTGTTATTTAATATAAATTATATTATATATATTATAATATATATTTAAGCTTTTTATTATGATAATATATATTAAATATAGATAATATTTATATCATGATTGATAATAAATATTATTTACATTATAATTATTTATTTAATTTATATTTTAATATTATTAATTTTTTTATTATTTTATTCTTATTTATTATTAAATTTGATATTATTATTATTGTATTATCATCATTTATTTAAAACCTATTTTAAAATGGGGATGACATAATTATTACAAGAGGTAATTGGTAAATAATTGAATGAATAATTTACAAAGAACGAATTGTTCTTATAGAAACATGCAAATAATAGAAAGAATCTATTATACAAGATATTTACAATATCTAGAAGAGACCATTAAAATTGAAATAAAATAACTTAGGAGATATTATTTTAATACCCTCCCTTAATGGTCAACTTATCAACAACACCAAGCTACCCCTTGAATTTGACAAACTTTTTTGGGAGTGGGGACTTTGTGAGAATATCAGCAGTTTGGTCAGTTGTAGGAACAAATTGCAAATCCTTCAACCAGCTAATGGATAAAATGACAATGAATGTCAATATGCTTAGTGCGCACATAGAAGATTGGATTTTTGGCAAATTTGATGACCCCTTGATTGTCGCAAAAGAGAGGTGAAGGGCCTATCTAAGACATATGGATGTCAGAAAGCATCCTACGAAGCCAAACTACCTCACAACCTGCTTTGACTGTTCCTCGATATTCAGCTTCCGTTGACGAAAGAGATACGCATGTTGCTTCTTACTAGTCCAAGTGATAACACCTATGCCCAAACTGAAAACATACCAGGAAGTAGACTCTTTGTCATCAATAGAGCCTCCCCAATCCAAGTTTGTGTAACCGATGAGTCGGGCATCTTTGGTATGTCCATAGAGGAAAACAAAATCAAGAGTGCCCTTGACATATCGCAAGATGTGTTTTGTTGTAGCCCAACGATCTGAAGTGGGAGTTGTCATGAAGCGAGATATGTAACTCACTGCAAAGTTGAGATCAAGTCTAGTGGCGATGAGATATATCAAACTGCCCACTAGTTGCTAAATATGGATTCATTCTCAATAGGAGAACCAAATTTAGCTGATAACTTGAGAGAAAACTCCATAAGTGTAGATGCAGGTTTACAATCCTGCTATTTTATTCCCTAAATCAACAATTCACAACTGCCAGTGATAATCAAATCATCAGCATATATAACTAGAATGATGATATCACTACTAGTAGTCTTGACATACAAATTTGAGTCAGAAGGACTCCTCTAGAAACCCTAATCTATGAGGTACTAATCAATTTTCATGTACCATGCCCGCAGAGCCTGTTTGAGGCCATAGAGTGTTTTTACCAGTTTGAGTACCTGGTGTTCTTTACCGGCAACCTTGAATCCAAGAGGTTGTGTCATGTACACTTCTTCCTGTAACTCACCATTCAGGAACGCACTCTTGACGTCCATTTGATGGACCTTCCAGTCACACTGAGCTGCCATGGCAAGGACTAATTTGATGGTACTCATCTTTGCAGTGGGAGCAAAGGTCTCTTCATAGTCAATTCTTTCCCGTTGAGAGAAGCCTTTGGCAACAAAACAAGCCTTGTACTTATCAAAAGTACCATCAACTTCGTATTTGACTTTGTAGACCCATTTGCAGCCGATGGGTTTTTTTCATGAAGATCTGACAGAACCCAAGTGTTATTTTCCAACAGGCTATGATGCTCAATTTGTGTAGCTTCTTCCCACTCATGTATTCCTTCCGCCTCTGTAAATGTTTGAGTTTCATACACACTGTGAATGTTGGCCATGAGAGCAAAATTTACGGAGTCAGAAGGTTTGCTCTTCTTCCTAGCAGTTCTACCCTCGATGAGCTCATCATCATGAAGATTGTCAATCGTCTTAGCTCACCATTTAGGCCAAAGAGTAGAAGTGCTAACATCTGAAGCAGGAGGTGCAAGGGGATCATCATCATTTAACAGAAGATCGGATGAATCCTAAACAAAATCAGGTGGTATCGTTACATGTTCAAGTGAACCTGCAGGAGAAGGAACTGGAGGAGAGGTAAAACTAGGAACAATTGGAGACTTCTCAACTAAAGCTCTCCCATCAAGTGGACCTAATGGGAGACGAATATGCAAGTCTTGAGCTTGAAGGGACTGATCCTTTGAATTAATAACTAGAGGAGACAGCTGAAATGGCCCTCGTTCCTCATCAAAGACAACATCATGACTAAAAATGAGACGATTAGTCTCAATGTCAACCAAGTGGTAGAATTTGTGATTATCATTGTAGCAAGTGAGCATGAGTTTCTGGCTCTTGGCATCTAACTTGGTGCATTTAGCGTCAGGGATCCAAGCAAATGCAGTGGAGCCAAAAACTTTGAGGTGACTAATTCTGGGCTTACAGCCTAACCAGGCCTCTTCCGGTGTCTACTTCTTGACAGCCACTGTAGGGGAGTGGTTGAGAAGATAGACGACAACGTGGACAACTTCAGCCCAAAATTTCTTTTGAACCTACTTGTCTTCAAGCATAGACTGGGTCATTTCGGTGATCGTGCAATTTTGACCCTCAACGACACCATTTAGCTGAGGGGAGTAGGGTGTTGTTAATTGGCACTTTATGCCATGTTGATCACAAAAATGGGAGAAGGCAAAGGAACAAAACTCTCCCCCATTGTCAATTCTAAGAGTAATAATATGTTAACTAGACTTTTTTTCTACAAATGATTTGAACTTTTGAAATACAACAAACACCTCTGATGAAGGAAATACACCCACATTTTACGATTGAAATCATATCAACAAAAAGTAAAAAAAACCTGGACCCAGTAATAGAGGGAGTAGCCATAGGTCAACAAACATCAGCATGGACCAGTTGTAATACCTTAGCTCTCCAAAAGTCATCATCTAAAAATGAAGTGCGATGTTGCTTCCCAGTCTTACATGCTCCACAAACTCCAAGATTTCGGGTCTGAATCTTCGGCAATCCAGTGACGAGATCTTCTCGAACAAGTTGAGAAAGATAGTGCACATTCAAGTGCTCGTACCGATGATGCCAGAGTGTACTAATAGAGGAGCGATGGGCCGTCATAGAGTTACCCCCCTATTTTTGCTTTCGATTAATTTTTCATTACTTCCCTCCCGAGTAAAGATAGGGCATATTTGTTCTCCTTTTGATTGACAATACACTTCCCCAAGTCGTAGTTTTGTTAGTGAAAAATCTCATGACTTTAGTCCTTATGTTTGTCGAAGTACATAATTTTGAACCTTCCGATTGAACCTCATGAACGGAGTTCAACAATTCAAAAGTCCAACGGTTCAAGATTCAAAGTCTCACGCCTTTATTAAATGTAAGTTTGAAAAGTGTGAAGCAAGTTGGCAGATAGTCAACTTGAACCATTGTACCTCTCATTTTGGTTAGAAGTTCAAGGTTCATTGCGCACGAGAATGTAAAGGCAAAGTGATTAATAAAGGACAATGATTGAAAAGAAGCATATTCTAGGTGAAATCTGTAATTTTGAATCTTCTAATTGAACCCCGTGGTTCAAAAGTTCAAGGTTCGACGGTTCATTCTGCGATAGTCAAATTCTACATATATATCCGTCAATCCAAAAATGCATCCGAAAATAAAAGTTGCAGATTATTTAAATCTAAGGGCAACCCACCTAATATTTTGGTCTTAAATGCTCCCAGATTTAATTTTGTGACCATACAAGCTCATATGATATATTATTTTAATACTTTCTCCATGGAGCAATATGGTTAGTAGGGCCAGTTTACAAAGGAAGTACCCTAATTTTGTGAGTTGTTCAAAAACCGTTAAAAACCCATGTTTTATTTTAATTATCATAACTATTCGCAAATTTTCACAGCCCCGGGATGCTCGGTTAACCGATAGTGAATTTAATCAAAAGTGGCTGCAAGAGAAATTAACAATTTTCTCACTCACTTATGTACAATAATTTAAAACATTTTAAAGATGTTTTAAATTAGTTTGAGAGCAGCGATGCCACAGGAAGTGAAAGGGGTTTCAAATTTTATTTTTAATAATGATTTCAAGAATCAATTACAGGCAACTGAAAAGTCATCGGGTATTATTTATTGTAAAACATTTCAAAGAGAAGGTGCGGACTCTTTCTTTTTCTTGCTGGAAACTTACATTGCAGAAAGGAGAAATTTTTTGATTTCCTATGGAAAAGAGAGGAAAAGAACGTATTTTTTTGCTTTTGGGCAATAATCATTGTACAGGGATAAGATGATCTTCGAGTCATTCTATTTGCATTCTGAGAAAGAAAGAAATATTTTTTAGATCTGTGTTTGTGTGTATTTATTTTGAATGTAATTTGGCCTGTAAGTCATTCCAGTTACTCTTATAATGCTTTCTTGTGCATTCCAGTCGTGCATTTGTTTGTTGCGGAAACTTTGATTTCTCATTCATTCATACATCTGACATTAAATTATTTAATCTTTTCCCTCCTTTTTGTGGGTATTTGGAAAAGGATCTTTGTTTCTTTTACTCCAGTATCCTCTTATTTATAAATTTGTTGTTTGCATCTGTATCATGGCTATGAGCAGATGTTAGTCGCCTTTATTGCTTTCCGATTAAAAGCACATCTAGAAAACACACATTTTATCCAATAAAGGGAGCTATACCTTCATATCAAAATTTTGAGAGCACTTGCGATTGCCATTACAAGTGACTCAACTGTTGGTTTTGGTTTTGTCTTTAAATTTGGGGCATTTAGGAGTCATTTTTTAAGATATTTTAAAGAAGACAATTTGTTAACCAACAGATTTTTGGCGACTCTACTGAGGAAGAAATCGAAGTGCTGGTGTTTTTTATATTTCCCCAAAAATTTGAAGGTGCCTCCCAGAGGACGGAGGTTGGCAACTCTGTGTTTTATTTAAAGATATCTTGGTAGAAGAATTTCAGCGTTTGTTATGGCTTTGATTGCAGCCCAGCCATGGGGAGCTCAAATTGGACCTTTGGCTTTGCCCCAATACTCAGCTTTGCCTAAAAGATCAAGAGAATGCTTTCCTAAGTTTGTTGGAGATAAGACCCAAGACCCAGATGATCATATTAAAGCAGTTAATGTTGTCTGTGAAATTCTTGGAGTGCAAGAAGATGTGTTTGTGAGATTGTTTGTTGAAAGCCTCATTGGAAGTGCTGCAAAATGGTTTCAGAATTTAAAGGTAAAATTTCTTGAAAGATTTAAACTTGTGGTCGATACTTATGAATTGTTGCTGAATTTTTTTCAAATGCAAAAGAAAGAAGAAGAATCTATTAGAAGTTTTATTGAAAGATTCAATTGGTGTTTTGGAAAAGTCCCTCAAAAATATCAACCAACTGAAAGCAATCAGTTATGTGTGTTCATTGATGTATTACACCCTAAGGTTAAGTTTTTATTGAGACGTAAGGTGCAAAATCTAGAAGATGCACAGAAAGAAGCTGTTGAGATAGAGAATGATATTGATTTTGAGTGGAATGAAATGCACGAGTAAAAGTGTTGCGAAAGTTCCAAAATCTGAAATTTACTTTCATAATCAGAACTTTTACCCAAGAAAGAAGCCTTTGCAAAAGAATCTTGTCACAAAAGAAACGACGCCAATATCATCTATTTCTTATTGTCAAAACTAGACAGTTTTTAATAAAAAAGATTATTGAGCATCTTCTGAGACTGAGAATGGCACTTCTAACATTGCAAGAGTTAATTATTTTCATGCTGATGGATTTGATCCTTCTGAAGATGCAGATGATCATGTCATTCAACCAAAACAATTGACAGCTTGCCCAGCCACACCTGCTATTAAACAAACTTTTGATGACATGTAAGATGAGGAATTAAACAAAAGTTTTCCGAAAAAAATTTCTTCTTCTGATTTTTAATCTTTCACATTTGAAATTTCTGATGCATTTTTAGCAAATGATCAAGCAAGCATAAAAGGCCAGCATAGGGAAGAAATAGATAGTTGTGAACAGCTAGAGGATGGTACGCAAATAGATTATGAATCTTTTCAATTCACTTGTAGCTATGACGAAGGATACTTGCAGACTGGGTGTTTGGGAAATTATGAGTGTCAGAAAACAAGTGCAAGACAATGAATTATCTATTGCTGACACAATATCTCATATGCAGCCAGACTTTGAAACATTCAAATTTGGTGATGAGAATTTTGAAAATAGATTGTGCCTAGAAGAGACAAGCAGTTACACGATGTTGGAGTCCTTTTATTTTGAGAATGATATCATGTCAGTTCTGTCTCATAAACCAGCACATGAGGATGAGTGTTGCTTTCAGAATCTTTATAGAGGCTACCCAATCCAGAGTCTGATTAATTATTTAGACAATCTGGCACAATAT
Organism: Chamaecyparis obtusa; assembly: GCA_027943335.1. Taxonomy (NCBI): domain Eukaryota; kingdom Viridiplantae; phylum Streptophyta; class Pinopsida; order Cupressales; family Cupressaceae; genus Chamaecyparis; species Chamaecyparis obtusa. The sequence goes on along the minus strand of BSBK01002152.1, from coordinate 105,982 downwards.
TCTGACATATTTCATGCAAATTTAAATTGGCATGTACAACATGTCAAGGCATCTTAGTTGACTTCAGAAAAATTTGATGCAGAGTGGCTCTTTGGATACAAGGTGTTATTTGAAGAATCACCAAATCTTTCTTCATAGTGGTCGCAAGCTGGCAATTGGGAAAGACATTTTTTTATTACCAACCACTTTTCCGCACCCGCAAATATTTTTCCCAAGCGGTCAATGGCTTCACGTGATCAATTTTGTGCACACTTTGAGGTAGGATCTTCTGACCATGAATATATGTAGGAAAGTTTTGGTACGTGTTTCTTTTCTGCAGCATCTGTTTTTGGCTTGTATCCAGTTCCCCTCCATCCCTCTGCAAGCAGCTCCCTACCCTCTGCAATTTCTTTGACTCTATTGCCCAATGGACTTATGTACTAGTCTTAGCCAAAGATTTTGAAGTTCTCCATTATCTGCAAGAGAAATCAGTCCCCAGCCAGAGCCATTGTTACCCCCCTATTTTTGCTTTTGATTAATTTTTCATAACTCGCCCCCCCCCAAGTAAAAATAGGGCATATTTGTTCTCCTTTCGATTGATAATACACTTCCCCAAGTCATAGTTTTGTTAGTGAAAAGACTCATGACTTTAGTCTTTATATTTGCCGAAGTACGTAATTTTGAACCTTCCAATTGAACCTCATGATCGGAATTCAACAGTTCAAAAGTTCAACGATTCAAGATTCAAAGTCAAGCGCCTCTATTAAATGTAAGTTTAAAAAGTGTGAAGTGGGTTGGCAAATAGTGAACTTGAACCATTGTACCTCTCATTTTGGTTTGATGTTCAAGGTTCATCACGCACGAGAATGTAAAGGCAAAGTGATTAATAAAGGAGAATGATTGAAAGGAAGCATATTCTGGGCAAAGTCTGTAATTTTGAACCTTCTGATTGAACCCCGCATATCAAAAGTTCAAGGTTCAACGGTTAATTCTACTACAGTCAAATTCTGCATACATATTTGTCAGTCCAAAAATGCATCCGAAAAAAAAAGTTGTAGATTACTTAAATCTAAGGGCAACCCACCTGATATTTTGGTCTTAAATGTTCCTAGATTTAATCTTGTGACCATACAAGCTCATATGATATATTATTTTAATACTTTCTCTATGAAGGATATGGTTAGCAAGGCCAGTTTACAAAGTACCCTGATATTGTGAGCTATTCAAAACCGGATAAAAACACATGTTTTATTTTAATTATCATAACTTCTTGCAAATTTTCACAGCCCCAGGATTTTGGGTTAACCCATAGTGAATTTAGTCAAAAGTGGTTGTAGGAGAAATTAAAAATTTTCTCAATCATGTACAATAATTGCGCTGAGAGGCGTCTAGAAAACCGTAGCACAAGCAAGGATACCAACAAGGGCATTTTCCAAGAATATGTCGTGTACATGAAAAAGATTTGGAGTCAGTTACGTGTAAAATAAATTTTAAAAATGAAAATAAATCTAAAAATGCCAAATGGCATTGCTAAAAATTAAAAATCCTAATTTAATTGTGATCCCCGAAAAAATAGGTGCATTTAAGGCCATAAAAGGCCAAAAAAAACAGCCCGCCATCTGGCCATTTCAAAAAAGAATTAAAAAAATTAAAAACCCCATATGTGGGGAGTGGGAGCCCTGCAGCGGGACCCGCCACGAGAACCCCACGGCTGGGTTGTTCCCCAAAGTGGCATGGTAGCCCATGTGAACCCCTGCCAACGGGGACTCCGCGACGGAGACAAGCTTCTTGCTGTCGGCAATGTACCCTGCACGGCGAGCAGTGCAGCTGCCAACGTCACCTACCCAATCAATTTATTTATTTTTATTTTTAATTTTAAAACAAATAATACGAAACGCCCTTATGGGCATTTAATTTTTTTTAAAAAAAATTGGTTTGAATGCCCACTTACAAGCTTTTTTTATTTTTTTGGAGGAATTTCTTAAATTTAATCTTTTATATTAAGTTTGCTAATGAAGTTGTTTTATTTTAGTGATTTCAATTTCTCATCAAATAAAATTGGCATACTAATCTTCAAAATATTGGTGTTTACTAATATGGAGGGCAATGTCGCCACTCGCCATATTAATAAACACTTTAATATATTAATTTTCTTGAATTTCTATATTAATCTTACTATTAGGAATATTGTACTATATATTGTTTTAGGATTATGGTTAATTGATAATTTGAAATTATTGTTTTTGCATAATCATACGTAAGGCATAAAAAATGGAGAACATAACTAGCATGAAGGTTGAAGTATGCAGTGACGAGGAGGGATTTCTGGGAGCTTGGTTTGAAGGCATAGTGATTGATATTGTAGAAAATAGTGAAAAATCAAAAAATTATGTACAATATGATCACTTCATGACAGATGAATGGAGTCGACAACCCCTTGTAGAGGAAATATTTTTAGAATACATCAGACCCACTCCACCACTACTTAGGTTGCCTCGCTATATTCCACTTGGATTTGCAGTTGATGCACTAGATAGTGACTATTGATGGAGGGGTGTGACAGTCGACAGATTTCTTTTACCTCTTAGTGTTGAAGATTTTTTCGAAATATACTTCCCTAATACTCGTCCTCTAAAACCGTATTCATGATCCAAATTACGTCAATGGCAAGAATGGATAAGAGGTGAATGGAGAACAGCACAACGGGATTGATTATTTGAGTATTATTTTTTGTTTTGAGATCCACTACCTCTAAGAGGGCGATCACATATTTTTGGGTATCATTGGTTTTGTATTGTAAATGAGAGATCAGTACTTTTTGGTTTTTCTCAATATGACATTTTAGACAATATCATAACACTAAATTGACTCAACTGTTGGTTTCGGTTTTGTCTTTCAATTTGCGGCATTTAGGAATCATTTTTTAAGATATTTTAAAGAAGACAAAATCTATTAACCAACACATAGCAAGCTCTTGAGAATCCCCAAAGTCAACAAGACTTAAAAGACCATGATCTTCAACACCAACAACAACTATGGACTGAGTTTCCTGATCAATGATATTGCACTGATGTGAACTAAAGATCACGTCAAGCCGAGGAGAATGTCTCAGAATTTAACTGACGGAAAGAAGATTAAGTTCCATGCCTAGAACATAGTACACATAAGGAAAAATCAGTTTCCTTCCTCTAGACTGAATTTGGATATTGCCTCTTTCAGCAACGATGTACTCTTCTCCAAAAATAACTGAATCTAAGAATGGCTGGAAATCTATGAACCAATCCCAACAATAAGTGAAGTGGCAAGAGGCACCTAAATCAATATACCAAGTAGAAGATTTTACATGATCTCCAGGTCTTTTAGCCATTAAGGCGTAAAAGGCAAATTCACCTGGCTCAGTGTGCTTCGCAACATGCACTTGAGTCTTTGAACTCTATAGCTTGGCTTGAGCAGCTAAGTGTTTTTGGCACTCCAACTTCATAAGACCAAACTTGTGGCAGTAGTTGCACTAAACATTTTTCTTCTTTGGGCCTTCTACTGATTGAGCAAAAGGATTCTGTTGAGAAGACTGAGACAGCTAATAGTTGCCTGGAAATTTAGTTGAGAAGGCTTGAGTGGTAGAAAATTAGTTGGTACTATTGAAGTTTTGAACCAAAATAATATAAATGCAATATACAGAAGATCAAAAAATCATATGAACAGATGACACAAATATTTACCCTAGGAAAACCCTCCTACTCGAGGGAAAAACCCAACCACGCCAAAAGAAAGTGCCTTAATTAGATTTGCATAAACAATTACAAGACTCTCTGCTCCTTATGATGTCTTCAACATGCAATGATCACTCAATGATCAATATCAAATAACCATATGAGTGTTGGTGTTAAGGAGTCGCAATACACAGATAAGAAAACAAGACACTACTGCTCATACACAAAGCATAGACAAAACATGATATAACTACTCATACACAGAGCATAGAAAACATCATACAGTTGCTTATACATGGAGCACACAATAATCACGATACAATAGAGACTCGATAATCACATATGAAATTCATACACAGAACTAAACATCTTCACACGGTTCACATACAGAGCAAAACTAAACCGATAGCAAAACTTTCACACAACATTGAATAACTACAACTATTTCTCAAAGCACACTACATACAAACTCTGTTCTTGCCAAAATCCCTTCAACACGCAGTATTTTTTTAAGACACGAATACAAAGGCACGATACATACCTCAGGTATGTCGTCAAGTAGAATAATTACTTATGCAGCTCATCTTGGATAATACCGCTACGAATACAAAGAGACCACACAATCACACGTAGAGACAAAAACGTTATAAATGAAACAGTTGGCTATAATAAAGAAATCATTTAAAATGTCTTGCCACGATACAAAAACAGCACATATAGAAACGATAAATTTCAGCGAAGACTACCAGCAATGTTGAGTAAGCATTCATGATGCCACATCAATCTCAAAAACATACTTTGTTGCCTTGATGGCAATAATATAAGACATAAAAAGATGCTCTTCCATGAAACAATGACTTCAGGAATAGAGAATACCAACACGAGTGAAAGATCTATCTTGCAGCTACCCAAAAACCCAACACGACCAAAAAGAATGTCAACAAAAAAATCTCATCATAGATTTTTCTCAATAAAAATTGTTATCTCAATATAACAATATTCACCATAGCTACTCCTAGAGCGTGAGTTGGAAAAATAGAAAATAAAGTCATGGAGTCACACACATGACTTCCACCATGGCTACTATCAGAGGGTGGATCCACCATAGCTACTCCCAAAGGGTGGATCAAGGGCTTTCACCTCAAACTTCTCCGAGAGAAGAATGCATTACCACCTTGCCTACTTGCAGAGGGTGGTTCCACCATGCCTACTCGTAGAAGGTGGTACAAGGGATTTCACCTTGAACTTCTCTCACAGAGAAGAACTCATAAACAAGGGATTGCACCTCAAACTTCTTTGTCACAGAGAAGAACTCATTAACAAGTCTTCATGATGATAAGGCTCTCTCTGAGACAGATATCAACCTTCTAACTTCTCAAATCAAACTCCCTCCAAATCTGATATCAACCTTTTGACCTCCTCATCCAAGGTTGTTTGTGATGAATAGATAGACTCCCTCTAAATGGAGACTCCCTCTCAATCGAGGCAGCATATTGCATTGATTATCATAACAGAATAGATCTGAATATTGAGACGCCCTCTCAGCCGAGACTCCCTATCAACAAGCACAGCATACTCAAGCGTTGATAATCACAATACCAAGAAATCTTTCAACATCACACAGTTATAGTGCAAGCAAAGAATGCAAATTTGAACCCCAACATAGAAGATTGCATGAGAAACCTCCATAGCTGAGATTGAAACACCCGCACCGAATCATCGAACAGCATATCCATTAGACAACATGATCCTTCTAGAATCCAAATGTCCTATTCTGGTTCAGATCGTTTCCTTAGACCCGCTCTGATACCATGTTGAAGTTTTGAACCAGAATAATATAAATGCAATATACAGAAGTTCATAAAATCATATGAACAGATGACACAAATATTTACCCTAGGAAAACCCTCCTACTCTAGGGGAAAACCCAGCCATGCCAAAAGATAGTGCCTTTATTAGATTTGCATAAATAATTATAAGAGTCTGTACTCTTTATGGTGTCTTCAACTTGCAATGATTACTCAATAATCAATATCAAATAACCAACAGAGTGTTGCTATTAAGGAGTCACAATACACAGATAAGAAAACAAGATACTACTGCTCATACACAAAGCATAGATAGAACATGATATAACTGCTCATACACAAAGCATAAAAAACATCATACAGCTACTCATACACGAAGCACACAATAATCACGATACAATAGAGACCTGATAATCACATATGAAATTCATACACAGAATTGAATATCTTCACACGGTTCACATGCAGAGCAAAAGTAAACTGACGGCAAAACTTCCATACACCGTTGAATAACTTCAACTATTTCTCAAGGAACACTACATACAAACTCCATTATCACCAAAATCCCTTCAACACACACAATATTTTTTTTAAGACATGATTACAAAGGCACGATACATATCTCAAGTATGTCCTCAAGTAGAATAATTACTTATGTCGCTCATCTTGGATGGTACCGCCAAGAATATGACAAAAACGTTATAAATGAAATCGTCGACTATAATAAAGCAATCATTTTAAATGTCTTGCCAGGATACAAAAACGGCACATATAGAAACGATAAATTTGAGCGAAGACTGCCAGCAATGCTGGATAAGCATTCATGATGCCACATCAATCTCAAAAACATACTCCGCTGCCTTGACAAAAATAATATAAGACATAAAAAGATGCTCTTCCATGAAAGAGTGACTTCAAGAATAGAGAATACCAACACGGGTGAGAGATCTATCTCGTAGCTACCCAAAAACTCAACAGGTACCACTATTAAATTGTTGTTTCCAACGATCTTGTTGTAGAAGCATTATACAGAGATCGAAAAACGAAACATCAAAATGAGTGGAAGCAATGTTGAGAGTTTCAACAAAGTGCTCATAGGAAGATGGGAGACTCTTCAAGGTGGTCACCACCATGTCTTATTCTTCCATTTTGCGTCCAATGGCTTCCATCTAATCACAAATATCCTTGATACCTGATCATCCATCATGATTGAGAAGAGCATGTTCTTCAGAAAAAATGCACGGCTTTTGTCTGAGGTTTCATGCAAACTTTTCAGATGACTCCAAATTTCTACAACTTTCTTACCGGAGGGAACTTGCGAGAGTTAATCATCAGTGACAGAAAGTTTGATGAGCATGACAGCTTCTCAACTCTGCTCATCAAATTTATCCCACTCTTTGCCTTCATCTACAAGACGAGTAGACATGCCCAAAACAATTTTCTCAAGGCATCTATATTCAAAAATTGTCATCATGCACAACTTCCATGTGTTGTAATTACAGCCATTGAACTTTTAACTGCCTTTCAAAAAAATGCCATTGCATATTTTTCGAGGCAAAAAAACAAGGAGCCTAGATGGCTAAACTCACAAATGTGAATATGATGATAACAAAGGCAAGTGTAGGCACAAATTTCAATGTGAAGTTGCTAGCACAAAATTCAAGGCACGAAAAATGAGACCCAAAAAAAACGGAAAACAACCTATTTGAGGTCTCGAAAAACCCACCAAGAATATGTAAACAAAATAGAATTCCAACTGGCACAAAATTTACATCTAATTTTTATATTATATTTTAGACTTCTTATCATTAATTAAAATAATTAAAAATATTTGTTATAATATATATATTTTAACTGAATAAATAATAATGTCTACTAATAATCAAAAATTTGTTAATTATAACATTTCATGTAGTGTTTATTTTGAAAGTACTATATTTATAATTAATATTAATATTTTGACATGTAAATGGTTGTCAAATTTAAACTAAAAATAAGAATTTTTGTTAACATTAACACACTCACATCATTACACTCCACCCCTTGCTGCCATTGTAGAATGTCTCTTGGCATTAATTAGAAAACAACCTTGTTAAACATTAATTAGCAAATTCAAGGCCAACAAATAAAACAAAAGAAACATACACAAATAGAATTGCATACCTTGTACAGCTCTTCATCGAATTGTGCTAACTGAGCACATTCTGCCATAACTTCCTTCCTCATAAAGAAAGGTGTTTGTAATGCTGAATATCCACGCTTCCTCAAAAATGCAAGGCCAAAATTTATCAATGCTTGATTAAGAAGTACACCGTCACCTTTTAGATAGTATCCTCTCCCTCCTGCTATATCAGCACCTAATGTACAACCACGGAATCATTTAAGTTACAGCAGATTTAAATTTCAGTGACTAATTAAGGTTCCACATTTTTACCAAAATGTTGATGGAAATTGTCATTGATGTCATGATGTCAAGAGTCTAGAGAAGAACATACAGAGAACAATATAAAGAAGATATATAATATTACAGCACATATATAACACATCATATGATATAATGATATAAATAGCATATGATATAATATAGTATACATACCCAGCAATGCCAAAATGATATAAACAAAGCTCTTATTATATTGCTCTTAAAAGGCAAAGAATATGAAGACAATATATAAGGAAATGTTAAGGATATGAGACGTTGCAGGGATGTTAATATGAACATTGATACAAATTATGCAAACAGCATATACATATTTTCGAAGGTGAAAATATAAATATACGAAGACAACACATATGAATCACAGCATATAAACCAAGAATGGTAACAATACGGACAAGAAGACAAATGCTTTATATTATATATACGGACAAGAAGACAAATGCTTTATATTATATTTTTATATCGAAGATTGATTTGAATAACAACGGTATAGATTTTATCGAAGCAGAGATACAATATAATATGCGAATGGTTACATAATATACCTACAGCGGCAATAAATTTTTAATCAACATTTGAAATAAAGGTATGCAGTGTTTATTATGCGCATGGTCAAAGATATTATAAGCGGCAGAGATGTTAGTATTGAATATATTGTGATCAACATTGAAACAAATAAACCAAAATTTTTCCAGCCAATATTTTCGAAAGTCAAAGACGGTAAACATTATATGCAGCATTTTTAACTTATACAAATCAGTCAAAGGATTTCCACAGCGGTCGATATGCATATATCGAAGGTTAAAATCAGACAATACATATTAAAAGGAAGCTATAAAATATATATGCAGCCGGTATATATAAGATAGAACAAACAGCGATTAAATATATATCATTATTGATATATATTATCGAAGACAAAAACAAACAGCGGTATATGTGTTAACAGTGGTTTATAGTAAAGTGTCGAGGGTTAAAGCAAAGTATCGAAGGTTACATTATGTGACTATAATACATCTACAGCAGCAATAAAGTTCTTTATCGAAGGTGGGTCTATATAAAAACATTAATCATTGTTAATTTTAAAAAGTATTAAAGTTAATAATATTAACTTTAATAAAAGACACCTTTTCACTCTTAAAAAGTCATAACTTTTAAAAATTAAAGGGACATAATGTTTCATTCAGCAATATGGATGTATAAATATTCAATTTCATTTTGAAAAATAAAAAAGGTAAGTCAGCATGTAAAAAAAGAGAAAAGAAGAGCAGTGGAGAATAAAAAGAAAGAAAAATTAAATGCTTATATATTCAGATTTTTATCTGACATATATATATTGAGTATACAGTAGTAAAAGCATATTTTTGAGAGTAAGAGGAAAGCTAATGGCTGACTTAGAGAGAGCAGATTGTGTCCATCATCAGTTGAATAAAGCAACAGCGTTCAGGTGGAAGAAAAATTTTAAAAGCAGTGAGTTGGTGCTCATAATCCGGACAGCAGGAGTTGGTGCTCAGAATCCGGACAGGGGGAGTTGGTGCTTCCAGTAGGTCGGTGCCTGCAAAGTGTGGGAGTTGGTGCTTCCAGTGAGTCGGTGCTCATAAATTTAGAGGTTGGAGCCTCTAGTAGGTTGGTGCCTGTACAACATTGTAAAAGAACAATATTATATAAAAGCAAATTATTTTGTGGTTTCTCCCATATTGGGTTTCCACGTAAATACTGTGTTCATGTGCATAATTGCTTGTTTGAGTATTTGAAGTTATTTTTTATTAAAAGTCTTTAAATTGAAAAATTGTTATTATACTGATTCACCCCCCCTCTCAGTATAATCATGTGCTCTTCAATTGGTATCAAAGCGGGTTCCTTCTATATAGCCTAACCGCTTGAAGGTAGATCTAAAAAAGCACAAATGGCTGAAAGTTTCCAAAACAAGGCACCAAATTTTGATGGGACAAATTATGCATTTTGGAGTATAAAGATGGAAGCATATTTAAATGCTATTGGATTCGATGTTTGGCAATCAGTACTAGATGGTTATACACCACCAGCAACCCCACCAACAGATGTAGCCGGAAAGAGGAGAAGTGAAAATAATGCCAAAGCAAAACATGCTATTCTATGTAATCTAGCCGACTCGGAATTCACAAAAGTTATGCATTGTAAATCTGCAAAGGAGATATGGGACAAGTTGAAAAATATATATGAAGGGACCGACAATGTAAAGAAGGCCAAACTTCAAACTCACCGAAGCACATTCGAAAGTTTGAAAATGAAGGAAGATGAAAACATAGCCTCATTTCTTTCTCGTGTTGATGAAGTGGTCAATTCAATAAAAGCCCTTGGTGAAGAAGTTGAAGAACAGCTTGTGGTTGAAAAGATCTTGAGATCTCTACCCATTAGATTTGATTCTAAAGTATCAGCAATAGAAGAAAGGAAAGATCTAGATAAACTTACTAAAGATGAGTTACATGAAATCCTTACCGCTTATGAAATGAGAATTGGAGACAAGGAACCTAAGAAGGAAATAGCCTTTAAAGTTTCTAAAAATAATAAGAGCAAGAAACAAATTTCAAGTGATAGTTCAAGCAGTGAAACTGATGAGACTGAAGCTCATTTCTTAAGAAAATTGAAAAAGGGAAGTGGAAAATATAAAGGGAAGTTTCCTTTCAAATGTTTCAATTGTGGAAAGATAGGACACTATGCCTCAAAATGCCCTCAAAATAATGATAACTCAAGTGAAGATGAAAAACAAGCATACACAAAGAAGAAATGGAAAAGTAACAACAAGTTTAATAAGAAGAAAAGATATCAAAACAAAAATAAAAAGAGTTTTTATTCAAAAAAGGACAGCTCTTCAGATGAAAGCAGCAAAGAATGCCCAAGTGATGATGAGGATGAGATTCTATTCATGGCTGAAGCAGTCTCCAATGATAGTTATGAAGAAGAGGAAAACGAATCAGGTAATGAGGAAGAAGATGTTGATCTCCAAGAAGAACTTCATTATGCATATAAACAAAATGAAAGACTAAGAAGAATACTTGTAAAACTCAAAGAGGAAGCTACGAAAGTAGCAGAAGAATCAGAACAAACAATTGAAGATTTGAAGAATCAATTAGAGGAAGCTAAAAAAGCTGAAACTAATTTAAAACTAGAAATTGAAAAATTAGAAAGAGAGTTGAAGGAATGCACCATTAATAATCTCAAGTTTGAAAAAAGTTCAGAAAAACTAAATGATATCATTGATAGTCAAAGACCTTCTTTCAGCAAAACAGGTGTTGGTTTTGAAGGAAATTCAAACACTAATAATACATTCAAAGGCTTCATAAAAGAAGGAAGCAAATCAGTCATAAATGAATCATTAAAAGAAAACAAGCCTAAAGAAAATAAAGAAGTTGATAAAACTAGTTATAACTTTCATGGTTATTGCTATTCTTGCAATTGTTATGGTCACAAAGCACTAGAATGTAGAACATCTAAACAAAATATGACAGAATGGAAAAGGCCCTATTATAGACAGCATTCTTCTTACCTATTTCACGGATATTGCTACTCCTGTAACAAATTTGGTCATAAAGCTCTAAACTGCAGAAGCAAAGTGAAGAATATTCATAATTTCAGCACACAAAATCATTTTGCTCCATTGGTTAATTATGATATTTTATGTTCAAAATGTAACAATTTTGGACATGCTGCCCACAATTGTAAAACAATCTTTCCTACAAATCAAGCAAAGAAAGAAGATCTTCCCAAAAAGAAAGTATGGAAAAAGAAAGAAAAATCGCTATTTGTTCAAATAGCTCTACATGCTCAAAATAAAAAGGACTGGTGGTACGTTGATAGTGGATGCTCTAGACACATAACAGGGGACAAAAGCAAATTCATCTCTTTTGAACTAGCAAATGGAGGATCAGTAAAATTTGGTGACAACTCAAAACGATACATAAAAGGAAAAGGAACTCTTAGTCTAGATCATGGTAAAACAAAAACAGCTGATGTTTGGTATGTAAAAGGATTAAAGGAAAACTTACTAAGTGTAAGTCAGCTTTGTGATCAAGGGCATAATGTGACATTTTATCCTAAAGGTTGTGAAATTAAAAAGGATGGAAAATTAATAGCTAATGCTTGTAGGACTGCAAACAATTTGTATGTTCTACAAGAAATGAATGATGAAAAATGTTTCTTTGTACAAGAAGATGAAAATTGGCTATGGCACAAAAGATTAGGACACTTGAACTTTGATAACATTGTCAAAATCAATCATAAAGGAGCTGTAAGGGATATACCAAAGCTATCAAAACCTACAAATATCATTTACAAACAATGCCAACTAGGGAAGCAAACAAGAAGCACATTCAAAACCAAGGAATATTCTACATCAAAACCACTTGAGCTTATTCATTCAGACCTTTGTGGTCCAACCAGAACAAAAAGCCTACAAGGAGAAAAATATTTTATATTATTTATTGATGACTATTCTAGGATGACTTGGGTAGCTTTCCTAAAAGAAAAATCAGAAGCTCTTGACAAATTTAAAGCTTTCAAAGAACTAGTTGAAAATGAAATGGATGCAAAAATAAAATGCCTTAGAACGGATAGAGGTGGAGAGTTTACTTCTCATGAATTTGATGAATATTGTGAAAAGAATGGTATAAAAAGACAACTTTCAGCACCTAGAACTCCCCAACAAAATGGGGTTGTAGAACGAAAGAATAGAACTGTTCAAGAAATGGCAAGGGCAATGCTAAATGAATCTAAAATAGCTGATTCCCTTTGGAAGGAGGCAGTACATACAGCAGTCCACATTTTGAACCAGGCACAAATAAGAGTAAATCATGATAAGACACCTTATGAGCTATGGAAAGGGAGACCAGCATCAGTCAGGTATTTCAGAATTTTTGGAAGTACATGCTATATAAGACGGGATGAAGATGATTTGGGAAAATTTGAAGCTAGAGCAGATGAAGGAATCTTTCTTGGATATTCTTCCAAGAGTAAAGCATATAGATGTTACAACAAGAGACTTCACAAAATTATAGAAAGTGCAAATGTAAAGATAGATGAAGGAAAACCATTTGAAAAGATAAATGATGAAATGCCAAGCATATGTGAAGAAATAGAAGATCCTAAAGATGAAGAAGAAAAGGAACTAGAGCAAGAAATTTCCAAAACCCCTTCAAAAGCTAAAACACCAGCAAAGACTCCATCAAAATTTGTTCAAAGAAACCATCCTGAAGACTTGATTCTTGGAGATCTAGATAAAGAAGTCCAAACAAGAAGGAAATTTGTCAATACTGCTGAAAGTGCACATATTTGTCTTTTATCCAGAATAGAACCAAGAGACTTCAAAGAAGCAAGTGAAGACAAGTTCTGGGTGAAAGCAATGGAAGAAGAATTAAACCAGATTGAAAAGAATAATACTTGGGAAATAGTTTCAAGACCAAAAGACAAAAATGTCATAGGAACCAAATGGGTGTTCCGAAATAAAATGAATGAAAATGGAGAGGTCACAAGGAACAAAGCTAGACTAGTTTGTAAAGGCTATGCTCAAGTAGAAGGAGTAGATTTTGAAGAGACATTTGCCCCAGTCGCAAGATTAGAAGCAATCCGGATGTTCTTAGCATTTGCAAGCCATAAAGCATTCAAAGTCTACCAAATGGATGTCAAATCAGCTTTCTTAAATGGAGACTTAGAAGAGGAAGTATATGTTGAATTACCCGAAGGGTTTACATATTCAGAAAAGGAAGATCATGTATGTAGACTTAGAAAAGCTCTCTATGGGCTAAAACAAGCTCCAAGAGCTTGGTACTCAAGGTTGGACAGGTATCTTCTAGATCAAGGTTTCAAAAGAGGTATGGCAGATAGTAATCTATATATCAAATCTGAAAATAACAAACTTTTGGTAGTGGTAGTATATGTTGATGACATAATATTTGGAGGAGCAAGTGACAAAATGTGCAAAGAATTTTCTATGAATATGCAACAAGAATTTGAGATGTCCATGCTTGAGGAATTATCTTTCTTTCTTGGATTGCAAATTGAGCAAACAGATAAAGGAATATTCATTTCTCAAAACAAGTATATCAAAGAAATATTAAAGAAGTTTGGGATGGAAGATTGTAATCCAGTTAGCACTCCCATGATTACAGGATGTAAGCTTAGCAAGATGGATGAATCTCCCGATGTTAATCAAGCCCTATATAGATCTATGATAGGAAGTTTGTTGTACTTAACAGCCACAAGACCTGACATTCTGCAAGCAGTTGTTGTTGTAGCTAGATTTCAAGCAATGCCAAAAGAAACTCATGTTCTAGCAGTTAAAAGAATATTGAAGTACCTAAAGGGCACTATGGATCTTGGTTTATGGTATCCAAGAGGAAAAGACTTTTCACTTACAGCCTATACCGATGCTAATTTAGGAGGCAATATTGATGATAGAAGAAGTACAAGTGGAGGAGCATTCTTCCTTGGTAACAGTCTAGTTTCATGGTTAAGCAAGAAACAAGGATCAGTAACTCTATCTACCGCAGAAGCTGAGTATGTTGCAGTAATTGCAAGTTGTACACAAGTGCTTTGGATGAAGCAAACTCTAGGAGATATCAAGATTGAATTTGAGAATCCCATTCCCATTTTTTGTGATAATACAAGTGCAATCAGCATTTCAAAGAATCCAGTCATGCATTCCAAAACGAAGCATATTTCAATCAAATACCACTTCTTGAGAGAACAGGTACTTGAGAAACAAGTCAAGTTGGAGTACATTAATACGAAGGAGCAGTTAGCAGATATTTTCACAAAACCACTTCCTAAGGAAACTTTTGAGTACCTAAGGGAGAAATTGGGAGTACTATCACTCTCATCCATTCATTGAAGATTTCATTAGAAGCATGTGTTCAGGGGGAGCTAATCTCTAGCCCTGGAGATCCTTTGCCATTGATGACAAAGGGGGAGAGATAGAAGATGAAAAGAACAGTGAACTAAGGGGGAGCCTTGCACAAACAAGATCATATATTTAGTTGCCATCAATGACAAAGGGGGAGATTGATGGAAATTGTCATTGATGTCATGATGTCAAGAGTCTAGAGAAGAACATACAGAGAACAATATAAAGAAGATATATAATATTACAGCACATATATAACACATCATATGATATAATGATATAAATAGCATATGATATAATATAGTATACATACCCAGCAATGCCAAAATGATATAAACAAAGCTCTTATTATATTGCTCTTAAAAGGCAAAGAATATGAAGACAATATATAAGGAAATGTTAAGGATATGAGACGTTGCAGAGATGTTAATATGAACATTGATACAAATTATGCAAACAACATATACATATTTTCGAAGGTGAAAATATAAATATACGAAGACAACACATATGAATCACAGCATATAAACCAAGAATGGTAACAATACGGACAAGAAGACAAATGCTTTATATTATATATACGGACAAGAAGACAAATGCTTTATATTATATTTTTATATCGAAGATTGATTTGAATAACAACGGTATAGATTTTATCGAAGCAGAGATACAATATAATATGCGAATGGTTACATAATATACCTACAGCGGCAATAAATTTTTAATCAACATTTGAAATAAAGGTATGCAGTGTTTATTATGCACATGGTCAAAGATATTATAAGCGGCAGAGATGTTAGTATTGAATATATTGTGATCAACATTGAAACAAATAAACCAAAATTTTTCCAGCCAATATTTTCGAAAGTCAAAGACGGTAAACATTATATGCAGCATTTTTAACTTATACAAATCAGTCAAAGGATTTCCACAGCGGTCGATATGCATATATCGAAGGTTAAAATCAGACAATACATATTAAAAGGAAGCTATAAAATATATATGCAGCCGGTATATATAAGATAGAACAAACAGCGATTAAATATATATCATTATTGATATATATTATCGAAGACAAAAACAAACAGCGGTATATGTGTTAACAGTGGTTTATAGTAAAGTGTCGAGGGTTAAAGCAAAGTATCGAAGGTTACATTATGTGACTATAATACATCTACAGCAGCAATAAAGTTCTTTATCGAAGGTGGGTCTATATAAAAACATTAATCATTGTTAATTTTAAAAAGTATTAAAGTTAATAATATTAACTTTAATAAAAGACACCTTTTCACTCTTAAAAAGTCATAACTTTTAAAAATTAAAGGGACATAATGTTTCATTCAGCAATATGGATGTATAAATATTCAATTTCATTTTGAAAAATAAAAAAGGTAAGTCAGCATGTAAAAAAAGAGAAAAGAAGAGCAGTGGAGAATAAAAAGAAAGAGAAATTAAATGCTTATATATTCAGATTTTTATCTGACATATATATATTGAGTATATAGTAGTAAAAGCATATTTTTGAGAGTAAGAGGAAAGCTATTGGCTGACTTAGAGAGAGCAGATTGTGTCCATCATCAGTTGAATAAAGCAACAGCGTTCAGGTGGAAGAAAAATTTTGAAAGCAGTGAGTTGGTGCTCATAATCCGGACAGCAGGAGTTGGTGCTCAGAATCCGGACAGGGGGAGTTGGTGCTTCCAGTAGGTCGGTGCCTGCAAAGTGTGGGAGTTGGTGCTTCCAGTGAGTCGGTGCTCATAAATTTAGAGGTTGGAGCCTCTAGTAGGTTGGTGCCTGTACAACATTGTAAAAGAACAATATTATATAAAAGCAAATTATTTTGTGGTTTCTCCCATATTGGGTTTCCACGTAAATACTGTGTTCATGTGCATAATTGCTTGTTTGAGTATTTGAAGTTATTTTTTATTAAAAGTCTTTAAATTGAAAAATTGTTATTATACTGATTCACCCCCCCTCTCAGTATAATCGTGTGCTCTTCAAATGTCATAAATAATAATGAGCACCTAACAAAACCTCATAATATATTTCTTACATGTGACATCTATGTCAACAAGCTTCTGTGTCAGCAAGACATCAGAATTATTAGACCAACTTGCATTTGTGAAATATTATCTCATTAGCTTACAGGCACAATTCCCCAGTTGTCTTAGGTACACCTAGTTACATGGACATACCTAGACCAAACAGGTCAAAGTTCTGGCCTATGTCACCCAGAGCAGGTCCCAGGCCTGTGTATTGAACCAGGTACATGCCCACACGTAACTAGAGCAACCCAGAAGTGTTTCCTAGAAGATCAGAATTTTTTATTAAAGAAGACCAAACTCAACGCAGAAGCATTTCCTAAAAGATCAAAGAGTTTATTTTCAAAGAAGTCCAAAACTGAAAATAACTACTAATTAACCTAGATAACCTAAAAAATGTCTTGTATGTCCCTAAAAGAACAGAAACACTCACCTCCCACCCCTCATTATTCACAGAAAACTTGTTCTCTTCTTATTGCTCAGAGCTTTCTACTCTTTTTGAAGTGTTCAAGCATTGTGAGGTCATGTTAAGTAGAAACAAAATCTAACTACCCTAGCCGACCTTGATAACACTCAAAAACCCACCTCCCACCCTTCATTCACCCAAAACTCATTCACTTCTCATTGTTCAAGGTTACTATTTTTCAAATTCTAAAGCATTGTAAGGGCTTGTCAGATAGGCATTATAGAGATTAAAATATTTATCAAGGAGATTCATTGTTTCAGGTAAGTTTTTCTTTTAAAATTATAATTCATTTTCGAACTTCTTTTCTTGAAATGAACATATTATAATTATTATTTGTTTTCCAAGTATAGCCTATGGATACATTACTCTTTTTTAACATAGCATAGGTTTGAACTGTATTTCTAGATTTTTTATTTTTTTGGTATTTGTTTATTTGAGAATAAGTAGGTACAGGTAAAGTTTATTGTGGCTGGTGGCTGGTGGCTCTAGCCCAAAAGACCAAAGGTTGGCTAGGGCTTTGAAATTTCTTTCATTATCACCTCTTTGGCAAATGTCACAATGATTGAATGGCTCATGATGTTCTCCAAATCTAAATGTATCTGTCAAAAAGGTATTCTTGAAGGCTGCACCAGTGTTTGAACTCATCCGTGAAAGTCCTTTGTTGTCTTAAGTTTGATGTGCAGTGTTGTGAAATTAAGATCGTCCTATAGAGAATATATTTAAGTGCTGTGTGAAATAGATTACCATTGTGATTGATCTTTTCACCAGCCATCAATATGCATTTATATCCTTTGAATAGTCATGTCTTGAAGAGCCATGACCATACGTGGCTTATGCTACGTAGGGTCATGACCCTTCATAACCGATTGGTAATATTAACTATATTGTAACATATACAAATATCAAATGCTCTTAATATATATATATATATATAGATATATATATATATAAAATCGACTATTAGATTAATATAATTATATCAATCAATTCGATGCTATATTTTAACACTCCCTCTTAGTGAGAGGAGATTGATATTCACTAGAAGTGAGTGTTATTGAAATCGCCGACTTAGTTCGGAACTAGATTTCTTTTAAATAACACATAACCACTTTGAATCAGGATTTCTGGCATAATCCGGAACATAACTCAACCTGATAAGAAATTTATCAAAATCCCCGACCAATTCGAAACTAGATTTAATGATAAATATAGGTGTCAAGATATCCGGTGCAATCCGGATCAAAACTTGAACCATTCGTTATCATGATCCCTGACTAAATTCGGAACTGGATTAGATGATAACTTACACACAACTTCATATCAAGATATCCAACACAACTCGGGACATCATCATGATGTACTCATCCTGATAGAAGAGTTATCGCAATCCCCAACCAATTCGGAACTAGATTTAGCAATAACAATCAAGATATTCGGCGCAATCCGAATCAAAACTTGATTTACATGTTATAATCCCCGACCAATTCGAAACTGGATTTAACAACTCAAAAATTCAGTGTCGGGAATAGTGACTACAATACATAGTCATACCTAACACTAGGTTAAGCTATTGTCTAAGTTGTCACCTAGCAATAGTAACCCAACACATATGAAAGATCGTCACCTTTCATAATATAACACAAAATGAATGAGCCCATAAAGTCACACATATGACATCCACCTTGACTCTTCTCAGAGGGTGGATCCACCATGGATCATCCTAGAGAGTGGAAACCAAGGTTTCCACCTTAGACTTGTTTATCAAGGACAAGAATCATTTACGATACAAAATGATGGATCATTGAAGCTGAAAACTTCTTTTCAGCTAATGCTTTATTCCTCAACATACCAAGGTTATCTAAAAGTACACAATCTTCTTTCTAGCAAGAGGCTTGGTAAGAATATCGGTCGTTTGTTCTTTAGTGAGGATGTACCTCCACTGAATTGCATTTGTTTGCACTATCTCATAGTCTTGGTGAATTCTGAGCTTAAAAAGTATACACCATCTTGACATGGTACACTCCCTTTGACTTTGTATGACCAAGATCATGGGGTGCCAACTTAATTTGATCTTCTAGCTTCTCCCTCTAACATATAGCCTTCTCACATTATAATGATCATAATTCTCTGCTACAAATTCCTAATTACTAGAGAACCAACAAAACATGGTTTACTCCCTCTGAATCAAGATCCTCGAATGTCCACAGATGCAGATCCTTTAGCTTCTCCCTCTGTCACGAAGGCATACACTGTTTATATACTCAACTCAGTATCACTACAGGATGTCACTTCATACCTTCCTTCCTAAGAGAACCAATACAAATAATCTGAATAGTCATAAGGTTACATCGGTTAGCATAAGATGCTTTATGATCTTTTCCAAGGCCACAACATTAACACTCCCTCTTGGACTTGAGTGAAGATGATAAAGACCTCTAGTATGATGTTTATCTCAATGAGTTGTAATCTCATGATGTATGGAATTCCTTAATCGGGGATTCTATCCACGTGCATCTCATAGGCGACTCTATCCACGAGTTCCCACTACTATAATCTCAGAATTGTTTTACCTTCAATAGTGAACTCTCTCTCAATCAATATGATCGAGTTTGTCCAAGTTGACTAAAACATCTGTTTTCTTAGAGGCTAAATTTCGCCAACTTCTCGACCTTTCTGAAGACGTCAGACTTCTCTGAATCTGGATTTCATATGCTTTCATCCTGAAACTTTAAATATTTTCAAGTATTTCCTTTCGTAAGGTGAGCCCATGAATATTAAGGATGCTGGTAATGATTAAAAGTCTTGTCAGCCTAGGTAACAGCAGGCCAGCCCATTAGAACAAATTAATATTAATTTGGATCTTTGAAATCAATATCTCCCTTGTCATACAAATGATCACTTCCTTGCTGATACAATAACAATAGCTTTACACCAGGGTCATTTCAATTCACCAGTTGAAAACTTGCAGACTGATTAGTTAACTAAACTTGCTTCTCAAAAAGACCATATTCACGCTACAATGTAGGCTCCATAATGGATGTCAACTTTCACATGAAAGTACTAAAGTCTCTTAGGCATATTGTAGGTTTTTTTTCCTTCAAGAATTTGGTAGCCCCATCATTATTACGATAACACAATACTCGTAAAAGTGTATTTGGTTCTGTTGGATTCCATGCACCTAATGTTGGAGGCAATGGTAGCTTTGACTTTGCTGAAGATAAGCCATTTTCTTGACAAACCAAATGTCTGAAATTCTCAATCAGCTGTTCTGTATCAGTTGAAAACAGAGGCAAAACATGTGCCACAGGTATTGCTGCCTTCTCCACCACCTCTGCAGGAAGGCCATCACCATCAGCTTTAAACAGATTCTTGAGAGCCACAAAATCTTCCTCAATCATTTGATAATCATATTTTTAAAAAAACACTACAAGGGCCTCCTCCCAACAATACCAACAAAAATCTATCAAAACAGGCCTTCATCAATGCTGTAAGGACACGAGTACAAACTCCTGTGTGCACAGTGTTTTCTACAATCTCTAGGTTCGATTCAAGTTGTTCATGGAAAGGTCCTATCCTTGAATTGGCAGTTTCCCCCATATACAAACCATCCCAGAGTTCACTGCTCAAGTCATGGAATACCACTTTATATGCAGCAGACTCACAAAGGTCCAGGATGCCTTCCTTGATTCCTACACCCCACAGAAACAAGTCTGATGCATCTTCTTCTTTCACAAAGCTCACTGTATGGATGTGGGTGTCCATGGCTGGAAGGATGTGAAGATTTGAGGTAGCCACAATAATCCTTCCTTGATGCTTGCCATCAAAACACACGAGCCCTTCCAACTGGGATGCTTCCCAGGCACCATCCACAGTCAAGAGGGAAGGAAGGAAATTCAAGAATTTCCCTTTAAGTGCAGTAAGACCTTCATCCACAGATTTGAAAACAGTTTTAGATCCAGAGACAGCCTTCCAAAGACATGATTGCAGAGACATGGGATGCACAATTCTTTGGTCAGCAGGGATCCAGAATCAGAAGCTACAGAGGCTGCAACAGTGGTTTTTCAATGCCTCCAGGTCCGCATAAGCCAACTATGAAAGGTCCGCCGCGATCCAAAAGCTCCAAGACGACCTTATCCACCATCGGTCTAGCAATCCGACATCCAGTCGGGGATAGTGTTTCTTCAGATTCAGTAATTGAGTCTTCAACTGTGCTAGAAAAACTTTGAAAGGCGAGGAATGATTGCATTACTTCTCTGAGATGGGCTCTCACCAAAAAACTTGGCAACTGCAGTTCTGCAGAGAAGAAGATCACTTCAAGTGATTCTGCAGCCTTGCAAAGCCTGGTTTTCAAGTCCATTATAGAAAGCCTCAACTCTTTCATATTATCTCTTCCAATTGTGAGGGCCTCCTCTGCTTCTTTTAATATCGCTTCGAGTTCCACATCTTCAATAGGACTTTTCATGGATTGCAAGGTGGGGTTTTCTAAAGATTTATTGTGCAGATAAAAGGAAAAAACCCCTAGTCCCCTGACTTGTGCTTTTGGACTACGAACTTCATCTGGAAGAATTGAGGTATTAGTTCAAACCCGATTGTGTTTATATGTATTGCGTTGTGTATTGTAGCTATCTCTATCAATTTCTGGATTTTGGTAAGTGTTGGATATAGCAATTCTGTTCAGATTCGAAGTTCGGAATTAATCAAAGGTTTCTACCAATAGTTCCCATGCTCTGACTTTGATAGTGCAAAAAGATGATTATGCTAAGCAATGAATCGATTTCAATGTTTCCAGACTGCCGTCAAACTATACCATGTAATTCATAGTTTTATGTATGCTAGGCTCCCGCAATACTCTGGAACCATTAATATAAATCGCAATCCATGGAGTTTGGCAATGATGAAGAGATAACGGATTGATTGTTTGGTGTCGTGTATGACTTGAGACCAACTGACCAATGGAAGTTGACCTTTATGCAATGATGAAATCCATGGAGTTTGGCAATGATGAAGAGATAACGGATTGATTGTTTGGTGTCGTGTATGACTTGAGACCAACTGACCAATGGAAGTTGACCTTTATGCAATGAATGATCCCTGGGTTTATGCTAGCATGAATGGGTATTGTTGAATACTGATTGGTGTAACTATTACACTCGATGAAATCATAAATATTATGATGATGTATTTTCCTTTGATGCTCAGTGTTTCCTCCTTGAACGATTCCTTCCGTCTACCTTTCTCCTGATTGCGAAGTCGTTGCTGACCGCTCCATATCTCCCTGCTTCACTCCGGGGCATCTCTGGTAGAATATATGTGATGATTTTATTAAAACAAACTTGTCGATTCTTATTCTCTCGCAATCAATAGATACTGTGAAAAGGGTGCATAAATATCAAAGATATGGCTACCAATTTATCACCGATTGCTTGTGAATATATTATATATTTTATTTTCTTATAGGTTAGGCTCTAATACCATGTTGTGAAATTAAGATCGTCCTATAGAGAATATATATAAGTGCTGTATGAAATAGATTACCATTGTGATTGATCTTTTCACCAGCCATCAATATGCATTTATATCCTTTGAATAGTCATGTCTTGAAGAGCCATGACCATACGTGGCTTATGCTACATGGGGTCATGACCCTTCATAACCGATTGGTAATATTAACTATATTGTAACATATACAAATATCAAATGCTCTTAATATAGATATATATAGATATATATATATATATATATATAAAATCGACTATTAGATTAATATAATTATATCAATCAATTCGATGCTATATTTCAACATGCAGAACTTCAAAGCAGTTTTGAAACTTTCAAAAAACTACAAGCAGACTTTAAAACTCCAACAATGTTAAAAGAGATGATATCGAGGTAGTTACAATGAATAATCTTTCTTTGATTTCTTAATAAGAGAAAAGGGAAGGTCAGTTGGAAAGTTTGCGGAGAACAGGAGTTTAGAGCTTTTTGCAAAAGTGCATACAATCCCCCAGTTCCAGTATTTTAGTGTTTGATGGCGAGAAAGCAGAGTAGTGGTTCTGCACTCACAAAGATGTTTGAAAATTCCAATTAGTGTGAATGACTGGTGTGTTGGTGTGAATAAGGTATTTTGCCTAACTAGTTCACTAGTAGGTCGTATTCACATACTGAGGTCCTACCAATTCGTTCTAGAAGTCTTAGCCATCATGCGATCTTATCTTGGCATTTACTTCTTGTCCTACAACATTTAATAATTGACACTTTAGCTGTCTTGAACATAAGAAAAAGACATGTCTTAATCATGTCTAAACCTACCTATCAACCTTGCCTATATAAGCAAGGCATCATATGTACATTATGTGATGTAGTAGTCAATTCAATCTAATCTACTGTACCCATAATCAAGCATTATTTTGCTCATTACTGCTTTCTTGTGGAAGGCATCTTCTCGGTTTTGCAGGTGATCCTGGAGGATTGAGTCCATTGATGACTCTAACATGGAGAACCAGAGTTTAGTAGCAATTCAGTAGTATCTGTTTAACTGCTCATGACTCCTGAAATCCCAGCAATGCATTTGTGGCAGTGACAGAAATTGAAAAATCTGATGGCAAGGTGCATAATGGCAGTCATGTCAAGTTTCAATACTGTTCTACATTTTGTTTTTGAAGTAGAGCATGTAAAGCCCAAAAGCATAGAGCAGGATTCAGACTTCTTCAGACGTCTGTGGCAGTGTGCAAAACTGCTCACACTCCCCAAATGCCTGGTTACACACAAATGACAGAATTTTTGCATGCAAATGCAGTTGAAAAGACTGACAAAATAAGCATTGGCACAATAGTGGACTTTTGGGGCACCTACATGATCGCCCCCAAACTGCTCATAAAGTTATGAACGGTTGCAGTCATACATGGTATAGGAGTTTAATTTGGTCATTTTGAGTAGTCAAAAAATGTCGAAGTCAAGTCATAGAAGTCATGCAATCTTGTAATTTTGGCTAAGGCATTTTAAAAGCCCCCAGAAGTCCATAACATAAATTGTTGGCAGGAATGTGTAACTTCAAAGCAGTTTCACAGTTCACAATTTTGCAATTTCACAGTTAACAGTTTTGAAAAACTACAAACCGAATTCAAGAGTCCGACAACATAAGAGGCGATGTTGAGATGGTTACATTGAATAATCCTTTCATTGATTTTTCATTGACAAAAGGCAACAGCAGTTGGCAAGTTTGTGGAGAAGAGGAAGTTTAGTGTAGTTTTATGATATGTATGTGGAGCAAAAAGTGGAGATCTGGAGTTCTTGTGTCATTTTGGCATTTTGTCAAAGTGCATACAATCCATGCAATTCCAGCATGGGACTTTTTAACAGTGGGAAAGCAGAGTGTTAATTCAATTCTACACTTGGAAAAAAATGAGAAGTCTGAATACTATGAATGAGCGGGTCTGAATACTACGAATGAGCAGAAAGCAGGAATTTAGTAGCAATTCAATGGTGACAGCCAAACTGCTCATGAATCCTGAAACCCCAGCAATGCATTTGTGGCAACAATTTGTCTTGCATTTGCAATTGACAAATCTGATTGCAAAGCACGCATCTGAAGTGTCACCATGGTCTACGTTTTGTTTTTGCAATAGTGCATGTAAAGCCCAAAAGCCTGGGTAGTACACATGCACAGGTATTTGAACATTTATGGCCAAAAGCCCATAAATGTTCAAACTGCCAATAGTTTCTGCTTGCAAATGCAGTTGAAAAGCCTGACAAAATGCACACTGGCAGGAAGGTGTTCTTTTGGTGCATCTATGAAGTTTCCACAAAGCTGCTTGTAGACCCCGAAAGCCCACCATGGGAGAAATTGCATGCACTTGCACCTTCAAAGTCCACCAACACCATGAAAGTATAAAATCTTTAAGATAACTGATGTCATTTGGAAAAAGAAACAGAAAGCTTCCTTTTATGTTCCATAACAAATATTTGCAAGTGGCAATCTTGATAAAGATGTGGTATTCATGAGGCTATTTGTAAATTACAGGATGGAACTCTTTGCTTCTCAGTAGCATAGTGAGAACTTAGTTATCTATGCCTACTTGTGTTGACCTATAGATGACATGTGAATTAGTTAACAAAAAAGCCTGTACAAAATTCGGTTTCATGGCCTGATACCACTACTGTATAAATACAAACTGGCCATGTAGATAAGAGTCCATTGCACACTGAAACAGGCAATGTAAAGGAGTGTATATATGAATATGCTTGATGTGGGCTTGAAAGCTTCAAAGTAGGCAATTAACATCTGTAGTAATTCACAGGCGGTTACAGAGCAAAAAGTTGAGAGGTTGCAACAAGAATTCAAGACTGTCTCATACTGTCATTCGTGAAATACTATCTACCAGTGGACAGTTAACTTTGTGCGGCTATTTTCAGACTGTTGCAAAGAAGTGGTTCCATGACATTTGTTTAGACATTTTTCCAGCCTGTGCTAAAATGCAAGCTTTGGATCAAAGTATGGACATTTAATGAAGCATAAAGGATAGAGGAATCTGAACAAATGTTTACTGTAGCTATCATGGTAGATATGTGTGATATCCCCTTCCAGAAGTAAATAAATAAATAATTGATAAATATTAATTATAATAATATTATTAATTGCTTAATCAATACTATTAATCAACATACAATTAATTAATAAATATAATATAGCATTAATAATATTATTCAACATATATGATATAACCAATTAATATTATTATCATTGAAACGATATGAAAGGAGGTGTCTTATCGCTATGAACAGATGCGATCAAATATATAAGAATGCCATCAGTCATACTTCAGAAGATATCAAAGAGAAGGGAGAATCAGAATAGAAGAATTATTAATATATATATATTTGATAATGATCAAATGGGAGGGAATTATGACATCAAAAATACTGGACGAGATCTGCATATTCATGGAAGACATCGAATCAGAATGAAGAACGGATTCAGTGGAGGTTTTGTGCAAGGATCGTAGAAACAAATATGATACACAGCGATCAGTACGGGAAGGGTATTCTCAATAAATACAGGCATGAATCAATACTAGTAAGTGCGGATTATATACACGTTGCTGGTCTTACCACAGAAGATATAGGAGAATAGTCGATAACATAGGAAGAATATACAAATGGTAGGATAAAGCATAAGTATCGCTGGCAAGCAATCAAGCAATAATTCTGACTGCTAAAATTATATTATGAGTGAGGGACCCATCCATGGTCCTACATATACAGAAATAATCATAAATTCAGAGATATAGATATATATATAAATTCAGAGATATTCATAAATGTGTAAAACATCTGTATATGATAATATATATATATATATATATATATATATTAATTAAAATTAAAAACACGAACAGATATATAGAACCTATTACTATTTAGCTAAGAAGGAAGACTAAAGTGTTACCAAGGAGGGGCTTGTCTAAATCCAAGCAATGGCTATCTGTCCCAAAATAAGGTGGGGGTTCAGCGTTCCAATAGTTTGGGCTTGGACCTGTAAACTTTGAGGGAGCCCATTGCAATTGGTCTCTAGGCACCTTGGATAATGTTTACGCTTCCCTTCATGGAGTTAAAATAGTAATAAGGTTGGATATGAGTGTTAAAGATAACTAAATCTAATAAGCTAAATGACTAATCCTATCATGGACATTACAATCCAAATCCTAATTGATAAATTTAAGATAAATTAAGAAAGGTCCCAACAGGGGACATTACAATATGTGTGTGTGCATGTGTGTGAAAAATGTTGAAGCACAGACAAGCCCAAAAACTGTTTGATAAAATGCCTCAAAGAAATATGATCTCGTTGAATGTCATTGTTGCGCTGCTGCACATAATACACACACAATGAAACCTGGCATGGACATCTGCCAAAGTTTGAAGGAACGGGAATTGTATCATGTGTTGGAGTTACAATTGCCCTGGTTAACATGTGTGCAAAACATAGAAACATAGACAAGGCAAAAACTGTTTGACACATGGATGCAAAATGTGGAAATGTAAGCAAGACATGTCAAATGTTTGACAAAATACAGTGAAAAAATGTATTGTAAGCGGCAGTAAAAGCAATACACTTTTAGGTAAATGCAATTGACAGGTGTGAGTTCAAGATCCAATGTTATTCAAACCCACAGCAAATGATAGCATCAAAGCAGAATATATGGGTCCATTGAATCATAATTCAAAACAACTGATTAAATGCTGCGATATTACTATCAAGATCCAACTGTGTATATTGAGTCAAACTCATTGACCCACGTTTCATTAGTCATTGCACAGTTGAATCCTGATAGTAATATCACAATTTGACTTGCTGTGGAAAATATCTCCTACTTATTATTGATTAAATGGTGTTATAAAAATGTACATGCGTGGAAGAATATAGAGGATGCGTCAATTATGTTACCCCGGGTTTCCAGGACGGGGGGGGGGCAGGGAAACGGGTTTTTGGGATGGATTTATTTTTTCCAGAACAGGTGATGGCTATACATACATACATACATATATATAAGGAAATCTGAAATTACAAATATTAAATATATTAATAATATGACATTGTAACAATCATCGTAGCAACATAAAACATTGATAAATCTAAAATCAATGATCATTCATCGAATCATCATAGAACACGCATACACGAGCATGCAGACTAGCTTCAATGTTTGTTTATTTCATGACAGTCGTGTCTTTGTTGTTAGCTTTCTCCCTCTCATGGGTATACCATGTATTCCTCATAGCTATGTCTCTCATGCACTTCATGCTGTCCTCAAATCTTTTTAGGCATCTAAGTGACATTTTCAATCACCATTCACAATGCCACTTTCTTGTAGCACAACCGCATTACCAACATTGCTTCTCAACCTACACTAGTCTTTTTCATTCATGTGTGGACAATCATATATCTATGAGAATGATTTCTTTTTTGTCTTCAATGGTTATCCAATTGTTCTCTACATCGCCCTTACTGTTATCTTAGCAATCCTGCTGTGCATAAGATCAACACTGCTTCACCAGCATTGAAGACTATCATACTTCAAGAAAATTGTCATTCAAAAACCTTGATATGAACATATATTTCTTCTGAGAATGAGACTTCTTGAAACTCTGAACAAGCTCATCAATGTTTCAAATCTTGAGTAGATTAATAAAATTTGCAAATAAGTTATTAAAATGACTTGCTTTATGCCTCCTGCTGCCAAAAACAGCCGTCTGTCCCCGGAACAGTCGAGGCACAGCTTGGCCATCCCCAGCTGTCCGGGGGATGGTCAAGGGTTTCTGGGACTAGCATTGACAGTTTCCAAGTTTCCAGGATGATTTCCAATTTTTTTGCATGCCTGGGAACGGCTTGAAAACGTTTCCAGATGTCCCCTCATCCCCGAAACCGTTTTGGCTTCAAGTACTAGTGCATTTAGGGTGGAAACGTGTTTCCAGGTAAGACTGTCAACTGCTTGACAAAATACCTCAAGGAATATGGTTTTGAAGAATGCAGTAATTGCAGAAATTTTTAAACAAATGCAATTGAAAAGTGTAATACCAGACTTATGAAGCAACAAAGAAAATTTGATTTATAATTCCTTGGCCTCTATTTGCATATAATTTCTACCAGTGAGAAAGAGAAGTCTGAAAGAAACCTTCCAATCTTTCATCCTCAGAGTGATTCATTATATCAACAGTGAGTTAGACTACAACAATAGCTTAATTGGCACAATTCTCAGTTTTAGGCCCCCACATCAGTACTAAGGCCCCTACTGAAGAGTATGGTAGAGGATCACAATGTGAGCAAGTAGGGAGATGTCCTCTACCAAACAGACGCCAAACTAAATCTAAGACGTGATTTTAGTGCATGCATGAAAATGCAGGAATATTGTTCAAGTATCTAACATGCTATATAATTTCTACAACTGCCACAATCTACTAGGAAGAGAGAATCAGAATACAAATATCAGCATGATTGCAATGGAATACATGATTTCAAGGAATACAGTACTAAACAAATCCAGCTTTTTATCCAGATGCAGGTCTGAATGATAAGAAATGAAGTGATCAAGGTGGATGGTATAGGACATGCAGCAAAGGCTATAACTAAAGAGGCTGAAATTTCAAGAAAAAGTATTTTCAAATATTTTATAGTTACAATGTTCTTTTCATTAAGTCTTGTTTAAAAAGACTTCCCTTAATTTCAAAATATCAGGTCATTTTATTGTAAAATTCTTTATATTTTTCATAAATATTTAAAAGCCCTAACAAACAAAAGGTTATATTTCTCTACATAAGGGGCTGAGTGTAATAATTGACCTTTCTTTGCCATTTTTGCACAAATTTTGTACAGGAACAGAAAGTAGACACTTTAAGGCCATTTTTGACAAAAATTGAAGAAATATTTGCACAACTTTGTGTTTCTCCTGTTTTTTGTAGGTTTTAAGTTAGTCTTAATTTTAAAATAAATCATTTTCTTTATTCTTGTCCTTAACAATATAGGAAATGTAAACTGGTCAACTTTTCATTCACATATTAAAGTTGTACTTGAGAATTATACTCTTATTTTCTATTTAAATCCGCATACTCTTTTTTTCCTTTATCCTCATTATCCTATTTGTTCCCAAATAATCTGGATGGTCTCTCTGTCTATTCCATGTAAGGTTTCTTTGATTTTACTCTTTCTATCATATTTCATCTCAATTCATTTTTGTACTTTCAGGTTAAAAGTGCTCAAAAGCTCCAAATCCCCTGTGCCCCTTTCAAACACAGAAAATCACCCAACACATAGTGATTTGTATGAGGCTACTGCAGAGGGCCCACACATTTACCATTATTTATAGACAACCACATGAGAGTGTTGAGGATGATGTGCACCTTAGCAATGAGCAGAGAACTTCTTTGTCCAAGGGTGACGAGTTGCTAGCATACTTCTTGCAAATTTTTGTTCACAAAAAGACAAATTTATAATGAAAGATTGTTTAAAATCTGTTACCGGGTTTGCCAGCTACTTTGCCGGATCCAGGTCCACTTCGGACCAGATCCAGGTACCACTTCAGCACGCATCTGGATGCCCTGCTTCTTGCAGGAAGTACAGCAATTTGGCTTGAGCTTTGCAATACCCTTTTCCCCTTCTCCCCTTTCCTCTCCTGTAGCTGTATCTCTTAATATCTAACACTGATTTCTCTTCAACAGTTGCATAGAAACACTGGAAATGCAAGAAAAAGTGTCATCTTCCTCAGCCTTGGCATTGTTCTGCCTCTTCATTAGAAGCTTATCACATCAGAGCACAAATTCATTGTCTCAGAACATCTGAAGAATCTGCACTTGTTGGTGCACAGGATACCGCCATCACTGCATTCTTTCTCCTGCAATTGGTAATTGACAAAGCTGGCCATTGATTCTAAATTTCATATATGTTATTTTATCTTAATAAATAATACATTTGACTATATTATTTTATAATATAATTTAATTTCAAATCTATCAGGGACTTGATGTATGTGTGTGTATGATTTTTACATGGTTTTTGTACTAACGAACCCATACCCTAGACAAAATTTAGCCACACCGGCAAATTAGTTTAAAATAAGTGGATGTAATCTGGCTTTGCCAATCATATGGATGGCAAGGCTGCACAAAGCCAAACTATGTATTTGATGAGAGTTTTTGGGTGAAGAGATAGCGACTTGTCCAATTTTTCAAAGCCTCTAACTAGAGTTTGAGACTGTTCGGCCAAAAAAAAATCTTCATATGTGTTTTGTATGGGGCCATGTATGGATCAAGCATACCATGGGCAATGACAAGAATAAGCACACAACCACAATGGGAAATCATTGACAAAAGATAGTATCAACATATACAATCACCCTCCATGCCACTAGATGATAGTATCTCAATCTAGCATTGTTCTATAGAAACTCGTTTCAACAGTATGTAGAGGTCATAGAGGCCAATGTCAAATGCATTAAGATAATGTTCCCTAGTGCATGATCTATGAGTAGCTATGGGTAAGTTCACCATAAACAAGCATACATGTGGTTATACTTTTAACTCCATGTTTTGGTCATATAAGTCACAACCACCTCCAACCCAAGTAATTGTAATACTTGAGACTTTCTCTATATTGCACAAACATAAAGTATATATATTAAATTTTGAATAAATCATTCATAATAGAATATTGTTCAAATTTGTGTTTTCCAATGCAAAGGTAGTAAGATTATTTTTAACAAGGCAACACAAAAACTTTTGATGGTTGGTGACAAGTATTTTAAGTAAATCATGGAATTTGTCTACTTGTGAGCATACCTAGATTGTGTTTGAACACATACATTCTTAGGAACACATCCTTTTGAGTCAAAAACAAATGATTTGGTGTTTGTTCACCACAACTTACACCTTAAGCAAGAAAATCCAAAATTAGAAAATCTAGCGGTTATAATTCTAATTTCTAATAATTATTTTGTTTACGTCACTGCCTTGTGCATCCAATTTGAGAATATCAAGTGGCATTGAACAAGATCAAACAATTGACCTTGATGACATTGATCTAGTTTCTGAAGGACAAGGATCCAATTTTTGTAAGGGGTGACCTTTATTAAATTTGGTGAGGCATGAACCCTTGAGCTTCATCACGTCAGTCTATTGCCATCTAGTGTATTACTATTATATATTGTCAAAGCAATGTCTTTGGCTCCAAAACAGTTTATTTCAATGTTTACTTGGTCAATTCACTTTTTACAAAGTAGAATGTAATTGGTTTTTATGTTCGAACTTCAATGTCAAATTGTGTATGTCATGTAGTATGCAATGTAATCAATGAATTGAAAATTGAAGGAAAAAAACATATTCGAAAATTCATGATGATAACTCTCATTTCCTCTCTCTTTCAAACCATTATACTACCTTAAGTATAAACAAACAGTCACTCTATTTTTTGAATTTTTATTTGTTTTTTAGATTCCCAATTGTTCAAAAAAATATATATCTTTTGATTTACATATTTTGTCAAGAATTAATTTTACTATTATGGCATATTACGAAAGTAATTGGTAAAATATTAAATAAATTAATGAATAAAACAAGACGTTCATTTATAGTTTACAAAGAGATGATGTTTCCATAATGAAACAATCGTAAGAATTAGAAACATTCTAATATGTACAAAATTTACAATATTGACCATTAAACAAAAATAGAAAGATATCTACAGAGATATTATTCTAATACCCTCCCTTAATGGTCAATCTGTCTACTACACCAAGGAGCCCCCTGAACTTAACAAACTTATCTAGAAGTAGGGACTTGGTGAGAATATCTACAGTCTAGTCCGCTGTAGGAACATACTACAAATCCACAAATCCATCTTCAACTAGTTGGCGAGCAAAGTGATAATGAAGGTCAATATGCTGGGTTCGTTCATGGAAGACTGGATTTTTGACAAGTTTGAGCACCCCTTGATTATCACAGAAGAGGGGTGAAGGGCTTGCTTAAGACATGGATGTATGAAAGCATTCATCGAAGCCAAACAGCCTCACAAGCTTCTTTGACTGTTCCCCAATATTCAACTTCCGTCAAGGAAAGAGATATGGCCCGTTGCTTCTTTACTGGTCCAAGTGATAGCACCTGTGCCCAAAATGAAGACATGCCCGGAAGTGGACTTTTTGTCATCAACAAAGCCTCCCCAATCCAAATTTGTGTAACTGATGAGTCTGGGATCTTTGGTTCGTCCATAGAGGATACCAAAGTCTGAAGTGTCCTTGACATAGCGCAAGATATGCTTCGTTGTAGCCTAATGATCTGAAGTAGGAGCTGTCATGAAGTGGAATATGTAACTCACTACAAAGCTGAGATCAGGTCTAGTGGAAGTGAGATAGATTAAACTGCCCACTAGTTGCCTAAATGCACATTCATTCTCAACTAGAGAACCAGATATGGCTGACAACTTAATACCAAACTCGATAGGTAGATGCAAGTTTGCAGTCCTACATTCTAAATTTGTCTAGCAAAGCCCATGCATACTTAGACTATGAGATGAAGATGTCATGAGACTACTATCAAAACTCAACACCTACGCAGTAGTGGAGAAGCCCAAGGTCGGTCATGTCAAAAGACTAGCATAAATTCTACTTGATTCCCTACATTAAAGATGTCGAACTGCCAGTGATTATCAAATCATCAACATATATAACCAGAAGGATGATATTATCGCCAGTAGTCTTCACATGCAGATTTGAGTCAAAAGGACTCCTCTAGAAACTATGATTTGTGAAGTACTTATCAATTTTCATGTACGCCTGAGGAGCCTGTTTTAGGCCATAGAGTGCTTTCACCAATTTGACTACCTAATGTTCTTTACCGGCAACCTTGAATCCAGGATTTTGCGTCATGTAGAACTCTTCCTATAACTCACCATTCAAGAAGGCACTCTTGACGTCCATTTGATGGACCTTCCAGGCACACTAAGCTGCCATGGCTAGGACTAATCTGATGGTGCTCATCTTTGCTGTCGGAGCAAAGGTCTCTCTTCCTAATCAATTCCTTCACGCTGAGAGAAACCTTTGGCAACGACACGAGCCTTGTACTTATCCAAAGAACCACTAACCTTGTATTTAACCTTATAAACCCATTTGCATCCAATGGGTTTCTTAACTGGAGGGAGATCTGGTAGAACACAAGTGTTATTTTTCAACAAGTTGTGATGCTCAGTTGTCATAGTTTTTTTCCACTCAAGTATCCCTTTCGCATCTGTGTATGTTTAAGGCTCACACACTGTGAATGTTGGCCATGAGAGCAAAATTTACAAAATCAAAAGGTTTTCTCTTCTTCCAAGCAGTTCAACCCTCGATGAGCTCATCATCATGAAGATCACCAATCATTTTAGACCACCATTTGGCCGGAGAGTAGAATTGCCAACATCAAAAGCAAGAGGTGCAACAAGATCAAGTTCATCAAATAGACAATCAAATGAATACTAAGGAAAATCAGGTGGTAAAGCTGCATGTATAGGTGATCCTACAAGAGAAGGAACCGGTGGAGGTGCAAGAATAGAAACGAGTGAAGCCCTCCCATCAGTTGGACCTAATGGAAGACAGACATCTAAGTCTTGACCCTTGAGAGGTTGATCCTCTGAATCTATAACTAGAGGTCAGAGCTGAAATGACCCTCATTCCTCATCAAAAACCACATCTTGATTGAAAATGACAATATCTGTCTCAGTGTCAATGAGATGGTAGGCCTTACAATTACCAGTGTAGCCGATTAGTAGAATTTTCTGACTCTTGGCATCCAACTTGGTACACTTAGCATTAGGGATCCAAACAAAAGCAGCGGAGCCAAAAACTTTGAGATGACTGATTTTGGGCTTACAGCTTGACCACGCCTCTTCCAGAATCTTTCTTGACAGCCACTGTAGGAGAGCGATTGAGAAGATAGACAGCAGTGTTCTTCAAACCAAAATTTCTTTGGAACGCTCTTGTGTTCAAGCATAAACCGAGCCATTTCAATGATCATGCAGTTTCTCCGCTCAATGAGGTGTAGGGTCTTGTTAATTGGCGCTTTATGCCATGTTGTTCACAGAAATGGGAGTGGGAAACAGAACAAAATTATCCCCCATTGTGAGTTCTAAGAGTAACAATGTGTTGACTCCTTTTCTACAGATGCTTTGAACTTTTGAAACAAAACAAACACCTTTGATTTTTTATGAAGGAAATACACCCACATTTTATGACTAAAATCATCAACAAAAAGTAAGAAATACCTAGAACCAGTAATCGGAGTAGCCATAGGTCCACAGATATCAACATGGACCAGTTGTAGTACCTTAAAAGCTCTCCAAGAGTCGCCATCTGAAAACGGAGTGTGATGTTTCCCAGCTTGACATGCTTTGCAAAATCCGACATTCTAGGTCTAGATCTCTGGCAATCCAATGACAAGATCTTCCCCAACAAGCTAAGAAAGATAGTGCACATACCACCCATGCCAGAGTGTACTAACAGAGGAGTGCTTGGCTAACCTAGCTAGCTCCTAAGAATCACTAGAGTCAACAAGTCTAAATAGACCACATCCTCAAGACCTACGACAACAATAGACTAAGTCTCCCGATCAATGATATTGCACTAGTATGAATTGAAGGTCACATCTAGCCGAGGAGAATGTCTCAGAATTTGACTTATTAAGAGAAGGTTGAGTTCCATTCCTCGAACATAATACACTCTGAGGAAAAGCAATTTCTTCCCGCCAGACTAAATCTGTATATTGCCTTTTCTAACAATGGTGTACTCTTCCCCTCCAAAAATAGAAGAATCTATGAACGGTTGAAAGTTTGTGAACCAATCCCGATGATGAGTGAAGTGGCGTGAGGCACCTGAATTAATATACCAAGCAGAAGATTTCACATGGTCTGTAGGTCTTTTAGTCATAAAGGCGTAAAAGGCAGACTCGCTCTGCTCAATGAGCTCTACTGCATTTGCTTTAGGTTGTGAACCACTTTGCTTTGCCTATGCAGCCAAGCATTTACGGCACTAAAGATTCATATGACCAAATTTACAGTTGCACTGAATGTTACCTCTTCTTCGAGCCTTCTAATGTTGGAGCAGAGAATGTCTACTAAGAAGACTGAGAAGATGGAGATTTGGGTGTGAAGGCCTATTCTTTGGACGAATTGTTATTTCCAACGATCTTGTTGTAAAAGCATTGTGCAGAGATTGCAAATCCTCAAGTCAACATTAGTTGAAACAATGTTGAGAGTCTCAACAAAATGCTCATAGGAAGACGATAGACTTTTTAGGGTGATCACCACCATGTCTTCTTCCATTTTGTCTAATTGCTTCTAACTAATCTCGAATGTCCTTGATTTTATTGAGATGATCTTGCAAGTACACTTGTTCATCCATCATGACCATGAAGAGCATGTTCTTTAAGAAGAACGCACAACTCTTGTCAAAGGTTTCATGCAAACCTTTTAAGATGCAACCAAATTTTTACAATTGTTTTGCCGGGAGGAACCTGCGGTAGTTGATCATCAGTGACAAAGAGTTTGATGAGCATAACAACTTCCCGATTTTGCTCATCAAATTTGTCCTGCTCATTGCCTTCATCTTCAAGACGATCAGTCTTGCCCAAAACAATTTTGTCAAGACATTTGTAATCAAAGATCGTCATCATATGCTGCTTCCAAGTATTGTAGTTCCTATCGTTGAATTTCTGACTCCCCCAAGCAAAATATTTGTCAAAGATGCCACCATAAAAAATAGAAGTCAAAGGTGATTGCTCAAATGATAGCACGAATATCGAGGCAAAATAAGAAATCCCAAACAAAACTGAGACAAAAAAAATAGGCACTGATTTCAAGACTAACCAATAAGTTTTCAGGCACGGATCCCTAGTCAGTTGTCAGAGATGGTCTGCAAATACCGAGAAAATGAAGGAAACTTGCAGAAAAAACCTAGACAGTTTGCTGCAAAAGATCAGGGTGTTTCAAACAGAGAGGATCCAAGATTTACAAACCATAAACGGTGCTTGTACAGACTAAAAATCACAAAAAGAATCCCATCTGTTAGAAAGAAGCTCGTCTGCAAGAAAAACGACCATAAAATGGTCATACAAGAAGAAGAAACCTGTAAAAAGGGCCAAGAAATGCCTCTCATCACAAAAATAGGTGGCCACCAAGAGAAGGTGCAGAGAAAACGAGGAAAAAAAACACCCTGTTAACGACGCACAAAGCACAAGCAAAGCAAAAATGGCGTCATTTTGCACAAAAACACCACAAGCAAGGAGAGATCGGTGTAAAAAATGGCGCAAAAAATACTTAAATCTTCCTAAAGCGAGTAGAGAACAAATCTCATGCACCAAAAAACACAAGAAAAAACCCATGAAAATCTACAAACATGACCACGAGCTCACTGTTGCAGATAAATTATTCCGTCACAAAGGAATATGAAAGCCTACTAGGGTGTGAAAAAATCTATGCAAGAAAAAAAAAAACTGAACAATCCCAAGCTGAAAATTAATTTCAAAAAATTTAATACAAATATTTCGAAAGAGAAATTATAAATTTTTTGAAAAAAATTGAAGATTGCTCTAATACCATATTACGAAAGTAATTGGTAAAATATTTAATAAATTAATGAATGAACAAGACGTTCATTCATAGTTTACAAAGAGACAATGCTTCCATATTCATAATGAAACAATCGAAAGAATTAGAAACATTCTAATATGTACAAGATTTACAGTATTGACCATTAAACAAAAATAGAAAGATATCTACGGAGCTATTATTTTTAAAATGGTATTGACTTCGTCTCCAATCTCAACAAGACACAAGTTCCTCTACTTGAGCAAAGCTAGAGTATACACTTCTCTATCCACTCAATTAAGAGCAAATGATTGGCTGCAAAAAGAATGGAGTCAATTTATGCAAATTATAACTTGCACCTTTCCTCACACAAGCATGTCAATTACAAGAAGGCGGCAATGAAACAATGGGATGCAGCCCCTAGGAATGATCTTCTGTTACACAGCTTTTCTTGATATCTATCAAAGATGAAAGACAAGAGACTACTGCACAGAACAGACTTAGAGCAGCTGGTGAGGCAGCATTGAGGTAGCTTGTAGTTCTAATGAACCAATTGATAGCATTGATGTTCTCGATGAAAAGCAATTTGATTAGTGAATTGTATTGCTTTGAGTCCTGACATTTGATACTGAAATGTCAATTGTTTATATATATATATATATACATATATCAGCTCTATTCTCAATTCTGGAACCTGATTTTATTTTATTTTTGCAAATTATGGGTAATTCAATAGATTCATATAAAGACAGGAAAAAATTAGCAAGCCCCAAACCAGAAGCTTACAGGAAAACAATCAGCAAACCCTGAACCCCTTAGCTCCCCATTGCTCAACATAAAGACCTGAAAATTTCAATTATTGTGGAGAAAAAAATACCTTTCTTTAAGTCTGCAATACCAAGAAGCTGAACAAGATCAACATGATTTTTCAATTCAGGCTCCTCCCTAATTTCTCCCCAAGTACGAATGACAGCATTGTTTGCCTGGAAATAGAATGAAGGAAAACTCAATTTAAAAAATCTATCTTTTATTTAACAAATAAATACAACTCCAAAACAAACTGGGGGTGACCTACCTCATCATCACTGATAGGTACAGAGTCATGTACAAGGTTCCCAATGACCCCCAAAAGAGAATCTAGGGCAGCTTTTGCTTCTTGGACCTCTATTTCCTTCTTAGCTGATAATTTTTTGTTCTCTTCTGTTTGTTTTATGACTTCAGACGCATCCTGCTTGGCCTGCCAAAAAAAAAAGTGAACATATATTGAAGTTAGTGTCATCCAAATAAATCCATGAAACTGTGTATAACGAATGAAAACAAAAAAAAATTGTTATGCCCTTGACCCAATGGCTGTATGAGGTATGTGATGGCTGACTTGGGCATATAAGATCCTCAACTTAGTCATTTGTTGCTTCATAGCTTTAATTTTTATAGCAGTTGTCTACCTCATTAGAATTTGGGGATCACTAATGCAATGTATGTATGGTAATGAGTAAATTGTTAATCATCATATTGCAGTTAATGTTATTGTAGCTATGGTCGGATTCCTTCAGACCAACATAGATAACATAAAGGTAATGATAATATAATTATATTAATAATATAATTATTGGTAATATAATTATTATTATTGTGATAATATGAGCCAATTTATTAATTGGCCCATTAATTAATAGGGCCAACTTGGAAGAGTGGTGAACCTTGTGAAGGGGCACCACTGATAGGTATAAAGGAAGAATAAATCTTCCTCTCTAATCAAAAAAAAAACACATACATAATTTGCAGATCTGCTTTAGAGGAGTGCTCTGGGGAGACGATAAGCATTTATCATCTATGGTTGGGAGGAGAACAATGATTGAGTCATTGCCCATGGTTAAATGAGCACACAAAAAACAACATGGTATCAGAGCAGATCGGTCTTGAAGCGGGGTAAGATAAGATATTATTGTCCTGAGCGGTCAGGAAGCGGGGTAAGATAAGATATTATTGTCCAGTAATGGAAAGGAATCCAGTCAGCGGCAGAATGATAACAGGAGATAATCTTTTAGCTTTTACATTTACATGCATCGTTCTTCCATTTACAGCCAGCGGAAATATTATAGGAGGAATCAATCTTCAACAGCAATGGGCGGATAGAGGAGAGAATTACTCTGAACATCGTAACACTGCCATTGAATTTATTGGTGTGCCTCTTTATCAATTGTGTGTACCGGTATGACATATGGGATATAATTGCACAATAGAAATTGCATGAATCATTCTATTAAGTCAATTCAAGGACCCGGACTCGGGACAAATTATTCAGGAGGACTATAGTCTGCGAACGTGGATATTATCAAGATATTACACTGCAATATCAAATAAGAATGTAGTGATCAGTCTTTCAGGACGCGAATAATATTGACTGATGATCTCTTCTTGCCGAAGAATAAGGTGGACTTCATATTTCTATGTGGGACCGTGAGATGATACATTTGCCTGAATATTTTATATCAAACCTTGGGACTAAAAATTAGTCTGAATAATACTTGAAATTCTGATTTATTAATGGGTGTTGTTTCAGGAGGTGCTTGTCTGCTTGGTTAAATCAAGGATTTAGAAATATTAATTAAATATTAGGCTCTTACAACTCATTTCTTGGAAAACGAGTTTGGGATATCATAATAGAACATTAAAATTCAGAGCTTATATTATTTCCTATGTCGGGCAGTCAAGGCATATTGATTAATTGTCCACCGCATGAAGGGAATCGAAACAAATGAATATAACGGGTGTGAGCGTTCGGAACTCCATAGCATACTTGCGTTACCAAAGCGTGTTTCATCTTCCAAGGCTGTGTTGTTCACGTTCAAGCTATTTGATTTTGAACCAAACATTAGAATTAGCAGAGAAAGGCAAAACTATAGCACATCGATTTTATAAAGTATGAAGAAAAGAAAACATTAGAAACAGCACAAATATATCGGCACAGTCATTAATGTCTGGGCACAGATCATTCCCTTAGCCGCGAGTTTTCAGAGGGGAGTCAGATTTGCATAGAATTGGAACATCAAACTTTGCAGGACTCCAGTGCCTCTAAGTGCATGTTGTCCATTGCAAGCTCTTACGGCTACACTGCTCCAGATCTTGATTACAATAGGTCGGTGCAATTTCATAATGAGTACCCATGGATTGTAAGCACAAGAGATTATCAGACAATAAGGATATGGAACTGGCAATCGAGAACATGTATATCTGTACTCACTGACCACAACCATTATGTGATATGTGCTTCCTTTCACCAAAGGAGGCTTTGGTTGTGTCAGTCTCGTTGGATCAGACTGTTCGTGTATGGGATATTGGTTCTCTCAGGATGACAACTATTTCCCCTGTTGATGACATCTTAAGAACACCAATCAATTTGGAGGGGGTGACACTGTTTTGGAAGGTCGTGATCGGAAAGTGAATTGGGTTGCATTTCATCCCAGCTTGCCATTAACCATGTCAGGAGCGAATGATCACCAAGTGAAGCTCTGGTGAATGAATGATACGAAAGCCTGGGATGTGAATACTCTAAGAGGGCATATGAACAACATGTCTTGTGTGATGTTCAATGCACGCCAAGACATTGTCTCAAATTCAGAAGACAAATGCATCCGAGTCTGGGATGTGTTAAAGGATACAGGTTTTTAAACATTTCATAGGTAGCATGATAGATTTTGGATCCTTACAATGCATCCTAAGATGAATCTACTTGTTGTGGGACATTACAGTGGTATGCTTCTATGACAAAGGGAGCAGCTAGAGGATCTGCTTCAATTGACTTCCGAGGATCTTGGTCATATTAGTTCAGAGGGAGTAGACCATGTCGAGATGGTTTCTCTCGTGATCAGCAAACTGTAGTAGTCATAGGACTATGATTCATGGGATGGAGTTCCATGTATGTAGATTGGAAGGCCTTTATGCTGACACCTAGGTCATGATATTCCTGGATAGATAGATACTTGGTGAGCTTGGGATAAACCACGAGTGATGCAAATCCCAACCTTGTATTTCATGACAGGTCAAAAGCATGTGGAGATCAAATATAACTATATTAGAGATATGGTGCAAAGGAATGCTATTCAGTTGAGGTACATTAGCACTGATGATTAGATGTTCGATATTCTCACCTAGCCCCTTGCTAGAGTAAAGTTTGTGCATTTTCGAGACAAGCTTGGATTTGTGGAGAATGAAGCCCTTGCTGAGAGGCAGTCTCAACATCACTGATTTCTAGAGATGTACTTTAATCCATTCTTCTCTATGAGGGAGAAGTTTGAGGTGCAAGCCCTTGTTCATGCATTCTTCTCTGTGAGAGAGAGAAGTTTGAAGTGAAAGCCCTTGTTCCACCCTCTAGGAGTAGCCATGGCGAATGTCATGTGAGAGACTCCACGACTTAGCACTTGTGGTTATTCACCCTCTGGGAGTAGCCTTGGTGAACATCATGATGAGATGACATCACATTGGGTGATTCCATGATGGGTACTTGTGCTCATTTGCATTTTCCATACATGGGAGTAGCCATGGTGGATGTCATGTGAGAGAACCCATGACTTTGCACTTGTGTTCATTCACCCTCTAGGAGTAGCCATGGTGAACGTCATGATGAGATGACGACATCACGTTGAGTGATTCTATGATGAGCACTTGTGTTCATTTGCATTTCCATTCGTGGGAGTAGCCATGATGGACCCACCCTCTAGGAGTAGCCATGGTGGATATCATTACATAACTCAAAAATCAAGAAGGATTCCTCCCTACCTAAGAGACGATGTTAATGTTATAATATAAAGGTCGACATAGCTATGGTCGGATTCCTTCAGGCCGACATAGATAACATAAAGGTTGTGATAATATAAATACATTAATAATATAATTATTGATAATATAATAATTATATTATTGTGATAATATGAGCTAATTTATTAATTGGTCATTAATTAATATAAACATTAATCAATGCAGCCAACTTGGAAGGGTGGTGACCCTTGGTGAAGGGGCACCACTGATAGGTATAAAGGAAGAATAAATCTTCCTCTCTAATCAAAAAAAAACAAATACTTACTTTGCGGATCTGCTTTAGAGGAGTGCTCAGGGGAGACCATAAGCATTTATTGTCTATGGGTGGGAGGGCAACAATGATCGAGTCATTGCCCATGATTAAATGAGCAAACAAAAAACAACAATTGTGAAATTCGTTGAATTGTGGAGGTTGACCATCGAAGTGGAATGGTCTAATAATCAAGTGTGCCATTCTATTTTTGATCATTTGGTGTCAATCTGCTATTGCTTGGACATTTGTTCTACCTTTCTGCTTTGAGATAAAGAATTTCATCACATAGAACTCAATTTGATTTCCACTACATATCCCCAAGTTCTGTCCAAAGCCCTATGTTTCCAAGAGATTTGTCTGATAGAGATTAGATGAAAACTTATACAAAAATGTGCAGTACAGCTCAATGAGACTTTCTATTGATTCAAGATAGTTAAACAAGGTAAGGGCAAAGTATCAACTATTTGCCTTGGATTAGTTACCCATTTGATCGGAAAAAGTTTACTGCCTTTTTCTGATGATTGATACAGAATCAATTGCACCAATTGTAGATCAAGTGTATACTTATAACACAGCATTCTGATCACATTACAGACACTGAATATTTCCAGTTGCTCCACTTAAACAACACACTTGTTACGATTGCAAACTTAATGAACAAAGTATTCAAAACATACCATGACAAATTTGCACTAATATTTCTAGAAGACATGTTAGAACAGTCAAAGTGACAAGAGTAGGGTGATCGGCACTTTTCAGGAAGCCTCACAAACCTTTTGAGCCCATAACAATGTGCAGTTTATCAAGATTATATAAATTATTTTGGGCATACAAACTCAAGACTTCAATTTGTTATGGACACTCAGATAAACAAAAGCAAGAACTGACTATCCATATCCAAAGAAGTAAAAAGCCTTATTAGATTACTCATGTTCAAGTGATAAATAAAACTAGGAAAAATATAAGCAACTAACAAGCAGAAAAGGAAAGCTGATTGAGATGAAAGTTGGTGTCCCCCGCTAGAAGAGTTTGTTATAATTAAATTTTGATGGTGCATTGAAAGGAAACCTGGGCACAGCTGGAGGAGTGGAAAGTTTTTGTATGGTGACTCACTCTTTTTTGGAATTAAATTATTAATGAAGACCCAAGAATCTTCAATTAAATTCCCTTTTTACCTACCAAACGACTAGGACATACACTCAAAATGGAAGAACGACCATGAATTGAACTAGGAACCTTAACCTTTAGTTACCCACATATGTGCAAGTGATTCATTCCCCGCTCGACACGAACATCAAAAGCTTCTTAGATCCATTGAACTTAGCTATTTTTATATCCATAGTCCAAAAGCATCCTGGATAGAGCCTTCGTTGTCAGTCAGGCATCCATAGTGTTGGGATAAGGTGACTCAACCTTAGCCTTATTGGTTAATTATTTGTGCATTTTTTGGAAAGATGCTTAATTGGACCAAATCTTCTACAAGGATAGACTTGGAGCGAAAATTAGAAAGCTTATCTTTTGGCATATTCTCTTAGATTTGTATTTTATGCAAAAGTTATGCATAAAGGAAGTTTCTAGAAATAGGTTGTAAATACATTGAATGTAGACGATTTAGAAACAGTTTTCTTTTGCATGAAAACTCTATAAATACAATGTGTTGCTGAAGAGAATAGATAGAGAGAGAAGTATTTGAAAAGTGTTGTTATGCTGCCAGAATTATTCTGGATCTAGATATCACAACTGATTACTCTTGGAGAGCATTGCCTCTTGAAATTGTATTGTAATTGGTTTGTTGCTGATAATACAATTGGGTCTGGCTTTGGAGAGGTGGGTTTTTTCGTTAAAGGGTTTTCCCACGTATATCTGGTCTTGTGTGTTTATTTGCTTGAATCTGATTTTATTTGTGTTTATCTAGTTTGCAAAATTCAAGGGTTTGTAAGAAATTTCTACATCATCTCTCTTGTTATATTTAGCATTTGGAAGCGTTATTCCACACTTGGCTTCCTTTCAATTAGTATCAGAGCCTGGCCAGCTTTGTTATTGTTGTTGGGTAGAAGGGTTTTTGTGCTGATCTAGTTTTAGTGGAGTTTTGCAAAGGAATATTTCATAACCTTGTTGCAAGTTAGACATGGCAAGCACATCCCGTAGAGTAGAGATGGATAAATTTAATGGCAACAATTTTGAGTTGTGGAAACTCAAAATGGAGGACATGCTTGTAAATAGAGATCTCTGGTGTTGTATGTTTATTTGCTTAAATCTGATTTTGTTTGTGTTTATCTAGTTTGCAAAATTCAAGGGTTTGTACAAAATTTCTACAT
Organism: Chamaecyparis obtusa; assembly: GCA_027943335.1. Taxonomy (NCBI): domain Eukaryota; kingdom Viridiplantae; phylum Streptophyta; class Pinopsida; order Cupressales; family Cupressaceae; genus Chamaecyparis; species Chamaecyparis obtusa. Next base: position 61,176 of record BSBK01002152.1, on the reverse strand, counting down.
CATCTCTCCTATTAGATTTAGCATTTGGAAGCGTTATTCTGTAGTTGGCTTCCTTTCAATTGGTATCAAAGCCTGGCCAGCTCTGTTATAGTTGTTGGGTAGAAGGGTTTTTGTGCTGATCTAGTTTCAGTGGGAGTTTGCAGAGGAATATTTCATAACCTTGTTGCAGGTTAGACATGGCAGGCACATCCAGTAGAGTAGAGATGGATAAATTTAATGGCAGCAATTTTGAGTTGTGGAAATTCAAAATGGAGGACATGCTTGTAGATAGAGATCTATGGGTTGCGGTTTCTTCAACGAAACCCCAAGCTACACTGCAAGATGAGTGGGAGAAAATGGATCGCAAAGCCAAGGGTTTGTTAAGTCTTTGTTTGGCTGATTCAGTTCTCCTAAATGTCCACGAAGAGAAGACTACAGCTGAACTTTGGAAGAAGCTTGGTGATATTTATCAGGGGAAATCCTTGGTAAATAAGTAATTCCTAAGAAAGAAGTTGTATTCTCTGAGGATGGAGGAAGAAGGGTTTGTTGATGATCACTTGAATGCATTTAATATGCTAGTTGTTCAATTGAATTTTGTTGGTGACAAAATTGATAATCAAGATAAATGTATGCTTATGTTATGTTCTTTGCCAGACTCGTGGGATCAACTTGTTATGGCCATTGAAAGCACAACAACCACTTTCAAATTGGAGGATGTGGTTGACTCACTATTATCTGAAGAAATGCGAAGAAAATTTTCTGAGATGGCTAAGGAGGCCCTAGTTGCTCGTGGTAGAACAATGGAAAAATGCAAGGAAGAAAAGAAGGGTAAATCCAAGTCTATGGGGACATCTATAATCTCCAGGTAAATAGTCCAAGGCAAAATGTTGGAACTATGGCAAACCTAGTTATCTCCGAAAAGAGCGAAAGGAGGAGAAGAAAAAGAAAGATAAAAAGGATTTCTCTGATTCTGACTCTAAAAAATCCTCTCAAGATGATATAGATGCTTTTGTCGCAGCCTTGGCAACACATGCATCAGAAGATGTGTGGTTGATAGATTCAGGTGCTTCTTTCCACATGACATCTCATAGAGATTAGTTTTCTAAGTATGAAGAGTTTGATGGTGGGAAGGTGTCTCTGGGTGATAACTCTCACCTGAATGTTGTTGGTCGTGGACAAGTCAAGATTAGATTCCCTGATAGTAGAGTGAAGGGGAATGATGGTGTATTGCTTATACCTGGTTTGGCACGAAACCTACTTTCAGTCAGCAAGGTTGATGATTTAATGTGCAGGTTGTTTTCTCAAATGGTGGATGCAAGATGACAAGAGGCTCTATGATGCTTGCTAAGGGTGTTTGAATTGGCACCTTGTATAGGCTGGATGCATGCACGGTTCAGTGCAATAGTGCTTTTGTGAAGTCCAAGAAAAGGGCTTTGGATTCTTCATCCTCACCATCAGATCAAACAAAGAAGAAGATTTTTGTTTCCACATCTGATGGCCATGCTTTCTGGGTACCTAAAGGTGCAAATGCTTTGGAGATGAAGCTCCCAACTAAGAAGACAATGCTTTGGCACCAAAGACTTGGTCACATTGGTGAGAAGGGTCTTAGAGCCCTAAAGAATAAGAGCCTTGGTTAAGGCCTTGATGATTGTAATCTGGAGTTTGACTTTTGTGAACATTGTGTTTCTCTTTGTTCTAGTTCTCATAAGTCTTCTGGGGTTTTGGATTATATTCATTTAGATGTGTTTGGTCCAGTTAATGTTCCTTCGATATCAATATCTATGTACTTTGTTTCATTCATAGATGACTATAGTAGAAGGACATTTGTGTATTTCCTCAAAAGTAAATCTAAAATTTTAAGTCAGTTAAAGGAATTAAGCCCTTGGTTGAAAATCAGACTGATAGAAAAATTAAGTGTTTGTGGACTAACAGGCAGTGATTTTTGTTCAACAGAATTTGACAGGTTTTGCAAGGATCATGGAATTGAGAGACATAAGACAACTCCATCCACTACACAACAAAATGGAGTTGCAGAGAGGATGAACAGAACGTTGATAGAGAGGGCTAGGAGTATGCTGAGTGGTGTTGGGCTTGAACAAATGTTTTGGGATGAAGTTGTAGCCACTGCATGTTATTTATTTAACAGAAATCCTACTTCAGCACTTGTTGAAAAGAGACCCATGGAGGTGTGGTTTGGCAAGAAGCCCTCATTAAGACATCTTAGAGTCTTTGGTGTGAGGCATATGCTCATGTGTCAAGTGAGAAAAGATCAAAATTGGAGAATAAGGTTGTAAAATGTATCTTCGTTGGCTATGGTGTTGATCTGAAAGGTTACAAACTTTGGGATCCACTTGCAAAGAAGGTTCTTTACAGTACAAGTGTAATATTTCATGAGCTAAAACCTTCCACAATTGATTTGCAACTAGAGAAGGAAGAGAAACAGAAAAAGGAGGTAGTTCAAATACCATCTACTCCTATAAGAAATGAACTACGAGCTCTTGTTGGGCCTGCTGATGAGGAGAGCTCAAGCAGCTCTGAAAGTTCTGAAGAAGAGCAAGAATCTCAACCTCAACCATTGAGGAGGTCTACTCGTGAAAGACAACAACCTAATAGATATGGTTATTGCCCTGAAAGATTTGGATATTCTTTGTTGGATTCCAGTTGTATATTTGATTTGATTGTTAACACTGATGAGCCTAGGACTATTAGAGAGGCTATGGGTATGCATGATGCAGATTCCTGGATGGAAGCCATGAATGAAGAGATGGCGGCATTGAAGAAGAATGCTACATGGGATATGGTACCTTTGCCTAAAGGACGGAAACTTGTTGGATGTAGATGAGTGTTCAAGAAGAAATTGGGTCCAGATGGCAATGTTGAGAAGTAAAGAGACGATTGGGTATTCACAAGTGGAGGGAATTGATTATGCTGAAATATTCACTCCTATAGCTAAACTGACATCCATTCGATTCTTGTTATCACTTGCAACAACTTATGACTTTGAAGTTGTGCAAATGGATGTGAAGACAGCATTCCTTCATGGTGATTTGGAGGAGGAAATTTCATGTCACAACCAGAGCATTTCGTTGAAAAAGGTAAAGAAAACCTTGTTTGTAAGGTGAAGAAATCTCTATATGGTTTGAAACAGTCTCCTAGAATGTGGTATCAAAAGTTTGACACCTATGTGTTGTCTTTCAGATTTCTAAGATCTAAATCTGACCATTGTGTATATTACAAATCTGAAAATGGTCACATTCTTATCATAGTCTTGTATGTGGATGATATGTTGTTTATTGGGAATGGTAAAAGAATGATTTCAAATTTGAAGTCTCAGTTAGCAGCACAGTTTGAAATGAAAGATCTAGGTGTAGCTAGATATATTCTTGGATTGAGATCATTGGAGATAGAGCTAGTAGAAAGCTTTGGATGAGCTAGAGTAAGTATGATAACTCTATGTTGGAGAAATTCAACATGACAACTTGAAGGCGGTTAGTTGTTCCAGTGTTACAAGGGACGAAGTTTTCAATGGAGGATTATCCAAAATCTCCAACTGAGATGGAGGACATTTCTAGAGTACCTTATGCGAGTGTTGTTGGTAGCTTAATGTATGCTATGGTTTGTACGAGGCCAGACATTGCCCAAGCAGTGGGAGTCCTTAGTCGGTATATGGCTAATCTTGGAAGGGTGCATTGGGATGCAATTAAGAGAGCGTTCAAGTATTTGAGGGGTACATTTGAGTATTCCTTATGTTTTCATGGTAATCCCACCAGACCTCAATATTCAGTTTCAATTCGTGGATAGGTGGATTATGATTGGGCAGGTGACATTGACAAAGGAAGATCTACCAATGGATATGTTTTCACAATGTTTGGTGGTGCAATTAGTTAGATGAGTAAGCGGTAGGTTGTAGCTACTTTGTCCACTACGGAAGCAGATTATATGGCAGCTACTCGTGCTTCTAAAGAGGCCATTTGGCTTAAGAGATTGTGTTCTAATATTGGTTTTGATGCAGGGCAGATTACTATATGTTGTGACAGCTAAAGTGCTATTTGTTTAGCAAAGAATGCTACTTTTCATGCCAGAACAAAGCATATTGATGTACAGTATCATCTTATTCGCGATATGGTGGAAGATGGAAAGGTGAAATTGGAAAAGGTTGCTACTTTGGAGAATATTCCAGATGCGTTGACAAAGCCAGTGAGCACTGAGAAGTTCAAATGGTGTGTTGGTTCTATGGGACTTGGGGCCTAAGCTGTGATACAATGACTCTTGTAAGGTCTTCATCAAGTTGGAGATTGTTGGGATAAGGTTACTCAACCTTAGGAGCCCTTATTGGTTAATTATTTGTGCAGTTTTTGGAAAATGCTTAATTGCACCAAATCTTCTATAAGGGGATAGACTTGGAGCGAAAATTAGAAAGTTTATCTATTCTCCTGGATTTGTATCTTTTGCAAAAGTTATGCATACAGGAAGTTTCTAGAAATACGTTGTAAATAAATTGAATGTAGATACTTTAGAAACAGATTCCTTTTGCATGAAAACTCTATAAATACAATGTGTTGCTAAAGAGAATAGATAGAGAGAGAAGTATTTGAAAAGTGTTGTTATGCTGCCGAAATTATTCTAGATCTAGATATCACAGCTGATTACTCTTAGAGAGCATTGGCTCTTGAAATTGTATTGTAACTGATTTGTTGCTGATAATACAATTGGGTCTAGCTTTGGAGTGGTGGCTTTTTTCCCAAAAGGGTTTCCCACGTATATCTAGTGCTATGTGTTTATTTGCTTAAATCAGATTTTGTTTATGTGTTTATCTAGTTTGCAAAATTCAAGGGTTTGTAAGAAATTTCTACATCATCTCTCCTGTTAGATTTCACATTTGGAAGCATTATACCGCACTTGGCTTCCTTTCACATAGCCCCAACGAAGTTATCGTTGTGGTCCACCACGAGCATTGCTCTACTTTTAGTGATTTTTTATTTACCACTAGTAGAGATATTCGCACACCCAAAGCCAAAATGCCTTGACTTTTCTTTATTTTCTCATTTTTCATTTTCTTCTTTTCTATTCTCTTCTTTTCTTTTGATATTGCTTTTGTTCTCTTTCAAATTTCACTTTGGGCGATAAGCAGTGAAACTTATAATGGGTTTGGAGAAACACAGTGGCACTGAAGCAGGTGTATAATTTTCACTAATACCAACTTCACCTTGAGAACTTTCTAGGAACTCAAAGATATTAAGTGTGTGTAAAATGTTGTAACTAAAAGACTTAAGTATCCTAGACACAACGAATGACTCCAATCCAAATTTAGTACAAATCCTTTTCGAACAACAAGTTATTAGGAACAACTTCCAATTCAAGGAATCTTCGCAGAGAGATATCTAGGAAATATTCAGAATACAACCTAGTAGGAGTACACCAATGTGCGCGTTAAGAACATATCACCTTACTCACAAATGGGATCCCTCTCAAACCTAACCTACCAAAGCAAGGACACCTAAACTACAACAACTAAAACCTAAACTAAACGCCTAAGGCAAACCAAACCTAAAGCAAACTAAACTACTCCTAAAGAGACCTGAGACAACCCTAAACTACACTAAAACACCTAGACCACCTAAATGCTAAGGAGGGAGCCACAAAAGATCTCAAGTCATAAGACTTAAGGCAAACTGACCACCTAGCTCCCAAAACCACCTAAATAAACACAATCGGAAGAAAACCTCTCTAACTATGTACAAAAGGACTTCGGAGGAAGTCCTAGGTCCGAAAGTAATGCTTGAGGAACTACCCATTGACGGGCAATGGGATATCCTCTTTGATCAACATTTTCAGCTTAAAAGCATTTTCTCACAACACCTTAGAAATTTGATAAAGACCCTTCCAAAGTTTATCGAATTTATCGTGATCACCTCGTTTCTCATGTCCCTTGTCCCAATATAGAAATAGGTCTGAAATCCTGAAGGCCTTGACCTTGGCCTGCTTGTCAAACCATCTCTTGACTACCCCTTGATGTTTCGCAAATTTATCTAGGGCTTCATCTCTCTTCTCATCCAGTTGCATCAGTTGGGAATATCTTACTTGGACCCTATCCTCGTCATCATAATACTCTTGCAAAAATTGCAAGGTTGGGATTTTGAGTTGAACTGGGAAGACTGGGTCCTATCCATACTAAGCGATATGGGGATGTTCCTAGGGAACTCTAGGTCCTTATTCTGTATGCTCAAAGGGAAAATTTCAGTTGCGTGTGACAATCCCTTGGATTCTTGTCAAAGAGCTTCTTGATGACAATCAATAGGTTCTTATTGGTTGATTCTACTAGGCCATTTCCCTAGGGATAGTAATTAGATGAAAATTTTAAAGTAATCCCATCATCAAACGCCTAATTATGAAATTTTAATGAAGCAAAAGCATAACTATTATCACAAACCAAAGCATACGGACATCCAAACCTTTTGATGATTTTCTCTTCCAAAAATTTAATAGCAACTTCAACAGTAGAATTCTTTAAGACTTGGGCTTCAATCCACCGAGTACAGTAGTCGGTAGAGGTCAAAATATACTTGTATTGCACTGAGGAAGGTGGATTGATCGTACCAATGAAGTTGAATCCCCACTTCGTGAATGGTCTCACCTCAAAAACTGGTTGGAGCGGCATCGTAAGATTCTCCTCTCAAACGGCAATTGTTTGGCAAATGTGGCAAGTCTTCACATGCTTGTGTGTATCCTTGAACAAAGGCAGCCAATAGTAGCCTGATCTTAAAATCTTGTGTGCTATGGCTAGACTTGTTCCATGCCCAATTCCAAACTTGTCATGAAAATGCTCCAAACAAAATTTTGCTTCATCCTTCCCAACACATCAAGTAAATGCCTTCATGATTCCGCTTGTGTAATACTGACCCCTACAACATTTACCTCTTACTTTTCAACTTCAATGCCTTCTTTTGTACTGGATTCAAATGTGAAGGACATTTGTGATTTAGCAAATAACTAATAATATCTTTGTACCACTCATCAGGGCATACACCCTCTAGCTCATAAACTTGTTGAATTAGGCCTGGTCCATCATATGCAATCTTTTTTGCTAACTTTTGTCCTCTGGCCAATTTCATTGGTTGAATGTCTATGTCGTATTCCTAGATAGTGGCGACCCTCTTTCCTCTTCTTTTGCCTAGTTCATTCTGCATTAATAATGCCTTCACAGTGACATCGGGAACTATGGCGTGCACTTCACTTCTCAAGATGTAATCTCTGAATTTCTTTGTCGCTTTCACCAAAGCATAAGCTTGTTTTTCTACATTAGGGTAATTTAATTCTACAATATTCAAATGGAGCGCTCATAAAAGCGATAGGATGCTCCTCATTTTCTTCAATTCTTTGTGTAAGAATGGTTGTGCATGCATGATACGAGGCAAATGAGTATGTAGAAGGGCTTCTCATAGTTTGGACTTGAGAGAATGGAGGCATTAACAATCACTGCCTTTATTTCTTCAAAAGCTCTCCTCACCTAAATCGCTTCCTTTATTTCTTCAAAAGCTCCTCGCCTATGGAGTCCAATCCATCTTTGCATCTTTCTTGAGCATGTCATTCATAGGCTTCACTATTTCTGCAAAAGCTAAAATGAATTTTCTCACAAAATTTATCTCCCCAAAGAAACATTTCAGTTCTTTCTTGCTAGCTAGTAAACTCAATTTCGAAATAGCCTCTACCCTTTCAAGATCTATCATAATTCCCTTTTCCAAAAGTACATGTCCTAACAATTTCCCTTCTGTCACCCCAAACATGCACTTCTTTGGGTTGAGAGAAACTCCAAACTTTCTACATCTCAAAAATACTTTCCTTAAATCTTCAATGTGATCTTCCCTCTTCTTCGTGAACACGGTGATGACATTCATATAAATAATGATACATTTATCTTTCAAGTCCTTGAAAGCATAGTCCATGGCCCTCTGAAATGTTGCACTTATGTTAATTAGGCCAAAAGGCATCCTTCTTTATGCAAACGTTCCCCACTTGGTGGTGAAAGTTGTCTTCAATCTATCTTCTTCTTTGACTATTACCTGAATATTCATCCATGAATGTCATCATTTGTGATCCATTCACTATTTGTAATACTTCATCCAATGAAGGCGATGGATAGTTGTCCTTCTTTGATGCCTTGTTCAGATTTCGAAATCAACACACAACCTTATTTCTCCATTTTTCTTCCTGACTATGACCACATTGGCGACCCACGTCAAGTGTTGCATTGGGAATATGATCTTTGTTGTCAATAACTTCTTCACTTTCTGATAGATCAAAGGCTCCAACAAGGGATTAACAGGCCTCTAACGTTGTCTGAATAGCCTACTTCCTTTAATGGTATACTATACGTGATGATGGAAGGATCATATGTTTTTAAGTCTTCATATCCCCATGCTATCACATCTGGAAACTCTCTCATCAACTTAAGAATGCCCTCTCTTTCTTTAGGAGTGTAAACCTTCCCAATGTGCACAATCTTTGGTTCTTTCTCTGTCCCTAAATTTAACTTTTCACACTCATCTCCTCCTAAGGGTTGATACTTAATCTTACTGAACTAGTCCACATCAAACATCCTTTCTAACTGGATCATACCTTTTGGTGTAATGTTAGTTTTCAAGTTCATGATCCCATCTGGATTTATCTCTACTTCTTCAACCTCATCATCATAAATTATTTGAGTTTCGAAAACATTTGTGTTTGTCAGAAAATCTAATATATGCTTGTCGTCATCAAACACCTGAAAATTCGTTACATTATCTGGCACTAATAGTACTAATGTAAGTTCCACGTTAAACATCTTCAACCCTTCCAGCGTGAGAGGTGCCAAGGAACTAGCTACTTGAGCCAAATTGTTTGCTACTTTGTTGTAGGATCTATATCCAAACTTGATCCCAAAAGCATCAAAGTTCTCTATTAAATCTAATACTCTATTTCGATATTTGCTTAGTCTCTTATCATGGCATGCATATCTCTTTTGAATTTGGCATATTATCAAGTGTGAGTCCCCTAACACATGAAGTATCTTCACTCCTTTGTTGATGGCACAAAATAAGCCTAAGATCAAAGCTTCATACACAGCCATGTTGTTTGTGCAAGGGAACTATAGTCGATGTGTTGTTAAGTATGTTTCCCCTGATGGAGTGGTCAATTCATATCAAACTCATGATCCTTTCTTCGTTTTGGAACCATCAAACCTTAGAGTCCACACTTGATCATCTCCTAGATATCCCTTTTGGGGCTCCCTTGGTTGGCTTACTTTGACATTCACTTCTTCTTTGTTCTTTTATACTAGAGCTTGGTTCCTTTCCACTCCCATCTTGCTACTTTCAGCTATATCCTCTTGTGGAGGAGCTTCCTTTGTATTTATCCTGTCTTGAATCTCCAACTTATCTTCTACCTCTACCACTCCTGGAATTCTTTTCTCTACTTGTTCTAGCACTATCTTGCACATGGTGCAAGACAACTCTGAATGGAAAGCATCGTGAATCCTACACAAATTGGGAAGTAAGAGATCTTTTAGTGAAGTTCAACTTCCCAATTGGAGTCCTTGCCTTACACTTCTTAACACGAAATTTCTAAAATTTTCAAACATTCTCTCACCTTCATCAGATGAAGAGCCTTAATCATTTTCTATAAATATCTCAGTGGAATCTTGACTTCCTAATAGCTCTCTCCCTTTATCTTCTTGTGAAACATGCAACATCAACACCTCTTGTACCTTGGGTCAATAGAGTCCCAAGTCTATCTGAGCAGACAGGATCTCATTTCCTTCTCCATACTCTCTGATAGTCAATTTCAATCTTGGGGTGCTTTAAATCTTGATTTGATTAGGAATTCCTCTCGATGGTAGCCACATATATGAAAAATCAATGGCCATATATTCGTTCAATTTCTTGGTCCAAACCCTACCTAAAAGTAGGTCATACCTATCTAGAAGATCTATAATTGATATGTCAATATGTTGCTCCATTCTAGGGTCGAAGGCCAACTGTATTTGAATGTTATTCAACTCGCCCACAACTGGCACTTTCGTCTTGTCTAGTTGTGTAACCTTCTTGCTTGTATCTACAGGGATGATTCCCATCCTTCTGCAGATGGTCAAAGGCATAAAATTGTTGGAAGCTCCCGAATCAATTAAACAATTATGTAATAACTTCCCAAAAATCCTTGCTAATAGCAGAAATGGGGGAGGCTCATCCTTCCCTTGGTAGAACACAATTGGAGTATCCTTCTTGGAGGTAAGTCTTGTATTGACTCCTCTCATCCTAGCAGTACCTTGTTCTCTTGTGGTCCCTCCAACCTTGGTTGCATCCTGATTCGAAGCTGGAGTAAATTGAGCCATATACACTTGCTGCAATGAACTTTGATTGTTACACATATTCCGATTATTATAAGAGACATCCTCAACCATATTCATACTTTGGACCAAGTTGGATGTGCTATGGGAGGACTTGCTTGCTCCTTTCAAAGTATTTGCTGAAGTATGACCATGACATCCTTGACTCTTGTTATCTTTCAAACTATTCATGAACACATCTCTTACTTCCTCTATCTTCATTAACTCAAACAATGGTAGATTTATCTTCACCTTCCTAAACTCTTCAATCACACTATGTCCCAATCTCTTCGAATTTTCATCATCTGTAGAGTTGGTGGCAACCTACTCCTTGCTGCTATTCTGAACTCAATTGTTGCCTTGTGAACTATTAGCGCTTTAACTGCTATTTCCACCTTGTCGCTACTCAAGAGAGTCCCTCAGATAACTAGGCACATTACTCACATTTGGGTGTGGAGATGTATTGAAATTATAAGGAGGAATAGATGAAGTCATAGGTTCATTATTCCTATTATTCCTCTAATAAACCCTTGGTCAATTCCCTTGAGACTGTCGGAATGCTTGCACCTCCTATGTTCCTCACTTCCTTGGACTAAAACGTTATTGTTCACAGGTGGGAAAAGATAACCTATCCTCGTTGGTTCATTTGAACCTGGTGGAGATTTCATGTGTGGCGTCTCCACTGGGCCATTAGTTGATGCTGGTGGAAATCTCCCAACGTGCTCTTCATAAAATTCCAGAGGAAAAGAATAGTCTTCAAAAGTCAAGCATTGATCATACCTTACAATTGGGACAATTTCAAATCCTGTCACTGGAGGACTCTCTTAATTAACTGATTCATCTACCAGCTTCTAGAATACATTGGTAGCTTTCTTAAACTCAAGACATTGTAGTTCTGGGTGTTGATTTTTCTCATGTATCCTACACCATGTTGATAAGGCTGCTTCAGCTAGGGATATCTTATTCGTAGGTCTATTCTCAGTAGCTAGTGGATTATCAAATGGCGACACAACTTTACCATTGTTTGGATTTGTATTCCAAGCCCTGTTTTGGTTGTTGTTGTATCCTTGATTGCTGGATTGAGCACCACCTTGATAGTTCCCTCCTTGGTTATTCCTCTGGAATCCACTGTCCTAATTATTCCTTTGATAATTATCATCTTGGTTACCTCTTCGATAATTATTGTGTTGATTGTTTCTTTGATAATTTCCTTGATAGTTTCCTTGAAAATTATTTCTCTCCATACTTTGAAGCTGATTATTCTGATTGCTTAGGCGAGTGACTTCAGTAGATAGCTTCTTTACTTGTTCAACTAACTCTTTTATCTCACCTTTCTCTTCTTGTATTATTGTAGATGTACTTGCACCTTGAAGATAATGGAGGCACTTGGGATAATGGAGCACCTCGATGCAACACAAGTTGATTGGATGGAGCCTAATATGTGAGTTGTGGAGCTTGGTTGTTTGGAAACCCAGCATTCATCGAAGGGCCTAATACTTGTTGTTTCATTTGCTTGCCCACCTCCATCGCATTAGCATAAGCTTCATTTAGATTGGTTGGAGCGGGATGAGAAACTCTTGTGAACATGGATGTTTGAGAATCGAAGACATTGTAATGCATCTCCAATGCACCTGCATCTTCAATAGTGTAAGGAGCTTACAATTGCATGTATGCTTTGTGAAAGCGATTGTTGAATGAACTGATAGGCTCTTGATCTTGTCTTCTAACATCTGCAAATTGTCTATACATATCCAATGGAATGATGGAAATACCAAACTTTCCAATGAATGCAATCTTCAATTGATCCCATCCACTTATAGATGAAGCTAGCAAGTGTACGAACCAATAGAAAGCCTCTTCTCCCAAAGAGTGAGGGAAGAGCCTACATGCCACATCCTCATGCTGAATTCTTCTATTGCATAGTGTGTCTTCAAAAATCTTGACGTGCTCTTTTGTTGTCCAATTGGGGTCGTTCACATGGAACTTGGGGCAAAAGTGCTCTGAATTCTTTGGCAAATTGTGATACTGATTGAATGTGAGAGGTGAGGCATTGTTTTGAATCCATGGTGCATGTTCCATTGCTACTTGAGTTGGATGAATTACTTGAGCCTGAGCGACTTGAGCCTAAAGAACCAGAGTTGGACTACCTAAAGAACTTGCCCAACTTGAAGTATTAGCCACCCAGTGATTTCTCCCTTTCTTTTGAAATTGCAACTCAATCAATTCCTCCTCTCAATGTGGAGTTGATCTCAGTATTCTTTGTCTTCTTTCTGATTATAGCCTTTTGAATCTTTCAGGAGGGAGAGGGAAAGATCAAATCTTCTTATCTAGCTTTGTGTTCTAGTTTTGATCTTCTTCAAGTCTTGATTGAACCCACCTTAGTGCTTTTCTTTCTCTCTCAAGCTTTCTCTCTAGTTCTCTTTTGCATTCCAACTTTCTTTGAATTCTCGTTTCAATTGCTCTCGCTTTCCTTTCTTCCTGATTCAATACCTCACCAACATCCAAGTACTCTCTATTATCTGCTCTGTCTTCCCAAGCGACTATACACAATGTAGCTACAATATGATCTTGAAGTGTTCCCCAAGTTGCTTTAGGCTAGCCTTTTCTTCTTCTTTTTCTAGCACATCAGCAACAGGCAAATACTCAAGAGTACTTCACTTTTAATCCCAAGCAAGAGAATGAAATGTCAGGATGACGTCACTCTGATATGTTACCCAATTTTCTTTAGGTTGTTGTGGTAGGGGGAGTCCCATATCACATCATCCTCAATTTGTGACTACTCTTGAATGGACTTTGAACAAGGCCCTCCTTCTAGAGCCAATTTATGTTTATGTGAGTTTTATTCCACTAAAACATGCAGAATCTAATACTTAATGTTTCGGAATGAAACACTAAATGCTCAATCCTCTTTTGATATAAGGTCACTTCTTATGCTAAGCCTGCAAAGTAAGATCGCAAGTTGACTTCAAGGTTCTCTCTATTGTGGACACTCGCTTAGTTGAAATGATGTGATTGTTGGTTATCACTTAAGGGGACTTAAGCTAGTTCATTCAAGACTTGCAATAATGTATTGTAATGTCCCCTTCTCCACAATAGGCCATTATGGCGCCTAATTAGTCTATCACCCCATCCGAATAGACTAATGGCTACTTCTTCCAACCAGTCACAAGTTTTATTTGGGTGATTTTTAAGTATCTGGGAGCCTTTTCTATAGTTAAGTCACTTTATTTTATAAAGTGAGTTTATATAGTGACTTTATGACTTAAAGTCATTTTATATTAAAAAAGTAACTTAAGTGACTTAAGTGAATGCACTTTATCCCACATTGCTTAGTATTATGTGCTTTCCCTCATATCGAGGATATAAAAGCATAAAGCTCTCCTTGGAAAAAGCACCACAAATATTATAAACAAGAAAAACAAATCTCTACTTACTTTGTGACTAGTTTATTTTCTCGAGGATGGAACCCCTTGAGGAAAACCTAAGAAGTTGGACGTAGCCCCAGCATCTCGATAATGGTGGAGTCATGCAGATTTCACATTGGAGTTTAATGCATAAGTACAAGAAGAAGAGTTATTGCATCAGTGTTTTTAGAAGCAGACTTAGCAAGCAAGGAGACAAGAATCACTCTAGAGTTTGAGTTTTTCAGTTCAAACCGTGGCTTTGCATATCGAGGAACCTCAGAGTTGCATATTCTAAGAGCTGGTAGGCACACAGCCTACTCACGCACCAAGGGATTTAATGGATTAATATATCATCAAGCCAGCAGTGAAAGAAGGTAGTTGTCTTACGGCACACCAAGTGGAGATAACATTTGTTGGAATACAACTAACTATTGTTGGGGCTCGAGTAGACTGGAAAACGTCTTCCCATTGAACTATCAGCACGGGAGGTGACATTTAACTACATCGCATTCGGTGATTGAAGCGACTGGAGTGTAGGAAGTCGCCGGAGGTGACGGGATTCATGTATTTCGATTGGTGAAGAAGCACCAGGCATCATAAAGAACAGCAGAAGTTGTATTGGGAGCACGGGAGTTGTAGTGGGAGGTGTGTGGTAGCAGCAACAGAAGCAATTGTGTCGTGCGGCTGGGAGATTGGAGTGGAAGCAAGTCAAGTATCGCAGTTGCTCAATACATATCAGGGGGGCTAAAAACATCACGGTAGGCAGTCGACTGTGGTTGCATGCACCACGAGCGGGCAGAGTATTGGGCGTAGCTCATGGACCTCGCAAGATATACCCCCCACACTTGGTTGGCCACCAAACTCTATTAAGTTGGGCAAACTGTATGTATTTATCTCGAATTATCATTGCAAGTCGGTTATTCCCTGCCTTTGATTAAGCAATAAACGGATGAAAATTATTGTGGTGTGTTTATTTGAACTAAATATCCATTGGTTAAATTATGTATTAGTCGAATCTCTATATATTTTTCCTTGTGTTCTATTAAACAACACCCACTGTTTAATGCATATTAAAACAACAAACTCAGAGATCTTTCCAGCAGTCGATATAAAAAGGGGAAACTTATGAGACTTAGTAACTCTCTAACTAAAAATATCAGACACAGACAAGGATAGGATATTACATGCACTTCTAAAGATTTTGCTTCACAGTGTGCAATGAAAATATGTTTTTGATTTTCCAACTTTTAACTTCTCAACTTATACTTAAACTTCCAATTCTAACTACTCTTATTTTATTATGAATGCAAAGAATGTGTGAATGGACTCGGACTCTACTAGGTGTAGCTTTATCAGCGACTCCACCCACCTAATGCAAGCTTCTATGGTAGACTTAAATGGTTTTCAAATGGATGCAAACTCAAGATTCAATACTAATTGAAGTTTAAGTGCTTTAGTTTATCGGCTAACCACACAAGGCACTCCTACCATCAACAAGAGGCTAGTGGCCTAAATTTGTCGAGTCAATCAAGTAAACATTCACAATTACGTTCATTCAACTAAACTACTTGAAGCAAATTCTAATCTAACAACTTTAAATGAAATCTAGTCTAACAACTTGAAATAAAAATCTATTCTAAATGAGGGATGTAGATCACCATGCAATAATGCAAACTTGATTACAACAATTCACCACGCAAGACACAACAATGAAAAGTAGAGCAAATTTGGCATTATATTAGCAACAATTTTCAAACAACCTCTTTTACAAATGAGGGGGTGGGGATTTATATAGAAACCCCAATTCCAATGAATGGTCAAGATTGATTTGAAATCGATGGCCAAGATTAACCCATTACAAACCCTAATTTGGGCAACCCAAAACAGCCAATAGAAATGAAGTACCACAAAATTAGCCAATGAGAAAATTCAATGGCTAGTGGACCAATAGGAAGCAAGGAAACCGCCTACTCGTCATACAACTCATCATCCAAGATATAAACATCTTTATCCTTCTCCCTTTTAGCAAAATCAATGAACTTAAGCAAAATTGCTCTAAGTTCCTCCATGTCAACACTAGGAAGGCTAACATGTTGTATCTCCATAGCTTCCAACTTCTCCATGCAAGTGTCCATTGTGTTGTCTCAATCTAAAGTGTGTCATTGTATATCATTAATAGGAACGATAAGTGAAAGGAACCCATTCAAGTGACTCTTCCCAAAAGAGAGTCCATGTCTTTGAAATAGACTAACTTCAATTTTACATTCAGCTCATCCAAATCCAACTCACCAGAAGCATCAATATCAAAATAAAGCAAATCTTTGATTCCAATAAGGACCTTTGAATGTATCTTCAAAATAAGATCCTCAATATCCTCACACTGTGTGCGTGCATGCTCATATGTAGTCTACCTGGTGACCAATGAGAGATACCAATGGCCAAAGTCATAAACACTCCCTCTATCAATAACTCCCTCATGAATCAGGGTCAAAATGAGGATAGTTTTCAATGCCTTGAGATGAGGAATAACCTTTTGTTTGATGGGCTGAAATTCCTTCCACATCTCTTCCAATCCCTGCATTTTATCTATAAGTATTGTAGTCTTCTCATATGCTTGAGTCATTCCTGCAAGAACGTCATCTACTTGCTTCCTGATATCACCTGCCCATTCTTTTACTATGTTGCAATCACAATGTGAACTCTAAGAAGTGGGAACATATGGGATAAGTGTTGTGCTCCCATGCCCTGATGGATTCACATACTTGTTTATGATCTCTTTCAGCATAAAGTTTTTGATCTCTATCTCATCCTTTTCTTTTATCAACTTATTCATTCTTTCCTCTATAACATCGGTGTTGCCTCTCAATTCTTGAAACTCTTGATCCTTAGTTATTGGTCCAATATCGAATGAAGAAATACGGTAGTCATTGGGAGTAATGTAATCTTCATTCATGTCTTCAATGGGAACAGCAAAATGCACAATGTGAGATCCTGTCTCATCCCTAGTGATCCTATGAATTTTCCTTCCTTGTTTAGGTTGTCTTGGTCTCCCAATTCTGCTTTAAAATGTATCAATGTCCTTCATAGGGAGAACCTCCTCCACTCTCATTTTCTTCATGATATCCCTTAGCCATTCAGGAACCTCGAACAAATCCATATCATCAATCATTTATTCCTCTTCATCACATCCCTTCAATGCTGAAATGACCTCATCATCCATATCTTGACTGCCTGGATCAGGCTGTCTCCTATCATCACCCAAATCGACTACCAATTGTATTGTAGGTGAGGATGGTAAAATCTTTGTACCTTGTTTTACTGAATGTGTGGATGAAGCTACTTCTTGAGTGGCTTGAGGTAAAATCGTTGTATCTCCACCATGTACTGAATCATTGTCCATACTATGTGTCTCTATTTCCTTTGTTGATGAAGAACAAAGAATAAGAGTAGGTGTGGTGAACCTACGACTCTTGCTTCCAGACTCTACTGATTATCTTGTCATTTGATGCCTATGATGTTCCTGCCACCTTGCCCTTTCCCTTTAGAGTTTGTCTTGTATTCTGAATGCGCAATCTTGAAGTGTTAGCAGTTCCTTCATCACCTCTAGAAGAGGAATCCTCAGTTTGCATCTTTGCATGGGTGAAGGTAACACCTTGCTTTATCAATCTCCTCACCTGCTTATCATGCCATACCCTCAATCTATCCATTACTCCTTTCATCGGGATCCCCAAGTCTGAAAACTCATCCCTTTGAGACGAATTAGGTGGCTCAATTTACTTATTCTTCTCATACTCATAATTAGGATCTATTATGCACCCATCATCTTTGACCTGGTCAGGAATGGGGAAGACACCACATTTTCTCATGAAGTCCATTGTCATCCTAGACCACATCTTCCTCCTTACGGCCTCTTCATCCATAAGGTTTATCCAATAGTCCTCTATGCGTATCCTATGTCTATACTTCATGCCTTTGTGGGTTTGGATTTTTCGGAATGGATCAAAATATTTTCTTGCCTTATATGTTCCCAACTAATAGAACTACAACTCTGCATTGGTTGTCCCTACTGCCTGTAATGAAGGGCAAGACTCAAGCATTTTTTTCCAGTGTGATGGAGGAAGGCATCCCCTATTTGTGCTTCTCCTTCTCTACAAGATCAAAATGTGAAAGTTGTCTGACTACCTCCAACAAAACCATTTTGTTTGTAGGATACCTTGGAAGTTTGTATAGTTCTGAAAAAAATCCATGGATCTTGATAGAAGTGAAAGTAGGGAATTGGATATACCAATTTCCATATTGCTCGATCAATGCAGTGGCATCCCTAGATAGCCTCCTTTGTTTTTCCCCTTGAAGTGCTCGAGTGATGTTCATCGTGAAGATGTCATTGATCCTCCTATAGCTTGCTTTCCCATGTAACTACAACTTGGTATAATAGTCATACACCTTGATTTGATCCTTGCCATTCCCAATCCCACCTTTGCATATGAGGTCTGGATATTCAAGATTCCTTGCTAGCAAATAAATTACATAGGAACTCATATAGAACTTTATTGTTTTTCTCAAGTTTCTCAACTACACATCTATGTTGTGACTTGTCATTCTTGCCCAATTCATCATTACTTTTCTCTTGATTATCTACTCTATAAAGTAGAACATCCAAGTGTCAAAGAAGGCCCCCTGAGGTGTTTCCATAACTCTATTCAACATGAAGATCAAGTCACTATACTCATCTTTGAAGTCTTCGCTAACCAACTTCTTTGGCAACTTGAAGTGATGTCTTCTTGGCTTAATGATCCAATTCTTGTTAACAATCTCCATACAAGCCTCTGGTCTCCCCTCATACAATGCTTTAGCTTGTTCCTCAGTCCTGACCTGCATGTCTGAATAGTAAGGAATCCCAAATGTCTCTCTCATTGCTTCCTCATTTGGAAATGCGAATACCTTTCCTCTAGCTCCGATTGTTCTAGCGTTTGAATCACAGTTCCTTGCATATTCGATCATAAGTTCACTGCACTAGATGGCTGAAGGGAATCCTGCCCCCTGGTAAAGTCCATTATTCGTTTCATTCACTGCTATTCTTGAAGGCAAATGATCCCTATGTCCATACATTCTCCTCCTTAGCTTCCTCATATCAATGTGTTCCATGTTAGTGTCTACAACCTTTCCCTATTGTGATATCATTAATGACTCTGGATAGAAGCCCTTGGATAGCCTCTTTATTATTGTTGTCCTTGTTGCGAATCCCCTAGGCTCTGCCATCCTATTCGAAGCTCCAAGTTAGTAAGGCTTAAAGACTTAAGAAAAAAAAATGAAGTTTAGATCATGAAAGTCCTTGAATTTATCCATGGATTAGATGATGATTTCCATACTTTGTCTCAATGAACTAATCCAAGGAAAGAAATAATCAAAATGCCAGTAAAGATACCAAGACACAAGGGATCCTTGATACTTTGTCAATTTTATGAATTATGATTTCTCAAACCAGTCATGATAACATCTTCAAATCAGTCATATTAACCCGTCAAATTATCTCCAAATCATGACTTAGGACTCTCTCATGACCTTGGTAACAACTAACAATCCTATCATGGCAGCAAACTAGTTACTTAGAAAATTCAAACTTCTGAAGACAAGTTTGCAATTTCGTTTTAATCCCTCTTAAGGTGATCTCAGTATTCCAAACTAAGCAAATTACATGTCTAGGGACTCATTGGTGAACAATGAAAAAAATGATCAAGCGTTAAAAGCAAGTTCATGATCAAAACTAATCAAAAGTTTTCTGAGGACAAGCTTGAAGATGACTTGCAATTGATCAAAACAATGCTCAAAACCTATGCACAATAATGTAATGAAGGTTTGGAACATAAGATTTGTCATTTAAACATGTAGTGGAGCCATGATTTATCACAAAAATGATAAAATCAGACCCCCTTCATATTCTGATTTTATGAAGACAATAGGGGAATAAGTCTTAAAATCAGTTTTAAATAGGTTCAAACATCAATCCTATCATAATCCAATCAATACATGTGAG
The DNA here is from genome assembly GCA_027943335.1 of Chamaecyparis obtusa. NCBI lineage: Eukaryota > Viridiplantae > Streptophyta > Pinopsida > Cupressales > Cupressaceae > Chamaecyparis > Chamaecyparis obtusa. The sequence goes on along the minus strand of BSBK01002152.1, from coordinate 41,399 downwards.
TCATCATAGGAACATGAATGAATTTCACTTAGAACAAACCTTATTGTCATGACAAGAAAAGTCTTGATTTTCTGAGGACAAGTCTTCAACATACCTTTTCAGATCTTTGTATGGCTTCAAAAAGGACCCCTAGGTGATGTCTACAAGGTCCTAGTACAATTAGGATCAGATTGCAATGAATAGAACAAACCCAGATTTTAGAAAAAAAAATATGACTTTCAGAAAATTATCCTCAAACTTCTGCTTGTAACAGCCTTATCTCAAACCCCAAGTGACCGAAATTCAGTGGAAATGACAGGCTTTGGCGTGGGAATTAATCTGCAAATGAATGTTGGGGGTTTGAGGCTCTCAAAGAATTTATATAATTTTTCCAAAAATTGCCCCTGTTCTTGGATGCTTCAGACTTTAGGTCTACAACTATGGTTTGCAGAGTTACAAATGGCTTGGAATGGGCCTCGAGGTGCCACCATAAAGTCTACAATCAATTCTTAATCAGAGTGCAATCATAAAACAAACCCAAGTCTAAGTGGAGAAAATTGATTTTTTTGGACATAATCCTCAAATTTTCATTCATGGCAGTGTTACCACAGCTCCTTAATGCCTGAGAATGGTTGCAATTGATGAGCAAATGGCAACAGAGGACTCAACAAATGACCCTGGACAGATTTGGTGACAAGATGATTTTCTAGAAAAAAAAATTTTAAATGGCACCATAGAAGGGGTTTGCAGCATTAAGTCTGAATATACCTTGTTTACAGCCCTTTAATGGCTTTTACTTAGTCACCTTCAACCCCTCTTCGACAGCCGATACCTTCTTCTTCACCTAGACTTCAATCACCCAACGTTGGATTATTTTCCACCTTGGCCTCTAGCTTTAGATTTCAGTCACTTCGCCTTTGTCTTTATAGATCCTCGTGGTTTCTCTACTACAGCTGATAGCTTTTTAAAGGAGTTTAGCTTGTTGAATCACCACCCACAAGCAATGTGGGATAAAAGAAAAGTACTCCTTCTAGAAGATTCCAAAATTATTTTATTAATTTTCTCCAATATATTAATTAAATAATTAAATAATGCTCTTTTGGGAAAAATCGATCTATACTAAGATCATCCAAATTTGGCAAGTTCATTTTAAATCCCAGCCCCCTTTCAACCATCCACACATTCACTTCATTAATCCAGCATGGGGAAAATCGATTTTAGTAGGGACCAGCATCCTTTCACACTTAGAAAAGAAAAATTATCTTCATTATGTCCTCAAGGGGAAATTCGACCCTAGTAGGGACAATCCCCATACTTAGAATTTTACTCTCCAAACTCACCTTCAAGGGAAAATCGACCCTAGTAGGGACAAATTCCATACTTTGAATTTTTCCATCTTTCATTACTACCTTGAAGGGAAAAAAGACCCTAGTAAGGACATTTCCCATGCTTGAAATTTTTTACCTTTCCATGCTCATATCAACGAAAAATCGACCCTAGTGGGGACAATTCCCAAACTAGACAAATCTTTGAATCCAAACCCATTCTTGAGGGGAAAAATGACCCCTGTCGAGATTTTCAAACTTCGAAAATTTTCAATCAGATATCATCAAAAGTAGTGGAAATTCGTAGTATGCTTGGATTTTGTCCCCAACACCTAAAATTTTTTCAAGAAAAGACCAATTATTGTGGGGAATTTCATTATTAGTCCGGATTTTGGCCAAAATAAGTAGGGAAAATCATTGTAAGTGCAGATTTTGGCCAATTTAAGGTAGGTAATCTCATAGTAAGTCTGGATTTTGTGTATTTTTATAAGTGTGGAAAATCAATTTCCATAAGGATTTTTAGGCCCTATGCATGGAATATGCCTTTACATGGAATTTCGGACTAATTAACTAGCCAAAATTTAAATACACTTAGGATTTTACATTCAACCCACTATTACTTGACCCCAAGGGACTTCAATTTTAACATTCCCACTTAAGATTGCAACTTGACCATTTGATCTCTTTACCACCCCTCACTCTTGTAAAGCACTGAACCACCAAATTTGCCGCAAAAACTCCAACTAACCTAACGACTACAAGCTAAAAGAGGGGGCCCCCATTGCGATGGGGTGATGGTGTGAAAAGGTCACAACAAGACCTAAATGGGGCCTGTTAAGGATACAAGTGGACCTGTGAGCGCATGCATAAATGCGGTTAAAGGCCTGAAAAGAGCATAATCAGTCAATTCCTCAAAGACTTTGTTAGAGCAGCAAAGAGAATTTGAAGATCTGCACTATGAGATGGCCATGTTGAGAACCTTCTTTGGTGATGTTGGACAACCGATTACAAGCATGTGAGTCTCTCACCATAATGGCTATGTAGAGGTGGGAAGTAATAAATGGTTTCTAATTTCTTTCTACACAACACCCACTATAGAAAAGACATAAGTCATGGCTTGCAATTGCCCACTCTGGCAGGAGAATATCAATGATTGAAGCTTAAGACAATGCCTCCGCTCTTGTGGCATGAATGGAGCAAGTGGTGGTGAACAAATAGGCCAAGTATAAAAGCTAAAAGAAATGGTAGGTAGTGTTGTGACCTTTTCACACCATCACCCCATTGCAAATGGGGACCCCCCTCCTTCGTTTGTGGTCGTTAGTTTAGTTAGGTTTAGGTGGCGAATTTGGCAATCCAGTGCTTTAAAAGATTGAGGGGCGGTTTCAAAATCAAGTAGCCAAGTCGTGATTTTTAAAATGGGAACGTTAAAATAAAGTCTGTCAGGGTCATGTTATAATGGGTTGAACGTAAAATTCCAACTGTATTTAAATTTTGACCAGCCAATTTGTCCAAAATTCCATATAAAGGCATACTCCATGCATAAGGGCCTTAAAACCCTTATAAAATTGATTTTTTACGTACAAAACAGCCAAAATCCTAACGAAAAATCAATTTTCTTTATAAAATTACACAAAATCCGGACTATACATGAATTTCCCCTCATATTTTGATCAAAATCCGGACTATACATGAATTTCCCTTCATATTTTGATCAAAATCCAGACTATAAATGAGTTTTCTCTCATATTTTGATCAAAATCCGGACTCTACATGAATTTCCCTTCATTAATTGGCTTATTTCCTGAAAAAATTCTAAGTGTTGGGGTTAAAATCCAAGCATATTACAAATTTCCACCACTTTGGATAAATTTTGCTTGAAAATTTTCGAAAGTGTTTAAAAAATCCAAACTAGGGTCGATTTTCCCCCAAAGGTGAGCTTGAAATTTTTTCTAAGTCTGGAAGTTGTCCAGACTTGGGTCATTTTTCCCTTGGAGAAAGTTGGGAACTTGGAATTTTCTAAGTCGGAAAGTATCCAGACACGGGTTGTTTTCCCCCCAAGACTGAGTGTGTTCATTGAAAAATTTTCTAAGCCTAGAAATTGTCCAGACTAGGGTTGATTTTCCCTTGGATTGGACACCAAATTTTTTCTAAGTGTCAAATTAGTCCAAGCATGGGTCATTTTTCCCCTCGGGGCTAACATGGAGTGCGAATTTTTTCTGAGTGTTGGAGATGTACGGACATATCATGTTTTTCCCTTCAAGTGAGTATGGATGTGAAAAAAATTTTAAGTATGAGAACTATCCAGACTAGGGTCGAATTTCCCTTTGAGGGCCAAATTGCGAAAAAATTTCGAAGTGTCAAATTTGTCCATACTAGGGTCGATTTTCCCCCCTTTTGATAGCAAAGCAAGATCAAAGTTTTTTCTAAGTATAAAGCGGATTTTTATCCAAACTTTGACCGATTTTCCCCACCTTGCATGAATGGAGTTGGAGTTTGGACATGATTACAAGTCCATACAAGTTGTGGACTTAGGTAAATTTGAGAGTCCAAGCATGGATCGATTTTCCCCATTATGGAGCAATTTTATTATTTAATTAAATTTAATGTGGGAAATTAATAAAGTCAAAGTGGAACCATCTAGAAGGTGGTAAATCTGTTATCCCAAATTGCTTGTGGAAAGCAAATAAGAGGCAAAAACACATTTGAAAGGGAATTGTTGTTGTAGTCAGCCATGAATATCCTTGAAGAACAAAGACTAAGATTGGCAAATCTGAAGCAAGAGGTCAAGTAGAAGCACAATCCAGCCTTAGTGATTGGAGTCTAGGTGAAGAAGGAGGATATCAGTCATTAAGGAGGGGTTGAAGGTGACTAAGGAAGCTAATAAAGAGACTATAAACAAGGTATTTTCAGACTTAATTCTGAAAACCCTTCCTATGGTGCGATCTTTTTTGAGAAGGTATGGAAAAGTATTTGCAAGGAACTTCATGTGGAAGTCATGGCAGGTTGTTTTGAAGGCCTTTTTCTCAGAATTTTGAAGGCAAGAGGGAGTTGACAGCATGAATATTCAGACCAAAATCTGAGAAATGCTCCAAACAGGGGCGATTTTTTTGAAAATTTCTAGAAAATCATCATGTCACTAAATCTGTCCAAACTTTATTGTTGAGTCTTCCCTTGCCATTTCCTCATCGTTTGCAACCATTTTCAAGCATTTAGGAGCTGTGATAAGACAGCTATGAGCAAAGGTCTGAAAATTATGCCTAAAAATTCGATTTTTTTTACTTAACCTGGGTTTGTTATCAAATTGCACTCTGATTAGGAATTGATTGCAAGGCTTTGAGAGGTGATTTGAGGTCCATTCTAAGGCCATTCAAAGTCTAAAACTTAATTTGTAGACCTAAAGTCTAAAGCATCCAAGAAGCAGGGGTGATTTTTAGAAAATTCGTATAAAATAATTGAAAGCTCAAAGCCCCCAGCACTCATTTGCAGATTGATCCCCACACCAAGACCTATCATTTTCACTCAATTTCAATCGTTGAGACAATAAGGTGAGGATGCTATGAGCAAATATCTGAAGATTGGGTCTGAAAATTGCATTTTTTCCATATAAATCTGGGTTTGTTTTATTCACAATCTGATCCAAAGTTTTATTGCAGACCTTTGTCATCATTCTTTGCTTTGTTTAGGGCCATTCACAGGTCTGAAGACACTAGTTACAGGCCCTAGTTGCAGGTATGTCTTCAGACATGGTGAACATCATTTTAAGGCAAGATTAATTTGTTCATAGTTCACTAATCAATCTTGGGACATAAAATATGATTAATTTCAAGAGCTGGGATCAACATAAGAGCGGTTAGGACTAAAATTGCAGACATGTCCTCAGAAAATAAAGAATTTCAAAATGATTAATTGGCTGCCATGTTTGATCTATTGCTTGATTCCCAATCCAAACTAAAGTTCCAAGTCATGATTGAAAATGGAGTGAATGGTTTATAGGACTAATTTGATATGTTTTCAAACTTATCCAAGGACTGTCTTCAAAAAATCAGAATTTGGCCAAGGTCTGATTTTATCATAAAGCGTGGTTCTAATGCATGTTAAACGACAAATCCTATGTTCCAAACCTTCATCACTATTATTGTGCATGGATTTTGAATATATTTCATTTCCAGATTTGTCTTCAGAAAAGTTTTGGTTAGTTTGGTCATGAACTTGGTATTAACACTTGATCATTTCATTGTTCACCAATGAGTCCTAAAACTTGAAATTTGCTCGGTATGGGGTGCTAGTATCTCCTTGAGGAAGGAGTTGAAGCGAAATTGCAGGTTTGTCTTCAGAAGTTTGAACTCTCCAAATATTTAGTTTGTTGTCATGTTTGGTCTGTTGTTTGTTTCCAGGGTCAAAAGGGAGTCCTAGGTTGTCATTTGGAGTCAACTTGATAAATTATTAGGGCCATTTTGAGGGTGTTGGCATGATTGGTCTGAAAATCAGAATTCATAAATTTGGCTAAATATTAAAAATCTTTGATGTCCTGGTGTTCTAGCTGGCACTTTGATTATTGTTCTCTTTCGATTAGTTATTTAATCAGAATATGAAGTTCATCATCTAATCTATGGATACATTCAAGCATTTTCGTGATCTAAACTCAATAATTTTCTTACGATTCGCTAACTTTGAGCTTCGTACAGGAATGGCAGAGCCAAAAGGATTTGCAGCGAGGACAGTGCTAACTAAGAGACTGTCCAAAGGCTTTTATCCAGAGTCCTTGATGTCATCCAGATGGGGAAAAGTTTCAGATACCAATATGGAACACTTTGATATGAGGGGACTAAGAAGGAGAATGTACGGACACAAGGATCACTTGCCTTCAAGGATAGCAATTAATACAATCAGGTGTGGACTCTATCAGGCACCAAGATTCTCTGCAGCCATTCAGTGCAGCAAGCTCATTGTTGAATGTGCGAAGAACTATGATCCAGACATCAGAACCATCAGGGCCAAAGGCAAAGTGTTTGCATTTCTAAATGAGGAGGCAATAAGAACTATGATCCTGACACCAGAACCACTCTGGAATGCAAGTCCGAACCAAGGAAGAAACTAAAGGACTATTTGATGCAAAACCTGATGCATGTATGGGCATCATTAACAAAAAATGGATCCATGAGCCAAAAAGACGTTATTCCAGGTTGTCAAATAGGTTGGCAAGCGAAGACTTCAAGAAGGAGTACAATGACTTGATTTTCATGCTAATGGGGTCACCTCAAGGGGCTTTCTTTGATTCTTGGATGTTCTACTTCATAGAAGAGATTGCCTTGGGAGAGATAACGATCAATTGGGCAAGGATAATAAGTGATAACCTGGGTGCACAATTGAGAGACTTAAAAAAGACAACACAGTTCTACATGAGTTCCTACATAATCTATCTATTAGTGAGGACTGTGTACTATCCAGACCTCATATGTAGAGGCAAGATTGGAAATGGGAAAGACAAATTCAAAGTCTACAATTGTTATCCTGAATTGCAGCTACATAGGAAGGCAGGCTATAGGAAGATTAATGATATCTTCACGATGAGTATCACTCGCACTTTGTAGGGGGAGACACATAGGAGATTGTCCAAGGATGCAATTGCATTGATAAAGCAATATGGAAATTGGTACATCCAGTTCCCTACTTTCACCTATATCAAGGTCCAAGGATTTTCCTCAGAACCATACAGACTGCCTAGGTATCCCACGAATAAAATGGTTCTATTGGAGGTGGTTAGACAACTCTCAGAATTTAACCTCATCATAAAGAGAAGCATAGACAAGGAATGCCTTCCTCCATTACTTTAGGGAAGATGCTTGAGTCTTGTCCATCCTTACAGGCAGTCGGGACAACTAGTGCAGAGATACAATTTATCAGTGTGGAACATATAAGGCAAGGAAAGATTTTGATCCATTCCGGAAAATTCAAATTCACAAAGGCATGAAGTACAAGCACAAGGAAGACATACAAGATTATTGGATGAATCTCATGGATGAAGAGGCGGTAAGGAGCAAGATGTGATCCAAAATGACATTGAGTTTCATGAGAAAGTGTGGTGTCTTCCCTATTCCTGACCAGGTGCAAGATGATAAGTGCATTCTCCACCCCAATTAAATATGAGAAGAACAAGTCAATTAAGCCCCCTAATTGGTCACTAAAGGAGGAACTTTCAAATTTAGGGATTCTAATGAGGGTGGTCATGGATAGATCGAGGGCGTGGGTGGACAAACAGATGAATAGGTTGATGAAACAGGGCGTCACCTTCACCTATGCAAGGATGCATAGGTGAAGAGTCTTCTTCCAAGGATGATGAAGGAACCACTAGCAACTCAGGATTGTGTATTCAGGCTATAGGACAAACTATAAGGAGAAAGGATAAGGAGATAGGAACACCTCGAGCATCAAGTGACAAGACAACTAGTGCAGAATCTGGAGACAAAAGACAGAGGTCGGCCATGCCTACTCTTATCCTTGGTTCATCATCATCTAGGGAGGAAGGAACACAAACCATGGACAATGATTCCGAGCAGGGTGGTGATACAGAGATCCTACCCCAGGATGGTCAAGAGGCAGCTTCATCCACACATTTGGTACAACAAAACACAGAGATATTGCCATCTTCCCCCACTGTGCACTTGGTAGTTGACTTAGGAGATGATAAGGGGCAGTCTAATCCCAACACTCAAGGGATAGAAGAAGAACTTATTTCAGCACTTAAGGGATGTGATGAAGATGAACAGATGGAGTGTGGCTTGGATTTATCCACGGTCCCTGATTGGCTTAGAGACAGCATGAAGAAGAGAAGAAAGGTAGAAGAGATCCCCCCTATAGATGATATTGACACATTTCTTAACAAGATAGGGAGAGCAAGTGAATCTAGGCAAGCAAGGAAGGTTCACAAGATTACTAGAGATGAGACAGGTTCTCGCACTATACATTTGGCTACCCCCATTGAAGATAGGAATGAAGACAATATTGCTCTCCATGATTACCATATCTCTTCATTCGATATTGGGCCAACAACTAAAGATAAAGAATTTCAAGAATGGAGAGACAATGCAAGTCCTATAGAAGAAAGGATGGATAGGCTAATCAAAGAAAAAGATGATCTTGAGACAAAAAATTTGATGATGAAGGAAATAATAAACAAATATGTGAATCCATCCAGACAAGAGAATGCAACACTTGTCCCTTATGTTCCCACTTCTCAGGACTCACATTGTGCTTGCAGCGTGGTAAGGAAACGGGCAAGGGATATCAGAGGGCGAGCAAGAGTCTTTCCTTGCCAAAATAGTTCGAATATATGAAATGACCACTCTGCTTATGGATAAAATGCAGGGATTAGAGGAGATATGGGAGGAGTTTCAACCCATCAAACAAAAGATCATTCCTCGTCTCAAGGCATTAAGATCTATCCCTACATCAATCTTGGTACAAGGAGTGATTGACAAGAGGAGTGCTTATGATTTTGGTCATTGGTATCTCTCATTGATTACTAAGAAGACTACTTATGAGCAGGCGCGCACACAGTGTGGTGACATTCAAAAACTTGTCTTAGGGATACGTTCGAGGGTTCTCACTGCAATCAAGGAGTTGTTTGGCCTTGATATAGATGCTTCCAATGAATTGGATTTGGAAGAACTAATGGGGGAATTGAAGTCAGTTTATTTCACAGATGTAGATTCTCTAGAGGAGAGTCACTTGAATGGTTTCCTCTCACTTATGTTTTTTATTAATGATCCACAGCTGCAGACTACAGATTGGGATGACACATTGAGCACATGCATGGAACAGTTAGAGATTATGGAGATGCAACATAGCAGCCTTCCTAGTATTGACATGGAGGAGCTTAAAGAAATTTTGTTTAAGTTCATCAAGTTTGCTAAAAGAAAGAAGGTGAAGGGAGTGCACATCCTGGATGATGAGTTGTTCAATGATTAGGCGATTCCCTCACTTCCTATTGGTCCTCAAAATTTTGAATTTTCCCATTGGCTCTTTTGATGGTGCTTCTTTCTCATTGGATATTTTGGGTTGCCCTAATTAGGGTTTGTAATGGATTAATCTGGGCCCTTGATTCTAAATCAATCTTGGATGTTCATTGTAATTGGGGTTCCTATATAAACCCCCCACCCCTCTCATTTGTAAAAGAGGTGGTTTTGGAGAATTGTTGCTAATGTAATGCCAAATTTGCTCTACTTTTCATTGTTGTGTTTTGCATGGTGAATTGTTTTGATGAAGTTTGCATTATTGCATGGTGTCCTACATTCCTCATTTAGAATAGATTTTGATTCCAAGTTGTTAGAATAGAATTTGCTTCAAGTAGTTTAGTTGAATGAAAGTAATTGTGAATGTTTACTTGATTGACTCAACAAATCCGGGCCACTAGCCTCTTGTTGATGGTAAGAGTGCCTTGTGTGGTTAGCCGATGAATGAAAATACTTAACTTCGATTAGTATTGAGTCTTTAGTTTGCATCCATTTGATGGGATTAGAGAAGAAATATTAATTTGAAAACAATTTAAGTCTACCATAGAAGCTTGCACTAGGTGGGTGGAGTCGTTGATAAAGCTACACGTAGTAGAGTCCAAGTCCATTCACACATCCCTTGCATTCATAATTAAATAGGAGTAGTTAGGATTGGAGGTTTAAGTTTAAGTTGAGAAGTCAAAATCAAAAAACCAAAATATATTTTCATTGCACATTGTAAAGCTAAATCATTAGAAGTGCGAGTAGTTGACAGATCTTAAATGAACTAGCATAAGTCCCCTTAAGTGATAACCAGCAATCACATCATTTCAACTAAGCGAGTATCCACACTAAAAGAACCTTTAAGTCACCTTGTGATCTTACTTTGCAGGCTTAGCATAAAAAGTGACCTTATATCAAGAGAGAGTTGAATATTTAATGTTTCACTCTGAAACATTGAGTGTTTGATTCTGCATGTTGTAGTGGAACAAAACTCACATCAACAGATAGCTTAAAGGAGAAGCTGGTTGTATTGTTTTATTGTTTGCTTTTGTGTTTGGCCTAGTTGTGTTTTGGTTCTAGCACTATTGGAAAAGTATAATGTAACTTTTTTACATTGATAGGACTTAGTGGTGGTTGCTTTGCAAGCTTGGCTTTAAAAGTGATGATCTTGTTATTGTAAGCATGTCTTTCTTTCAAGGGTGGGGCCTCAATAGAACCCTGACTATTTAACCTAAAAAGGCATATGATTCAGTGTTGGAAAATGTATTATTGTTCACACGTTTAATTATGTGTAACAAAAATTAAGTTGAGAAACAACTTAATATTATAGTAAGTGTTCGTTTGTATTATGGGTTGTTTTAACAACTCATATATTTAAAAGTTTGTTAGTCACGTAATTATCTACAAGTTGTTGTAGGACGTTTCCTATAATATAGGAAATACAAGTCCTATATATATATATATATATATATATAATGAAAGGAGGAGAAGAATGTATTATTTATTTTTAATTATTATAGCTTCTATTATTTGTCTCTGCCCATATTTCAATATTCAGAAGAGATCAGTACATATATGTTAGAACTTCTCAATGATTACAAATATAGTTGCCTGTAGATACACAATAATTGGTTGGCCAGAGAAGCCAAGATCCAAGCAGTATTGTAAATTCAAGAGTTCCACAGACTTGGTAAGGTATGATTACACATATGTAGGAGGTTTCTCAAAGATTACAGATCAAGTTACTATCTTGGAGAGGATATGTTATAATATTTTATTGGAATATCCTATATGAAACAGTCTTCTATGAATTGAACAACCAGGATCTGTGTCCTCCAGTTAAGCAATGGCTATGTCCTTTGCACCAACCAGTTAACACCACTAATTCAGGGGTGTCCTGACCATTTCACTGCCAGAAAATTAGATGTTACCATGTATGATTGTGGATCAACAGTTTTGAGGAGTGTTTCGGTTAGCTACCTCCATTTGCGAAAATTAACCGTCAGTTACTTGCCACTAGACTGACTTCCCCAGATTGAGGATCACTGGGAACTGAGTCTATAAAACACAGCATAAGACAGAAGAGAAGGGATTTTGGGACATTAACAAACATTCAACTCTCATTTTAGTGTCCGTAGCATTGCTACAGTAATTGGGTGTATTGGAGACAAAACCATTCACACATGAACCTATCATGTTGGGTGCAATAAAAACCTTAAGAGCAGCATATAGTACTTAGTATAGACTCTAGAGTTTGTAAGCTGGGATTAGTGAATACCCAATAAGTTGTATAATATTGGAAGAATTCCTAAAAGAATTTAAGAATTATAAATTCCTACATTTAGTAGGGGTTACTATAGAGTTATCAGAGTTGTGATTTTACCATCCTATGAAAAGATTTTATTTTTAAAAAACGACATCAGTATTACCCAAGGAAATGGCACGAGGATAGATAGCTGGAATTCTTCAACTTGATTAGATCCTTGAAGGATGGACGGCAACAACTTACAAACCATGCCCGAATGCCTCCTAATAATGGTACACAAAGAGAATCCTCATCTTCCACTGCAAACTAGAATGTCTCATTGAAATACATCACAGGTACTAGACTAGCACATGTCACTTCATTGGAAAGACTTTTCAACAGCTTTGAGGAAAAGGATAGGTTTGAGAAAGAAACAAATTCTTTGGATGATAAGTCCGATAAGGAGGATATGAGAAATGTCAAGGGTAGACCTAACCACAATGAGAAAATAAGAGATTATTCGAATGCACATTATCAGAATTAAGAACTTCCTTCAAATGCAGAATACCATGTGGGTGATGGAACTCTTCATATTGCTAAACCAACAAACCTAGATAGTGAAGATGGTCAACAAAATACACAACAAAAACAATGACAGACTCATAATGATGGAGCCGTACAACAAGATGTCATGAAAGTAGATACCACTCAACAAGACTAAATTTAGGACCAAAATAACAAGAGAGTTTCAGCCAGGGATAGGTTACATGCAACAGCACTAAGGCAGGTTGTACATGTTGCTTTCTTCAAGTCTGAAGATAAACAATCCTCAATGTCTCAGCAAAGTCCTCAACCTAATATTTATGGCAGAACTAATGATAATAGAAAAGATTGACCCAGAACATTTTCTGGCACCAAGGAATTGGCAGAACAAAGAGCAGCAGTAGCAGCTAGGAAGGAAGAACTTGCTAGAAGAGGAAATCTGCTTCTCTAATTGAATGGGCACATGTGCAAGATGAATACTTTAAAACCTAGATTTTAACTCCTCCGCTTGCTGAATCATGCTTCAGCATCATGGGCAACCATTTGAGTTTGTTGACTCATTGGAGGGAATCCTTGGTGCAACAATGTAAAATATCTGTCCAGCTAAAGATGAACTAACACCAATAAGCATGGTATAGAATGTTGTAGGATGCTGCTTGGGAATCAATTGCATTCTAGATTAAAATTCAGATATTGATTTTACAGATATCTTGGTTGCATTCCAAGTGTCAAACCCTATAAAGATTGGACTGGTAGAGCTTCAGTTTTGTTTAAGTATGGTTTGCAATGTTGCTCAAAGCTCCCAGTGGCACAAGAAGTTCAATGCTATTGCCATTTTTCCGGCAAAGCAACTCAACATGAATTTGGGTGGTTGGTCTCCAACTTGAAAGCACACAATGATAAGCCTTTTGTAAATGTTCTCTCATATGTACACAAGCAAAAAACAAATATCACTACTATTCATATCAGAGAGCACCGTCAACTCTATTTTCCACTAGCCCACTAACATCTAATATTCTAATTTACAAATACAACTGACATTCTAATTAGATTTTTTGTTACCACTTCAATGTATTTTCATTTTGGAATATTTATCTTAATATCCATGCATTAATCTTATTTATTTTACCAATAAGATTGCACATGGTGATATTCAGAAACCCTAATTCCAATGCCTATATATCAAATACAAAAGTAGAATGGAGAATAAAAATTTCATTGTTAAATAAGCCTGTGCTCGAAAAAGTCTTAAACTAACCCTAAACTGCATCGTCAATCACCAAACAAGAACTGAAAGTTACTCACGATTTTCAGTTTGGCAACCTCCTTATTGATCTTATTGAATTCTTTTCGTAATGTATCCAACTCATATTGCCCTGCAGCGATAAATAACACCAAATCAACCAAGTCCAGCCCAATACCAAACATCAAAATCCCAACCAGGAATAAAAACACTTTCTGCAAAAACCAAATCTAGCTGAAAGCTGAATACCAAATAGTCCCAAACTCGGTAAAATACTCTTAAGATTTAATCCAACACAACGTACGAAAATAAGACGAAACTACAACATGTAATGTAAGCATCTGGATCAACTGGATAGAATTATTCTTTTCCGTCTTTTGGAGCCTCACCAACGGGCTCATTGTTAGAAAAAAAAGGTCCAATATTTGCAGCCTCAATGACTGTCTAATTATCAGTGAAGAAGCCTTCCACTGTTTCAAGCTTCACTACCAGACTTCATCATCAGGAAAGAAGCATTTGGTAACCAGCACAGCAGTGAAATCTAGAAACATCTGAATTGATAACAAACCCTATCAACTAAAACTAATATATTGCCAGACAGGATGAATTCAAATGGGTGATATCGGAGCGTAGATAGGAGCCCTGGGAGATATGATAATATCCGAAATTGAGTAGAGTACTACATTCAACAGACCTGGCATGCCATACCGTCACAAAGCGTGAAAGCACAAGATTTGATAAAAAAACAGAGCATAAAAGCAACAAAAATTTTAAATATGTAAATCCCTGAGAATCCATTGCAACAAAAGGTCAAAAAACTTACGTTCACGCCATGCTTTATCAAGCGCAATGACTTCATCAACGACCTCCACTTTGGCGAAACGCCGCCTCTGCGACTCCCGCACCCGCTCGGGGTTGTTTCCCTTGTCTTCTCGAAACAAATTTATGTCCAACATGTTGAAAAATCTGTAACCTCTGAAGCGAGAGTAATTCAAGAAGGAAAATACAGGAGGTCGTGTTGACAGCGAGAATCCAAACCGGATTGGGGGTCTCAGAGTAGCCGTTTTTATTAGGGCATTTGCAATGGAAGGCAAATGCAGAAATTCCTCCTCGTTGTAAAAGAACAAAAGTTATGCGCTGATTATTCAGCCAATAAAGCTTAATACTGTACAGAAATTCCCGCTAAACCAGTCATTATGCCTGTCGCCCCCGCAATACCACTTGGTAAGCTCAGGCTATACAAGCCGGTATGCCGAACGCCGGAATTTTGTCTAAAAGTGGTTAAATAAATTTTTTAATGAAAAAGTATTTCGCCACTTCACTCTCTTTAAAATCGCCCTCAATCTTGTTTTTGTCATCAGCGTTTGCATTTTGTTTATGCAGGAGATTTTTTTTAATTTAGGGTTTCCGATTTCTAAATTTTTAAAACAAAATAAAAAAGGTCTCCATTGTTGACATATTTGACTTGTTAATTATTCTTTGACTATAATTGAAATGTGAAATTGAATTGTAGGTCATCAAAGTATGTTTTTTTAATGTGGTTTTATGGACTTTTTCATATGACTACTTTTAATTTTATCGTATATCTAAATTATTAGTCTTGCCTTATATAAGGCAGAGACTAATGTTTTCATCTCCCTCAATTCAATTAATTTATGTCTTGAAAACTGTGATGAAAAAATATAAACTAAAGTTTGAACTCATTTATTTATTAAAATAATTTATCTTTTTATTTTTACATTTTTATGATTGGCTCTAATCATTTTTCCTGGGTTTTAATTCTAAAAAAAAAAAATCTTTCCTCATCAATTGTAATTATGAAATGTTTTTAACTAAAGTGAAAATTTTGCATTCCAATTTCATATGTCGAGGAGCCTGCCACTTGTATTGTATTTAATTACTTATCAGCTGCATTATTATCGCATTAATTTAATTTACTGCAGCAACGTGTGAACTTTCAATTTACCCTTTTAAAGGAAGCAGAGCAAAGTAAAGGCAAATCAAAGCTCTCATCCATCGATTCAGGAGAAATTGAAGAAATCAAAAGCTTACCCTGTTGCTCGATCCGGGACCTGAAATGCATTGCATCCAAATTTGCAAGTAACTAATCTTTTAAATAGCTGAAAATGTTGCGAAGACAGGTTTGTGAGATCTCTGTAAGAGTTTTTTTTTTAAAACAAATGTGATTTTTTTAGAGATTATATTCTGCAAACTAATTTTGTGGAATAATTTAGCTATCTCTGCAATATATACTTGCTAGGATTTTAAGAAATTTGGGGCAAACTGTGCCCAATATCGTATTTGTACCATGCATTTCATCAGCAGCTTCTGCTAAAAATGAATAGCAATTCATAGTACATAAAACAATGTTGGAAATAGAAGATAGATGTTAGGGTTTTACGTGAGTTTAAAAGAGTCTTGGAAACTGTGATAGTTTTATGGCATGAAACCCTTGTTTAAATAGAAGGTGTTCTAAACAAACTATTTTGCTTGTCTCGTACATTGGTTGTTTTCATTTCCTAGCGGATGAGTTTGAATAGGTCATTTCCTGGTATATATGAATTAAGCAAACAAACGAAATTGAAAAAATCAAAATAGAATGCATTTCGCTCAGCATTTGTGAAGTTTAAGCCTAAAATTATTGTGGAGAGAGATGGTGGACGCTAGTGGAAAAGTATTTTCGAATCCAACTAGTCATTGCTAACTCTATATTTAACATGGTTTGTGATAGCTTAATTGAAAATGGGCAAAAATAGAAGTATTGGCCCAAAAACAAAGGTTTCCCGCAACGCATGAAGTGTAAATGCACTACTAATACTTCATATCCATGTGTTCACAACTAACCTTTTCGCTATATATAGTGGATGATATAGAATTCTACATTTGAAAAACACATAGATGAATTTTGGAAGATTAGAAGTCGTGGGGAGACCACTATTGATCCTATTTACACTTGTTACCATGGCTTTCTCCTTGACAGAAGCCCTAAATAAAACAAAGACAAGTAGGAACTGGGATTAAAAAGTAATGTTGATGAAGCTATGATTTATATTTGATTGAACATCTATTTTATATGAATAATAGCTTAAAGATATACAAGGATCTGGGTATTTTTTAAGTTTATTGAAAACGGTTTTTTTTGCTTTTAAATTACATGAAATGCATCAGACTCTGGAAAAGGGAAAATGAAAAATTGGTTGGAAAAGTATTATCGCATTTATGTTAGGTTTTGTGCTTATTACTTTTTGTCTATCTAGGCATCTGTTTCAATTTTATTTGCGTGTACCCATCAGTTGTCTTTTTGCATTAACGTTCGCATTGCATGCATTTGGCTATGAAGTGGATTGGATTAGGAGCATGAAGTTTTGACTCAAATTGAATGTCTGAGTGGTATTAGAAAAGGACTGTTAGAAACAAAGAACATGACATTCTTTTTTATTTTCCTTTTTCCCCCTTTCTTAGCTACCAACACATCTGCAGGGCTAATCTTTGTTAATATAAGGTGTTCTAAACAAACTATTTTGCCTGTCTCGTAGATTGTAGAGCGCAACACTGCAAGCACCCAAGCACCTTTAGTTAAAGTAAATAAATTATAAAAAATATGTCCAATTCTGCCACATAAAAGTTTAATGGTTGTTGAGAAAAATGGACTTAATTTTTTATCAAGTTTTGACAGGACACATAACTGCCTAAGTGGGGTTCTTAATTTTTCTACATTTAGTAGTTTACCCATTTTCAGTTTGAGCTGATAAATTTTCTTTAAACCACATGATTTTTGCCTACTACTAAGCACTTCTAATGAAGGATTCTGCTGGCTGTAGATTGAAATTTTACATTATTACCAAGAAAGCAAACTCTTAAGTGAAGTGAAATTGCTAGCAATTGTTAATTATAAATTCTAGATCTTATGTACAATTGTATGACCTTTTTCTTCATTGACTATTTTAAATCAGGAGAAACAGGGCTTTGCTAAGAGGTTGGACTTGAATTTTGATGAAAATTTATCTCATCTCTTTTCTGCAAACTCGGAGAATTCTACAACTACATATCAAGATAGTTAAAGATAAAACTAAATGTCTCTATGATATATTCTTAAGTCAGTTGTATTTACTATTAAACAAACATCTGCAGTTGCTAAAGCCGGACACTCACCAAAACACCCTCGCCTAACTCTTCCTTGAGACATGGTTGGCATGGCTATATGCTACGCAATGGAATCAGAGAGTTGCAGTGCAGGTCTTAAGAAAAATAACAAAATTCCAATAAAATGACCAGTCATGCCAACTGCATATAACCCGCATCATCCCACACATAATCTCATAAGCATGCCCAATTTTTTAAACTATTTAAGTGCTATTTGAAATGTAAACTAAACATAGAAAAAGTCTTTTACAAGAAAATGACTCCAACAAAATGCTTTGTCATGCCGAACAAATCAAACCCCCAAAAAGTCATTTTCAGTTTGATCAAATTACTGGCAATCCCATATATAATTTCATGGTGATATAAAAATTTGTAGAAAACTTACAGTATTGCTTCGAGTGGGAAAACCAAAAAATTGAGCATTACATCCCTGCTGAAACTTACAACATTACCATAATCAGAAGGCATGAAGTTGTTCACCTCTGGATTATTGTAGCTGCTGCAGTTATCACTTGCAAAGGCCTTTTGCAGAAAACAATTAAGTCATTTGCATTCTATAATTGACTACAAAATACAATTAGGCTAGATTTTTACTCTGCTACCTACCAAGGAATGTTTTTATTGCTTGGATTTTGTTTTTACATATTGCAAACAAGGTAGACATGTTATAGGTGATAATAAACATGTCATATGTGGTAATGCACGTGCAGATAAATAGAAAATCCACGTAGCATATAGCCATGCCAACCACGTCTCAAGGAAGAGTTAGGCGGGGGTGTTTTGGTGAGTGTCCAGCTTTAGCAACTGCAGATGTTTGTTTAGTAGTAAATCCAACTGACTTAAGAACATATCATAGAGACATTTAGTTTTATCTTTAACTATCTTGATATGTAGTTGTAGAATTTTGATCTTTGCCTTAATTTCTTGAATTTAAAAATAAATAAAAAAAGAAATAGATTAAATCAATTAATTTCATTTATAATCCCCATTTCACATAGTTTTAATAAAATAAAACTATATCTTTCTACTGTTAAGGTACGCAGAGCTGGCTCATTAGCAACTTGTCAGCATGGATTTAAATGAACGACCCCAACAAGGGATGAGAAGACTTGAATTTTATTTTTATAATTTTGAAATAATATTAGATAGACAAAGATACTATTTTATTTAAAGTGAATATATTTATATGATTTTTAATGTTTTAATATTATTTTTTAGATACTTTTAAAACAATATAAACAAATAATTTTTTATTTTTTTTAAAGTGAATATTTTTAAATGATTTTTAATTTTTTAAATATCATCTTTTAGATAATTTTAAATTTATATTTTATTTATTGAAAAGTAAATTATTTTTACTATTTTAATATTTTCTATTTATGAACATAATTAAAAGTGTATTTTTACCATCAACTTTATTGTCAAGATGATATATAGCATTTTTAAGATGAAGAAATTTAAGATTATATTATTAATGTATAATAATTTTATATTAAAAATTTTAAAATTAAATTAATATTTTAAATAAAATTACATCTAGAATATTTTTATAAAATTAAAATTTATAAAAATTAAATTTTTATTTAATACATGAATGTTAATTATTCTTTTTACCTCTCTATTAATGTTCTACCTATATTATGATTGATAATTTAATAATAGACAAACAGTAGTCAAGTAAACTAAATTTCCCATTCATTAATTATATTTTTTGTTTACTTATAACGAACATAAATTACATTCTTATTATATATCTCATTTTCTAATAAAATTATTAAATACAAATATAATTATTATAAATAAATTAACATTTATGTACAATATACCATAAATGTATCTTTCTTTACAATACTATATTACAATGTTCCATTATATTGGTTCTCGTATTTTTAAGGACCAAGACATGCAAGTGTATGCAATACATGTGATTTTTTTTTAAACAACTTTCGCCTGTCTCAACTAGATTTACAACCAGCATAAGACTATTCCCACCACAAACATCGATTGTTAAGCTTTAAGAACATACCTACCATTTACTATGAAAATATCATTCATCTCCAGCCTATACATGTCTAAAGTATCATTCTTTTTCCAAAGCCAAAAATTAGTATGCCTGACTGTGAGTGAGATGACTTGCTTCAGTTCTAGTTAATCCAGCCTTTTTGATATTAAATCCAAAGGATTTTTTCCTTGATGACTAGAAATAATTCACTCTTAATCTATATATTAGTGCATTGTTAATTTCAAATAAAAATAGTTTTCACAAGAATTAAAATTATCGCTTAAATTCTGCTTTGTTTTTTTAAAAATGAAAAATATTCTCCCTCTTTAAACTGTGAAAGCTTAGTTTAGTAATTATGGACAATGGAATACTACTCCCTTAATTTCAAACCAAAAATTGGTTCCTCTAGTGTTGATAGATAACTCGATTTCAGATAATCATTGTCTGTTCTTGATTTTAACCAAAAGTAGTTCCCCCCACAATGAATGGAAATTCCACTCAAATTGTGCATGATACTGTATTTTTATTAGTCCCTACCTAGTATAGGCAGAGAATAATGTTTTCATATGAAGCAAAAACAATTAATCTCGTTTCGAAAAATGTGCTAGTGGATAGTAATAGGTTTATTGTGATGTTTTTGTGGTCTGAGTTTTCAATTTTATTTTCCAGGAATTTGTAACTTTTCCTAATTCGTGTGTTTTAATTTTGTTGGGCTTTTTTAATTTTCCTATTAATAAATATAGAGCAAAATCTTATGGCCAATAGGAAATGAACAGTGGAAAAATTTAAAACATTTCCTTATGTTTTATGATGAGTATCCCATAGACCATATTTTGCCAGGAAAAGGCCAAAGAAAAATTAAAAACATTTCCTCAGTTCACTATGCACAAACAACAATGTCTGGGACATGAACTGTTCTAGCTTCAATTTGCAGCTTATGGATTTCATAATTCCTAGTTTTGTATTTCTCATTTACTCTTTTTGCTTTTGTGCAGCTGGCCATTAACGGTCTAAAATCGGCCCAGCCAAAAATACTTTGGATTGTATAAAATCCAAACATATTTAGATTTTGGATTGTCTAAAATTGAGACATTTTCTTGGCTTCATATAATGGCTCTGTTCATTGACCTCGAATGCTTTAAAAATGCGTTAACTATTGCATTATTGTAGTTGTTTTTCCTTCTCATCATCAAATTTATGGTTCAATATGCTTTCTTATTAGACATTCTTTGGAAAAATATTTTGCAGCTAAAATTTGGCTGTAAAGAAAATAGGTTCTCATTCCTTGCCTTGACGAGATTACAAAATGCGGGCAGAAATATTGGACAACTCTTTAAAGCTTTTTACTTCGACTTTTACACTGTCAGGTATGATTCTGACCCGTTCCTGTGTAATTGCCTTCAACAACTTTCATTTGTCAGCTTTATTTGCCATTGTTTCCCCAGCTACTTTTGTTTGCAGATAAACAGTTTTCAAAAACTTGGATAAAATATTTAATTATTCTATTTTCTTTTCATTTTGTGCAAGAAATTTAAATGCCCACTATTGGATACTAGATACAAATTAAATGTGAAAATTTTTAGTTCCTCGTAGTAAATTGAATTGTTCATTTCTAGTCTTGATATAATTTATCAATCACCCCTGCCCAATATAAACCAAATTAATGCACTTGAAAAAATCATTATTTATGCTATGATTTACAAAGTTCATTTCTTCAAGCATACATGCTTTTCTCTTTCTCTATATTCTATATTTCTGTGTCACAACATAATTAAAACATACAATAGAAAGCTAATTGCAAAAACGTGCTCCTCCTTAGGTTCTTGAAAGATTAGCTGAGTATATGAGTGCCCACGAGTTTGCTATACAAGGTCAATAATGAAATGTTATAGACCATTTAATTTAACATTTGAACAAATATTTTTTATCTTCTTTGTCCAAGATTGAGATTTGCATGTTAGTGCTAATTAAAATTAGCTTCTTTTGGCCATTTTCTCAGTTCCTATTTCATATTCGTAAATTCACACATCCACAACTTCTAGTACAAAGTCTCAAAGACTGATAAACTAATTTACCAAAATGGTTTCAAACACTATTGAACACAGACTAAATCAGCCAGAAAATCCAATTATAGTAGAAACATATAGATCATAAGATCAACAAGAAATGATATCAATTGATAAAGCTTTAGATAATGCACATTATTTTCGCATTAGCTCATTCAACTACAAAGTTGGTGACTGCCTATTTGATACAATCTATGTCTTAGTTCATTGTAGATATACACCTAATGAGTTGCGCAATGGACTTATCAATCATTTCTTGCATTGTCTTCAGCATGGTTGCCCTACAGCTTTGAGCTCTTTTGAACATGAATTACACCCAACAATGCTTTATGACTTACATAAGATACATGACAAAATTACATATTTGCATAGAATAAGGCTTTCAGCAACAGAAACCAATGTCAATGGCGAAATGGGACTTTGCGGTGACATATTTTGTGTGAAATGGTTGGCACGCTGGTTGAATATCCCCATATGCATTTGGTCTTTGACAAGGAAAAAGCCATATTTGCATTTCAATAAAGATGCAAGTCATTCTACAATATCAATTCTTTTTCACGATGCAAATCCAATTACTGGACATTATGAGCCCATCTTTTCACACAACACCACATACTATTGCATTCAAAACATGCAATCACAGTTGTCAATCACTACTTGCAATTTCGATAATGTTTGGACTGCAATTGCAAATTCATTTGATATTATTGGGCTTTGTCGACTTGGCGCAGTTGCTTCTACATGTGGCAAAAGTATGTTCGTTGCGGTGGCTTTGCTAATTGATGCACGGTTCGATGCAACCGCTTTATGGTTATTTATGGCTCAAACTTTAGCCAACACATTGAAAGTGCACGACAAATTTGCATTGTCATGTTTCGACATGTCTAGACAACCTACTATAACAAACTGCAATTCTGTACTACAATTGCAATCACTCATTTCTAAGATTGGAATACCATATGTAGAAAGCAAACTTGAAGGTTTTGAATTTTGCTTACCATGGCTTTCATACATATTTCATACAATCATATGTGTATGGCAAGCAGACCCACAACCCAAAGCCAAGGTATATTGCAATTGCATAGAACCACAAAAAAATATTGACTTAATCATCTTCAAGGACAGCTCAGAACATTGTCATTACGAACCACTTTATAAAAAACAATAATTAATATATCGCATGCATATAAAATAACCTAGTTTGGTTGAAATCAATGCAATTGCACCTTCATATCAACTGCCACATACACCTCATCAAAATCCCAACCACTCACTTATCGTTTCAACTATTGAATCAAGTAACAATAGCCAATCAAATATAATGATTTCACAACCTACTACAACAAATAATACAATTGCTACACCTACTACAAGTTCATTAGTACAAAGAATGATGACTTTCTCAATCAAAGAATTGAAAGCCCCTCAATCATTGCGAAGTCTTAAAAATGCAATGTGTGCCAAAACTAGCCAAGGAAAAGGCATAGACAACAAACAAATGGTTGAAACAAACAACATTATAAATCAGCCTACCATGAACGCTCAAAGAATTACAACTTTGCCTCGCACCAATTTTAAAACCCCTCACTCATTAAGATGCATTAAAGCTGCTATCCGCAATAGACAAAATCAACAAAATGATATTGCCAATGAACAAATTCTCCAAACAATGAACATTGCAAATCAGCAAACCAAATATTTACAAACTAAGGTATTTACAACTAGTTCAAAAAAACAAGCTCCATCAATCTCAAATGCTAGATCTGCAATAGACATGCATTCTATATCTTGTAAGACAAGCACTGACAATCAACAAGCACAACATAGAAAACAATCATCAAAAAGGAATGTAATCCAAAAATCTATCAACATATACTTGCAAAGTATTAATGACACACCCTCTCAATCATGCAGTATTTGTGAAATGCTTCATTTTCACAAAAATATCCACAAAATTAATAATGCATTTATTGAGGCTTTCTCTTTACTTTCCATTGCATCTGACCAAAAAAAAATTGAAATTGGACAACCCGTTTGCAAACAATGTATAAATGCTACTCAATCTGGCAAAATCCCTTGTTTTGTTGCACCATGGAGAATAAGACACAATGCATGAATAAATGTTGTCCACACATTGAGTTCTCCAGAAGAAAGACTTGTCTCTTTGCGTATTTCCTTTACACAAATAAGACAGTTGGGATATAAAAGATCGCAATATGGCTTAAATGAAACAATCATCAATGTCCCTATAGACTTTGATAAGGTACAACAAGCATTGCCTAGACAAATAGATGAAACTAAAACAATGGCAATAAAACTGAAACGAAAGCTACAATACGAAAATGCATATGCACAAGGTAATGTTAGGTCTGCTTGTGTAATGAATGCTTTGTTAACTTTATCAAAAATGCCATTATATACACAAGAGAACATCTCCATAAACAAAGATTGGGAATCTTTACTTGCAATCAATAAAGAGCAAGAGCATAGTGATATCGAAATAGAGACAGAAATCCAGAATGACAATACTAAACTTGATGAAGACCCAATAACTGAATCACTTATACATTGGTTCAATGAACCACATTCAATTAGAGACCTTGATACAACAATAATTGAAATTGCACCATCAGAAGGCTTTAAGCCACTTGGCATTTTCCAAGATGCCTACTCAGAGGAAATGAACTTTCCAACTCTATTTTATGGTTTTGCTCGACCAATTGACATCATCAAAAACCTTTCATTCCAAAAGATAGCAAAATGAGAGCTCATGCATAAAGATAATGAATTTGCAACACACATAACAGATATTTTTTTCAAAGCCCTTAAAATCATTATCCAACAAATATCTTCATTAGCATGGGTTTGCATAAGAAAATATGAACTAAAAGGTACAAAGCTACTTGCTAAAGATGTACGCAACCCTACAAATATGGAAAAAATATTAAGATCTCCATTAGGCTTTAGATCATTAAGGAGCATCCACACATCTCTAGACTATCTAGAAAACACAAGAAAAAATATATTTGCAATAATAAGACAATTAGGGCCTCCAACTTTCTTTGTGACACTAACAAGTGCCGAGCACTTTTGGAAGCCATTGTGCCAAGCGTTGCATGTTATATCTACAGAGCAACACTCCAAGTACAATGAAACTATACAGGATAGGGATTTAGACTTTGAAATTAGGAAAAATCCAGTTCTTTGCAGTCGATACTTCAATCATAGGGTCAACGCATTTCGTAAAATGATGCTAAACAATAATCAACTATTTGGCAAAGTGTTGGACTACTTCTTTGTCACAGAATTCCAAAACTAAGGAAATGAACATGTACATTTCATGTTGTGGATTGAAGATGCACCTGTATATGGAAATTGTCAAAATACTGAAATAGAAATCTTTGTTGACAAGTACATTTCATTTGATTCTTCATTGCTTGATGCAAACCTTGTTAAGATGCAAACACATCATCATACAAGGACTTGTAAAAAATACAAAAACTACAATTGCCGATTTAGTTTTCCTTTGCCCCCCCATGAGAAGAACAACAATACTAGAGCCCTTGACAACTGAAAATACTCTTATAAAAGAAAAAGCAAGAAATTTCTTCAAGCAATTAGAAAATAAACACTATACAAAGGAAATTACATTTGATAATTTCTTAAACGAATACCAAATGGACGAAGCTGATTACATCGGAATGCTACAATCAACATTGTCAAAGAGAACTGTTATGTTGAAAAGACATCCATATGATATTTGGATAAATGCATTTGCACCACAAGTCCCATCTTTATGGTATGCAAATACAGATACACAATTCATATTAGATGCATATGTTGTTGCATCTTATTGTTGTTCATATATGACAAAACAAGATAGAACATTGTCTCTTGCATTTTGCCAATTATGGCAACAATGCACATACACTTATGAAGAAAAGACACAATTCATACGCAAACTAGGCAATGCATTACTTAACTACCAACAAATGTCTAGCCGCCAAGCTATACACATTATTTTGTCATTGCCACTACGTAAATGTTCGAGAAAAACTATTTTCATAAACACAACACCATTAGAGAATAGAATTTTCATGTTGAAAAGCCCAAAGCTATTAGCAAAAGAACAGGACAATTCTGAACACATAATGTATGTGTTAAAATGGAAAATAAATTTGAGCTAGGAACAAATTAATCCAATTGAGTAAGGAAAAAGGAAGATTATCATGAATCAAGCTAATCCTTAGAGCATACACCAAAAATGAAACAACAAAGGAGACAAGAAGTTTTGAAAGGGGAAAAGCGTAAAAAAACCCCCGTGAATTATGAATGGGCAAAATAGCCAAAAAGAGAGTGAGAGAGAGAGCTTTAGCTCATACAGAATTTTGAAGAATGAAAGAGAGAATAGAGAAGAAGTGTTGTTTGAAGAGAGGAGAAATATCTCTATATGTAGAGATAAGAGAAGGAGTTCAAAATGTAACTCCCATGAGAATGAATGCCACCATTCATAAGTGTGTGAGGCCAAGTGTGAGATTCCTCATAAGGAGGAATAAACTAAATTACAAAATAAATATTTGTCCTCACAAATTCTACTAGAGGACAAAATAGAATGTAGGAGAAAGAAGACAAAAAGAAATATATTAGGATACCTTGGCTTATATCCTAATATATTAGAACAAGAAAAGAAAAAAGGCCTAACCTTGGTTTATAAATACACCAAGGAAAGATTACAACTTCTAACACCCCCCTTTAATCTTTACTTGGGGTTATTACATCAAGGGATATTAATCCCAAATTTTTACAATGCAATTCAAATTTCTCCCTAGAAAGAGGCTTTGTCAAAATATCAGCAACTTGATCTTCTCCTTTGCAATGAATGAAGGAAATTCTATTTTCTGCAATGTGTTCTCTAATGAAGTGGTGGTGGAGAGAAATGTGCTTTGACTTTGCATGGTAAACTGGATTCTTTTCCAATGCTATTGCACTTTGATTATCACAATACAAAGGAGTTGGTTCTTGTTGAGGTAGGCCCAAATCTTCAAGTATTCTTCTAAGCCATAGGGCTTCTTTAGAGGCATGAGTACAACTTTTATATTCTGCTTCAGTGGAACATAAAGACATAGATTGTTCTTTTTTACTTTTCCAAGAGATAGAACCTGAACCAAGAGAAAAACAATATCCAAAAGTAGATTTCCCATCATTGGGATCTCCGCCTAGATCTGAATCAGTAAAACCTTTTAAAGAGAAATCAGAATTTGCATCATAAAAAAGACCTAAGTTAATAGTACCTTTAATATAACGTAATATTCTTTTAGCAATTTTAAAATGAGTTTGTTGAGGTTTTGACATAAATCTGGAAACTAAACCAACACTAAAAGATAAATCAGGTCTAGTGAGAGTTAAATAAATCAAACTACCTACTAGTTCTCTATAGGGAGTAGCATCAATATAAGGAGATTCCATATCTACCATTAATTTAGTTCTAAGTCACATGGAATTGAAACTGGATTAGCATCAGTCATATGAAATCTATCTAACAGATCTTTAGCATATTTACTTTGAGATATAAAAGTACCATTAGAAGTTTGCCATATTTGCATTCCTAAGAAATAATGTAATAAACCTAAGTCTGTCATTTGAAATTTCTGGTTGAGTTGATATTTAACATCATAAATTAAATGGTTAGAGCTGGAAGTAAGAATTAAATCATCAACATATAGAATGATAATAATAATGTTATCTTCACTATGTTTAATATATAAATTAGGATCATTTTTACTTCTTTCAAAACCTTGGGAAATAAAGAAGGCATTAACTTTAGCATACCATTCTCTAGGAGATAGTTTTAAACCATAAATAGACTTTTTTAATTTGCAGACTAAATGTTCATTACCTTCTTGAATAAAACCAGGAGGTTGAGACATATAGATTTCTTCATGTAGATCACCATTTAAAAAAGCACTTTTAACATCCATTTGATGAATAGGCCAATTCATTTTAGCAGCTAAAGCAATAACAAGTTTAATGGTAGGCATTTTAGCAACAAGAGCAAATGTTTCATTGTAATCTATTCCTTCAATTTGAGAAAACCCTCTAGCAACTAGTCTAGCTTTAAATTTACTAATTTCATTATTAGAGTTTAATTTAGTTTTATATAACCATTTACAAGAAACTAAATTCTTACCAGGAGGTAAAGGAACTAAATCCCAAGTATTATTAGAAATTAAAAAATCATATTCTTCTTGCATAGCAGTTTGCTAATGAGGTTGATTTTTAGCTTGAGCAAATGTTCGAGGATCATTAGAATTAGATAAAGAAGACATAAGAGCATAATTGCAGTAATTTATCCTTCTAGGTTTAAGTCCACCCATTCTAGCAATGTAATCATCACCTTCATGAATTAAATCTTTAAACCATTTAGGATTTCTTCTAGAATTAACAGAAATATTACTAGGAGGAGTAAATAAATTGTTACCATCATCATCATCATCATCACTACTGCTACTGCTAGTAGAAACAAAAGGATTAGGAGGAGTATCATTACTATCTTTATGCTCATTATTACTATCCTGATTGTGAGAAATAAAAATAGAAGGAACAGAAACATTAGGAGCAGAAACTTTAGGAATAGGGTTGAGAGATGGAGGTTGGTCCTCCACAAGAACAATATTGTTGTGATCAAAGTCAGAATCTAAAATTTGAGAGCAATCATGAACACCATTTTCAGCAATGCAAACATCTCTAGCTATCTTAACTTTATTAGTAAGAGGATCATAAACTCTATAACCTTTAGTAGTTTTAGAATATCCAACAAAAATGTGAGGTGTGGATTTAGGATCTAACTTTTGCCTTTGCTGTTTAGGTGTGTGAACATAAGCAATGGATCCAAAAATATGTAAATGAGATAGATTTGGTTTTTTATTAGACCAAACTTCTTCAGGAGTTTTATTTGGAAGGGCTTTAGTAGGAGTTCTGTTAAGAATATAAGTGGCACATGCCATGGCTTCAGCCCATAATTTATAATCCATATTCTTAGCATGCAAAAAACATCTAGCCATTTCTACTATTGTTCTATGCTTACGTTCTGCCACACCATTCTGTTCTGGTGTATAAGGAACAGTAAGCTCATGTTTGATGCCAAACGATCTTAAATAGTTCTAAAAAGCATGATTAACATATTTTGTACCATTATCAGTCCTAAGAACCTGAATTTTATAGCCACTTTGTCTTTCTACAAAAGCATGAAATTCAGCAAAAGTATCAAGAACTTGATCTTTACTATGTAAGAAATAAATCCATGTTCTACGAGAGTAATCATCAACAAATGTTAGAGCATATTTAGATCCTGAAAGTGAAGTATTTTGCATAGGACCTAGAAGATCTCTATGGATGAGGGCTAACTTATTATTAGCTCTCCAAGATGATTTATGAGGAAAAGAGTCTCTATGCATTTTACCACTCATACATCCATTGCAATCTAATTTAAAAGTAGTAAACTTAGGTAGTCCTTCTACCATATTTTCCCTTTGCATTAATGAAATATAATCAGAATTTAAATGTCCTAGTCTCTCATGCCAAATATGAAAATCAACGGTAGTAAGAAAAGAGTATCCAGGAGAGGAAAATTGGTAAAACTTAAAAAGATTATCAGCATCTAACTTAGCATCAGCAACTATTTTATCAGTGTTAGGATCAATTATATGATAGTTATTTTTATGAAATTCAATCTTATAATCTTGACATAATTGAGGAACAGAAATAAGATTAGCTTTTAAATCAAGAACATACAGAACATCATGCAATTTACCATTAGGGACAGAAACATTACCAGTTCCTTCAACTTTATAGCAGTGATTATCAACTAAAGAAATAGGAACATTCAAAGAATCAAGTTGGAGAGAATCAAAAAATTCTTTATGAGAAGTAACATGTTGAGATGCACCACTATCAACAATCCATTCAAGTGGTTTAGAAGCATTAAAACTAATAGTAAAAGCAGAATGAGATTGATTATTAGAGTTATTTTGAGAATTATGTTGATCATCTTTCTGTTTCTTGAAACAATTATGAACTAGATGACCATTTTTACCACAATAAGTGCAGTAAGGCCTATTTGAAGGATTATTATGATTATTATTATTGTTGTTGTTGTTGTTATTATTAGATCTTTGATAGTTGTTATTAGTAGTGTTAGGTCTTTGATGATTTTGATTGCAGTTAGAATTGTTTGATCTTTGATTATTGTGATTGTTATTTGAATTATTACTAGCTCTATTATGAGATTGAGAAACATAAGCATGTTCATGAGATTTCAATATACCAAATTGAATTAGTTTAGCCTCCTCTTGATGCAACATAGTTTGAAAAATAGGATAAGTTAATTGAGTTGCTAAAGAAGGAATAGCTAACTGAGAATAGATGTTTGTAATAAATTGTTGAAACTGCCTAGGTAAACATTTACGAATTATAATATGAATGATCCTTAAATCAGAAAGAGGAAATTATAACTCATTTAATAAAACTCTAATAGAATCAAATGTAAGTAAAAAGTCATCAATAGAATTAAAATCTGTATAACTGAGATCTTCAAGCTGGTCTTGAAGTTGGATTTTACGGGTCTCATCTGCACTGTCGTAGGTGTTTTTCAGGATGTCCCAAGCCTAATGGGCTTCTATATAGGAGGAAATAAGGACATACAGTTCGGGACTTAAGGATATGCCAATTAAACCAAGGGCTTCATCATTCTTAGCTTGCCAAGCATCTTGGTCAGCTTGAGAAGTAGTGGTAGCAGGTTTGATGCTAGCATTAGTGGCAACATCTAACAGATGGTAGAATCTGAATATCCAGGTCATGTGGGTTTTCCAGGCATGATAGTTGGTGCTGGTTAATTTTATCTCAGGCATTAGGGTAGACATGATGGATACAGGAATAGAGCAGAATGGACAGGGAAGCTGGAAGGGAAAACACTTAAACAACCAAAAAAAAACTTATAAGAGCAGAGAAATCCTGGTTAATCTGTTATGGTTTAACAGATAACAAAGAGATGCTCCAAAAAAATAAACCTGCAAAAAAGGTTAGAAAATTGAATATATAGGTAGATTAGAATCTAACTCAAACCCTTTAAAAAAGATTGCTAGATTAAGCCAAATACAAAAGCTACAGAATAAACAACTAGGCGAGTTAACTTAGAAAAACTAATATCGATTATTAGATGTGAACCTATTTACTTTTAATTTACTTTGATCAACCAGATCCCTATTTTGAAATGAATATAATTGAGATATGATTAAAAAAAAATAGAGCCAGGAAAAAAAAATCCCCCTTATTTGAAAGGAGTTTGGAAAAAAAATTCTAAAAACAATTGAATTAAATTAGTAAAATAAACACCCCTTTTTACATAAAAAAGTTTAAAGATACAACTAAATAGAATTTTAATTAATTAAAAGACATATATAAGATAAATGCCTTTAATAAATAAAAGAGTCTTTAAATTTCAAATAAAAGAATACAAATTTACAAATAAAAAGAATTTAAATTTTCAAATAAAAAAATTCTCATAATATAAGTTAATAATAAAACTCAATTTAATTTGAAGGTTGCTTTTGAATTTATTTTTATGATTCCTATTTGAGGAATTAAAAAACAAGAATAGAATTTTTTCAGAAGAAAGGAATATATCCCAAAAAGATACGTTCTAATTCAAGATTTTTTAAAAAACAACTTTATTAACTTCAACGTTTTATATATATAAAAAATACAAACCAAATTCTATGTTTAACGTTTTGCAATGTATTAATCTAACGTTATGCAATGAAAGACGTTTATAATGATTAATGTCTGCAAGAAATAACATCACAATAAATAAACGTCTGCAATGAATTAATAATATTAACGTTAAAAAAGTTATGAAAAAGAATGAACCTCAAAGCGGTTACTTCCAGTAATTTTAATTGCAAAAATTAATCAACTACGGAAAACAAAAAGCGGCATAGATCTAATCATTAAATATTTATTTTCAGACAAAATAGTAACAAGGCCTCAAAATATAATCTGGAAATTACCACTGAATTTATTAAAAACTTTATGCAAAACATAATATATGCAAAACAAAAAAAACGTTAGCATGCAAACTTAATATATGTGAAACGTTAAGCATGCAAAGTAAAAAATAGCATGCATAGACATGCAAACAGGACAAACAAAGAGTGCAATCAAAGATAATGAAAATAGGAATAAACTGCAAGTAAAACTTAGAATCAAACTTATATGCAGCATGCAAAGTAAGTTAGTTGCGCACCACAAAGCCAGCAAGAGGTAATCATTGAATAATAACACAATGCTATGGAGAAACCAGTGGAGAGAAATGCATGAATACCAACAACAATAAACATAGGTTGTGAATCAAACCAAGGCATTAGCAAATTAAAGCCTTATGATATGATATCAATAGAACAATAAAGCACGATCCTATCAATAGAGGCTCATGCAATAGAAATGGAGAAGGAATCAAACACTAATGCAGGCCCCCCCTTTCTCAGTTTGATTTTGCAGCCTCCTCCTTATTTGTAAGCTTCCGCTGTGAGGTGTCGATATGAGCTTAACCAAACCAATCGTACAAAAGAAAATGAAACTGTTGCCTACTTTCTAATTTCTACTATCACGATAAAATTGAGCTGGGCGTAGATAACACCATGATAAACACCAGGGTTATACAAAACAAGAAGAAACTGCAACTGCAGAAATGATATTTTTTACATGCAAGCGGTAATACCAGCAAAATATAATGCATGCAATACCAGCAAAAGCAAAATATTAATGCATGCAAACCCCACTTCCAATCTCGACCTTCTAGAGATCTAAAACAGAGATGTTAATACTATTGTCTAAAAATGATGGAGCCGCTGCAATAGATTTCGAATATCTAAACTAACTGGTAATGAAATAATAACAAACCCTGCAAGTATAAACAGAGAATAAATCAATTCTATAAAGAGAATGTAGTCATAATGATTATGCAATGCATGCAGAGAACAATTATGAAATGCAAAGAAACCCTAACGCATGCAACAAATAACGCAAAGGAGAATCTTTAACACTAAAAAAAATTCTGTGTCGAATATAGAAACTACCAAAATTTAATATTTTGAATTATTTTCAATATTTTGATAATATCTCTAGTGTATAGGATTTTGTATTAATTTCTTTAAAAAAAAAGAAAACTTATTAAAGGTGAATGAAAAGAAATTAGGGACTAAAATAAATTCTAATTATTTAAAGAAATTAGATCTAAATAAATTAAATAAGAACTTTTTAATTAAAATCTAGGAGCAATATTTTTTTTTATAAAATTACTATTTTTAAAGCTAAATAGAATTTTTATTAGCTCTTTGGCGGCACGCCTTCCAAAGAGGAAAAAAAAGTGAACTAAACAACTCTCTCAAATTAAAAAAGATGAGTCTCCGAATTGGAGTGCTCCGAGATATGATAATCGCTTAAACCTATGAACTCAAAAATGGATTAAACCTGCTCTGATACCATGTTAAAATGGAAAATAAATTTGAGCTACGAACAAATTAATCCAATTGAGTAAGGAAAAAGGAAGATTATCATGAATCAAGCTAATCCTTAGAGCATACACCAAAAATGAAACAACAAAGGAGACAAGAAGTTTTGAAAGGGGAAAAGCATAAAAAAACCCCCGTGAATTATGAATGGGAAAAATAGCCAAAAAGAGAGTGAGAGAGAGAGCTTTAGCTCATACAGAATTTTGAAGAATGAAAGAGAGAATAGAGAAGAAGTGTTGTTTGAAGAGAGGATAAATATCTCTATATGTAGAGATAAGAGAAGGAGTTCAAAATGTAACTCCCATGAGAATGAATGCCACCATTCATAAGTGTGTGAGGCCAAGTGTGAGATTCCTCATAAGGAGGAATAAACTAAATTACAAAATAAATATTTGTCCTCGCAAATTCTACTAGAGGACAAAATAGAATATAAGAGAAAGAAGACAAAAAGAAATATATTAGGATACCTTGGCTTATATCCTAATATATTAGAACAAGAAAAGAAAAAAGGTCTAACCTTGGTTTATAAATACACCAAGGAAAGATTACAACTTTTAACAGTATGCATCTGCAATAGACAAATACATACAACGACAAAAAACATTCGACAATCTGTCTCTTGCTAAATATACATCTTTCTACTCCAACAATGGAACCAAGATACAAAAGCGGAAAAAGGCACAGATCATATGCTATGTAAGATATAATCCACACATCAATTATGAAAATTATTGTAGAGAAAAACTTATGTTATATGTCCCTTTTAGAATTAGTGAACAAACACTATTAATCGGACATAAAACATGGGCTGCAACATACAACAAAAAAAAGATTCAAATCACAAATATTGAAAAATTATTTAATGCACAAATTGATTATAGATGGGGTGACATTGAAGAAGCTACCACACAAGCTAACATTGACAACTGCCCACTAATACACTTTGAAAATGAAATTGAATAAGATAATCAGCATATTGAAGTAGAAAAATATGACATTATAGTTGACTTGACACATGCAAGAAATAAAAACTCCACAAATGATTCTTGCAACTCACCATACTCAGAAATACCGCATCCATTTCTGCTAACTAACCATGATTACTTCAATCTACGAAGACAATTGAATATAGAACAACAATCCATAGTCAAAGATGTACTAATGACAAAGAGATTTGTACCCCAACAACCACTATATTTGTTCTTAATAGGTGGAGCTGGAACAGGAAAGACCTTTACAACAAAAATACTATTTGAAGCAATGATATGATACTATGATAAACAACTAGATAGTGACCCGCTCAAGGTGAAAGGCATTATTATAGCTTCAACAGGAAAAGTTGCATTTAATGTAGGTGGCAACACTGCACATTCCATATTCCATTTGCCATGCAATACTTCAAAAATGCGACCTTTAGACTCAAACACCCTTGATACATTAAGCAAAAGACTAGAACAATTACAGATTCTACTTATTGATGAGGTCTCTTTAATTGGCTCCACAATGCTTTACAACATTGATAGAAGACTTTGACAAATCAAACACACACCAACAAAACCTTTTGGCAATGTCGATATAATATTTTGTGGTGACTTCTACCAGGCACAACCTGTATGCGATGCGTGGATATTCGAAGAACCAACAATAAACAATAAGAAAATTTCATACACATTTTGGACTGATAATGTCAAATACTTTGAACTAGACACTGTTGTTAGGCAAACAAATGAACATTTAATTTCCATTCTCAATCGTACACAGACATCCCAACAAACTGATCAAGATATCTCCTACTTGAATACAACATGCTTCAAGACTCCTCCAAATAATCCAAAATTCCCCTACTAGTTCCAAAGAAACTTATTTGTCAATGAGCACAACAACAAAATGTTAAATCACCTACCTACTAAGCTTTATGTATTCGAAGTTGTAGATAAAAAAGACACACCCATTAAAAAAATACCCACTATCCAATTGAAAAGTCATTATTGCCCAGCACAATCTTTGTAAAATCAGGAATCTTGGTTGAGCTAATTGGTGGAAATCTTGATACACAAGATGGTCTAGTCAATGGTGCTGATGGAATTTTCCAATTGCACACAACTCAACAAGAAGACATTGTTTGGATTCAATTCAATGACCCCACAATTGGCAAGTTACGTCGGCAAAAAATGAAAAGCCTATATACAAGTTGCATTTTACCTTCATGGACACCAATAACGAAAATCTCTAGAAAAGTCAAAATAGCTACAAAAGTAGTCACTCGAACACAATTTCCTTTTCAATTAGCATGTGCGAGGACTATCCACAGAGCACAAGGTTTGACCATGGATGGACTAGCTTTTGACCCTTGCAAAGTCTATCAACATGGTCTTGTTTACACTGCCCTATCACGTGTAACAAATATTGAATCATTGTACTTAATACACAAATTAGAGCAACAAAATTTCAAAGTATCACAAAAAGTAGAAAATGAAATGCAACACCTCCAAACATCACAACAATGGAAACTGCAACACAACCTTCCATTTACATCATCAAACCATTTCAGCATATGCTCTTTAAATACACGTAGCTTTCCATTGCATGCACAAGAAATATGTCATGATCACAATCTGCTTTTTGCAATAGTACTTTGCTTCCAAGAAACAAGACACAATAATCTAGAGCATTTTACTTTGCTAAATGAAAAATTTTATTGCTATCCTTCACTAGCTATTCATGGTCTTTTAACATGTTGCAAAAAAACAACCACATTGCAAAAGATTGAAACTTACGCAACAAAGCACTTGGAATCCATAACAATTGACTTATTGCATCTTGACATTGCCTTGCGCATTGTAAATCTATATTTAACACCAGCAGCACCGATTTTTGATTTATTCAATATGATACAAAACAACATCAACTCGCAGCCATCCAATTCCAAATTGATTATTGCGGGAGATTTCAACATTGATATGCTAAATTCAACAAAAGCAAGAACAATGCTCATTGAATTTATGCAAAAACACAAACTATCATTTGTTGTTCACAAGCCAACAGCATAGGCAAATACTTTGTTAGATCATTTTTGGATAAACAATGTTGATACTGCTAACATAAAGTTCACTATACTAGAAACATATTGGATAGACCACTTCGCAATAGCTCTACAACTTCTCCCAAGTAATAGCTCCTACTTAAACAATGTTCTACCTCACCAAAAAAAGTAACTATTCCTTAAAAAGAAATACAATGTTTATAGGTGCTCAATATTTGCATAACAAACTAACAACTACGACATATCTTAAATCATGTCAAATTAACTGTTTCAATATTGGCAAAACACATGCCATAACATCTCATGCATCCCTTTGCAGTTCACAAATGGAGCCTTCTCAACACAACAACCTTCTAGCCGATGCAATTTCTTCAAATGATGATCAAGATCATAAAAGGTAAATAATTTTTCATATTGCAAAAATACATTTCTTGCACTTGATTTAAACAAATTAATTATCGTTAATTGTATATGTTGTTGTTACTGTTACGACTCTTTCTTAATAGCATACAAACCAAAATAATTCACTTGATTATAGGTCAAGATTGGAAATCACTCAAGCATCTAGCATAATCAAAATTTGTACAACACAATCTGCAGTTGCTTTTGAAGGGGATATATTGGTTGCATATGGCCCTGCTTGCAAAAACAATGCAACAAATGAACCAAAAACACAAATTGCTCACATTGATCTCATCGATAGTTATAGACAAATGACTATAACAGCAAGCATGAGCAATAAATTAATTGATGCATTCCTACCCCGGCTTTTGCCAGGCTCAAGTGTGCGACTAGCGCAGTTCACAGTGAAGAAAAAGACACAATATGAATGGGGAGATGCTGATTGTTGCCTTCAACTAAGTTCTAAAACAAAAATAGAGAAAATAGAGAAAGTCTGCAAGCAACAAAGACTAGCACCAGATACAACCATTGCCTAGTTGATCCACTCTGCAAATGCTTACTCAATTGGGACCTTGGGCGTGCTTGTAGCATCTCACAATCAAGAGCCAACACAATTCTAGCTACGTGTTAAAGATGGAGAATTCCCATCTGATGCTGCAATGGTAAGATATTTCCATACATTTAAAATCAATTTATATGCCACTCAACTTTTCCAACTCAACAATTATATCAACTAACAAACTTCTCTCTTCTAGTTAATAGTTCCTAAAACACATGGCAATCCCTATGCAAGCTTGGCAAAAATATTTACTACACCCCAAACATCTGGAACACCACTACTCTTGTTGAAGAATGTAGTGCATACTGGAGCAAGAGGTTCACCTACCATTAGATCAAGCCTATCCACATTCATCGACGAACTTAACGATGAAGCCACCAAAGATTTCCTACAAACGCTTGCTTCATCCAATGTCCAGTTAATACATTCTCATTGGTGCGAATATACTAATTTAGTAATTTGTTCTAGTCTTTGAGGTATACCCGTGCTCACTGTTTGAAAATCTTGAGAATCTTGATATCTATTGTATCTCTGCTAATGTTATGTATGAATAGCTTTTGTAATGTACAAAGTTAAGAGTCTGTGCATTGAAAGTTTGAATTAAAACCCCTGTTCAAGACTTTAGGTAACAAAAGTAACACATAAACCACATTTTCCATTCTAATATTGCACATTCAACAAGTCCTGTTTGTGCATATCATCCAATAATTGCTTTTCATAAGACAAATTCTCTTTGAGGCATTCTATCAAATAGTTCATGTTCCTTGTATAGTTCATGTTCCTTGTATCCCATGACATAATATCTCGTTGACGCATTTTGTCAAACAAATGATGTGCATTATCCATGCTTCGCATGATTTCGCTTATTTACAATAGCTGGAAATAAAAAATTCAACCCTGATAAATGTTCAGGTCCATCTCCTCAAACAAATGTTCGTCCTTGCAAGGTTAACAGATTAAATTTAGAACAATAAAATAATGTGAAAATTAAATAGAATAAATAATTCAATTCTGATAATTTTATAGTAATGGACAAAGAAATCAACCCTTGAATGCCAAATTCTGACACCTGAACCCTCCAAACTTACTCTTGTTTAGCTTCTAATAGACGAAGATAGTAAATCTATGCATTCAATTCCCTTGCCTAAGATGGTTTGGAAGATGCACATCCCATTAGCCAATTAATAGGCTAAGATTTAAGTATTTATGAGTTTAATTGCACATAGAATTTTATAGCCTAGGATTTGAGCACAGACAATGTAAGCAATCCTTATTCCTCCATGATCGATGCTTACAAAGGACTCACTTTATGTTAGATTCATTGCCCAAAATAGCAAACCCTCATACCGCATTGAAATGCAGTCATCGATCTCAATAGACATTAAATGGGGAAAGTTTATTAGTTATTTAAAATAAGGTTAGAGGCAAACTAGAATATTGGATTTGTTAATAGAGTGTTGGTTGAGTTTGCATGAGTTTTATTGCAATGAGCAAAAAAATATAGGCACACCATAGCATCTCCTAAATTATATTTTGGATTGTTTGTATATTTGATTATTGTGTTAACTTAGAGGCTATAGAGCGCTAAGAGCACAAAATTAAATTGTTCAATGCAACTACTAAAGAGTACATTCCAGTCTGTAGTAGGGGTGAAATAATTGCATTTGCAATTGCTACTCCTACCTCGAGGGAAAGTTGTCTAATTCATATATCAAGATGACAAGAAGTCTAGAAAATTTATTGATCACTGTTCTCATAGATGAGTTATGATGATGCCATTAAAAGCTC